>CM067499.1:8776603-8821692 GCA_034552555.1 Semaprochilodus insignis | reverse complement strand
ATTTGGGCATCTGTACAGGCATATTTATATATATATAAATATATATATATATATATATATATATATATATATATATATATATATAAACATAACTGCTGCATCATTTAAGATCGGGAACAGGAAATCCAGCTTTGTCATATGTGTATCAGATACATTTGTGCCTCCAACACATGGAGCTGCTGTAATTTGAAAATATTGAACTTATTACAGTTTTGCAGGCATTGGCCCTGACTGCAGCCAAGTCTGATGCAACTGGTTGAGTTCCCAGGTGGTACGAGAGCACATCCTGGCAATCCCTCTGATGCCCAGGTTAGGCTTTGGTTAACCCCAAAAGACTGGCCTTCCTTATGTCTGCTGCCTCAAAAACAATTTCATTTGAAATGTGACTTAAACATCTATGACTCAACCAACCTGTAAATGGGATGATGTTAGTGTGATTTGCACTGTTTGGAACTAATGTCATTTGTGCTTCTAGCTCTTAGTGGTATACTTATCAAATAGGACAAAAACTCATGAGGCATGAATAAGAAATTCAACAAAGTACTAAAACAGAGCCATCAGTGAAACTTCTTGCCATTTGAAAGCTGTAGAGTTGCAGTGTTATAACAGCAGAGCAAGCAGCTTGATTTCAGCCTGATTGTTAGGTTGAACTAGGAAAATTATTGTGTTATCAGTGTTAGCTGTGGTGCCAGTAATGATTTACTATGTTAAAACATGTTATTAACATGTTGACTAAAATGAAATGAAATGACTTGAGATAGTAAGATTCTGCTTTTTCATTAGGCTGAAAGTCCTCTGATTGTTTGAATGTCTAAGACTTCACGGGCCATTATTTGGATCAAAGCTTTGTACAGTCTGGCTCCATAATCCTGTGAAATCCAATACTTTTAAATGAAATTGAACACCCAGTATTTCTTTCTTCATTTTGGGATACATTTGGGATACATAAGAGTGGATTACCGCCCTCATAACTTGATGGACATCAGATAGTTTTGAGTGTGATTACTGAATTACTTATCGTATGCATTAAGGATATTTTATTTGTTGGATGTTGTAAAAAAAGTATTCTCTAATTCAGTCTAAGGAGGAATTAAAAAAAATCTAAACATAGAGGTTGAAATCTCAGGATTTCATTGAGCTACAGCCGAGCAATATGTAGATGAGTTTCATTCCAAGAATGAGTTTAGCTGCTTCTGTGCCCTTTCCTTGCCACTGTTATTAAATCTCCTATAGCGGCCAGGAGAAGTGCATTAGGAGTGCATTAAAGCACTTCATGACACATTTATGGCATTTCCCTCACTTATGATTTGTGATGCTCCCACATAGGCCCAGCTTCCCCTCGTATGGAGGGAGGTGGAGTAATAGCAAAGGGAGCACTGAAGTGCAGCACGGGCTACTCCTGCTTTATAAAACATGATTCAGTGAGGAATGGATGATGTGTGTCATTGCTGCTCATTCACTAAGCCAGACTTGAAGAGTAATCTCTTAATTTCTTGAAGGCTCAAGCAAAAAAAAATTGTCATTTGATATTCAAAAATATGGCCGTGACTATCTAAACATTTAGTTTGTACGCAAAAGTTTGGGTGTTCCTTGTCCGATTACATGCTTTGCTTGTTTTCTAAGTGAAAATAACTTAAAATGTCCTCTACAATGCATACTTTTATTTGCTTTATTTTAAACTGCAGAAAGAAAAAAGTACTGTAACATTTTGTATTTTTCTGTATATACACTCATTATCAAAAAATAATTGCACCCAGAGGAAATCAACAGACAGGAATGAAACTCGGTGTGTAGGTTTGACATTGTGAGACATGCAATGATTTAAGTTTGACGCTCGGCCGTGCATGTGACGTAAGGACGGACATTATCGCTGTACCTGACTGACCCAACAGTCACGACTGCAGACATTCAGTGAGCACTGATGCCCTCCATGAGTCATCCTGCTTGTGCAAGACTACATGCACACTGACCATTACGACAACTGCCCTTAACACCATGTAAACCTCACCAAAGACTGCAAAGGTGTTGTGCCAGACTTTCAGGGAGAGACTCAGAATGACAGCAGGTCAGTGACCTTCAGTGACAAGTCCTGCATTTGTCTTGGTGGAATCCGTGTGTGGAAGCACCGTGGTCAACAGCGAAATGAACAGTTTGTTGTCACGTGTCAGAAGGCCTGTGTGAGAATAATCAAGCTGGCATGTTGCGTCAGTCTAAATCTATCATCATTTATTTCCTTCCCAATAGCATTCCAATCTGACAATTCCTTCTGGGTGCAACTATTGATTAGTCAAATTCATATTACCGAAGCAAACCTTACCTTTATTTAGGAAGTTTATCTTAACGTCAATAAAGGGCACTACACAACGATAGTACAAACAAGATAGTTTACCTGAGAGCCTTTGTGCTGTTATTCCAAATATCTGTTTTTATCCAGAAAGCGAGCACTGACCAACTACTGGTGAGAAGTAGACACAGAAGAGTTTCTACAGTAGGCCACTGGGTGTTGCCACTGTTGCTTTCTTTTTCCTCAACAACTCCTACGCATGTCATCACGGTGCGTGCTGAAGACCCTACTATTCTTTGGTTCTAGCTGGGAACAAACATTTCGGGTTCCGAACATGTTTATTTTTTAAATGTGCTGAACGGTTCAAAGTAGGTGTAAAAACCCAAACAGAAACCGTTCCATGTTGGTGGAAAAGGGCTATGTGTGATAAACTGGAGATTTAGAATACTATGACCCTGCACCCTCCTGTTCATCAGAGCATTGCTGTTACTCAGTTTCATTTTTGGTTTCCAAAGCCATGTTATCATTCTTCCTCAAAAGCCACGCTATAACATTTTAGCTAATGAGTTTTTATCAACACAAAGTTAATAAGACAGGATAATGGAATGGCACTGGAGAACTAAGGTGCTTGTCTACTATATTGCAAAAGATCCCTGTTGCAATAATGAAACAAGAAGGCTTTGACCATTAACCCAAAATACCAGTTGTCCAGTCACAACTACTTACATATTTTATATATTTTTTTCATTTACATGTTGAGGGAAAACCCTGTCTTTTTTTTTTTTGCTTGTGACATCTCCAATGTAGCTTTGACGACATTCACACAGCAGGGATAAAAGTGACCCAAATCTGATTTTATTGGTGCAAAATCACAACGGTTTACGTGGTTCATCCAGAGATCAGTGATGACTGCTAACAGACACACGTCCACTTTTGTTTTCACTTTCATCTTAGCTGGTTTCACAGGAGCAATCACAAAGTGCCAGTGACTGACAGCTGTCCTTACCACCAAAACCATGTTTAAGCCTGGGTAAAAAGGACACGTTATTCAAAAGGGCATACCACTTCTTTGCTTCCATGGTTTCTGTAAAATTTGCTTTCAGATTTTTTTTTTCTAATTGTTACCTGCTGTGTGAATGTAGCCTTACAACTGAACATTTAGTCCACTAGAAAATACAGAAATATACACTCACCATCAAAAAATAGTTGCACCTAGAAGGAAGTGTGGGATTTTATTTGGGAAGGAAGATAAAGGTTGCCAGAAACAATAAATGATGATACAGACTGATATGGGCAATACAGAACTACACATACAGAAGTAGTATCTCTTAATATATTCAGAATGAAAAGTGAACCTACATATTCTATGTTATTAATGATAAAAGGGTGGTAAACCTAAATAAAATACATTAGTTTCATTTATCTTAGATCAGTTTCTTTCTGAGGAATAAAGGGAGGTTGGAAGAAGATTATTTGAAATGAATTGTCACCATCTTATAGCACCCAGCATATACTTATCAGCCATGGACTGTTAAAATATATTTATTTGAGGCCAGAAATGTAATTTAAACTGTTGGCAAACAATGTAGTTTACTTTCAAGTTACAGCTTTATATGAGGGAGCTTTTAGATGTACCCATCATCACCACTGTGACCAATTCTAACTTGATTCTGAATGGGTATTTCATATTAAGCCATTCTGAATCACCTCGTTTACAGCTTAATAATTCAATTTTAATTTTTCCTTTTTAATAATGAAGGCCAGCATAAGACTAAACATGAGAGTGATACTGGCACCAGTTCCGGTCTTTAAACCGTTTGCACCATTTGCACTAAAAATACATATAAAATAGTTACAGAAAATGGCAGTTGGGTTACAAGTGAATAAGGTGAACTGGTACTTAGAGATATTTAAAACATGCTTTTAGAGTGCCAGTATATGAAGAATGCCTCTCAACCTGACAATGCAGAACTAACCGGATTGATCTCAAGATGAAATGATATACACATATGGCTAGAAATACGATCCTACTATCCTTTTGAGTATATTACCATTAAAATAAGTTAGTGTAAAATTGTCCTTATTTAGACAGATGGCTAAAGGTGATAGGTCGCGATGTAATCTGCTATCTACTGATATTATCAGCTGGAAAGCTTCTGTTAAGCAGTTCAGAGAGAATATCAATTTACACCAACAACGCCCAGCAATAGATTGTGGCTAAGACTTACAAGACCTTAGGGAAGTCTTGATGACGTGTGTCACAATATATGCCTCAGCTGGGCCCTGTACCTGCTGGAACATTCTTAAGTCGAAGGAGAGTTCTGACCCCTATCAACTGCCCACTCACCTGTAAAAGATTGGGTTTATGGACACATGCACACTGCTTATATACACATGCACAGATATGCATAGAAGAAAGCTTATAAAAGTACTGTACAGTGATTTTATTAGGTACATTGATGTGTCTTGATGCTACACTTACTGGCTATTTTTGCAGACTAGTACTGTTTGTACTAGTGATGCACCCAGATTTCAGCCTTTGTAAAATGAACTAAAATGGTACTTACCATTTTGGCTAAAACTGTATCTGTATTAAATGATGTATTAAATGATGTATCTGTGTTTAATCTGTATTAATGATGTTTTAATTAGAAAGGGTTTTGCTAAATCTGGGAATTTTTGGTTTTGTTTCAGTGTAGGTCTTAAAGAGTTTAGTACCGTGCGGTAATTACACAACTGTGGGTTTATAGTGTAGCTCTTCAACTGTCTTCAGTTTCTGCCTGGCTAATAAACTGACAATGTAGTGCTCACTGTATATTTATATTGGTTTCATTCTTCCAGAATCTGGAAAATCTGCTTTACACTCTCTTTTCTGACCTTAGCTGCAGATATTTCAATGCTTTTTGGGAAAGGCTTGCTTTATTGTCAACCATTCATTTGGATATGCACACCTGGATGCATACAGGTCAGCATATTCATTATTGTGCCTTATTTGTAAGGCCAGGTCAAGAGTAATATGAAGATAAATGCAACAAAGCCCAAGAGGCTTGAAGTGGAGCATTTTTTGATCTCTCTCAAAGCAATGTCTCTAATCATACAGAGGGCACCCATTGGTCTCCGGCTTCTTCGTCTCCCTATTATTGTATAGTTTCTCTGAAGACTCTTAAGGCTTTTGGGCATAATGAATACCTCTTGAGCGAGTCGAGATTCTCCTCCATTTACTGTTGATTGTGTCTTTGGAGCAACATATGAAGTACTGGCAAATGACATGTTGTGTTATATATACCGCATTGCATGCGCAGAATCCGCCTATGCACCCTTGAATCCTTAGCGAGCTCATTTCAAGACAGAGGTTGGCTCTCGTTCAGAGTTTATTCAGCCCCAAATCCTTTGACAGGATTACTGTTATTAGAGTGGTGGACGGGCATGCTGTGATTGAGAGCTAATCTACAGTATCTCAGCGGGCAGAGGCACGGAGAACAAGAGGAATGATGTATAATCAGCTTGTACCTGCAGGACTGAATACATGCAGCACGGCTTTGAGGGTATTTCGAATCAGACCGACCCTTGGTGGCCAGGAACAGTGGGAGGTGTTAAGCGTGGTTACATGCGCATATGGAACAAGCTCTTCCTACTGACTGAACACTTATCACAGGAGCCAGGATTATAAAGACTCCCAGAGGAAGGCAATCCAGAGTTGCTTGATCAGCATTGCACTTCAGTCTGTGATGATTAAGCTCAGTATCAATACGCAGAACAAGACACTGGCCAGGACCTGAAGATCACAGTTCTGTACGAAACAAGGTCCAAGTCTGTTTCTTGGTCCATTTTAGGAACAGCAGCAAATTTCAATATTCAGGTTTACCTGACTGTACCCTTTCAGAACAAGGAGCCCACTGTGCCAAATCCCAGTTGTAAGCAACATGTTCAATACCGCATAATAATGATGTAGTATGTGAGCAAAACATCTCTGGCCTTTCTAATTTTAGAAAACACTTAACACTGAACCTCTACCTGGTTCTTATATGAAATGCTGAGCCTGAATTGGCATCTGTTAGCAGGGCTAAATTTGATCCAGATCCAGAAGCTTCAGTGCAAACACCATAATCACGAATCAACAAGAAGATATGCTGCCAACATTTTACAATCAACAATTATTATTATCAACATTATTGATAACAGTGATCTGTTGTTGACCTTTCATGGTCACCAACCCTGGAGATCCAGATTTCTGGAGATCTACTTTTGGAGTTTAATACCAACCTGAATCTAACATGCTGTCTAAAACCTGGCCTTATTAAGCCAGTCACTGATTTCTGAAGTTAATTAGTTGGAACAGATGTAGAAGACTGAAGGTGGAGAACCACTGATGTATAGCGATGTAGAAAGAAAAGTCTAAATAATGTGCTACTTATTTAGTTCTGGAAAACAACTTAAGATGCTTAAGAACCTTGTTGTCATACTCATTAGTAAGTTCCATAAATAAGAGGAAAACATCATACAAAGTATGTAAATGTAATGTATGTAAATATATGCCTTTTTTGTTCCCACCTTGTCAGCCTTCCTGATACCTGTAATCATTAGATGTTCAAAAGATATTTGCATGTTAATCGTTCTTATGTTCTCTACTACTGTGCATTTGTTTCATCGCCCCTTTATCCAGCCTCTCCCAGCAGTATAGACACTGGCCAATGTATTTTTGAACCATGCTGTCTAATACATATCTGACGTTGGTTAACATAATACAACAAGGGTGGGAAAACGTGCCAGCAATAATACTGGCTTCAGCATGAGCAGTATTTCAGACTGGAATTCAAACGATCAGCTTCTTCTAGATGTGTATGGCTTGAAGTATTTTATCATGATCTCCTTGCTGGTAGAAGAAGTACCCAAAGAATGATCCAGTATGAGACATACAGCTGTAGTACACCTTGGGGGCAAAGTGCTTATATTATACACTAAACCTCCTCGTTATTTACATTACAATGACAGACATTTTGTGTTTGTTCAGTCCTTGGGACTATCTACCATTAGCCTCATAAATCTCTTAGTCATGCACGCTTACATTACTTCCACTGCTAGCAACAGGCTATGAGTGTAGCTCTCCCTTCACAAAGCTTTGGATTGGTCTAGAAACTGGTGTTCCACAAGAACTGTTTGTTTATTATATGTTAATCATTATTCATTTCTAAAGAGCGTAGGTCAACCCAGTAGGCCTGAGCAATTTCATTTGTGATGTTCATTCAAAGTGTGACTGTCACAATGAGCTACATTATTTTTCTGCTATCCATATGGACGTAGTAGTTGTAGAGGTGACAGGATGCCTTTGAAGCGCTGTTACCCATCAGGGGCTAAAAAATGGCAAAAAAGCTGCTGACAGTGAGATGAAACAAGTATCTTGCATATTGTATTGATCTCGTAAGTCAATATTATGGTATCTCATCTCATTAAAGTGTGAGTGAGTGATCAAAAAAGTTTGAAAACTTTCTGTCACTTACTTTTTGCCATGCCAGCTTTCTACCATCAGATGAATCTCCCCATATAGTACATTATGTAGGTAATAAAATGATGAACTCTACACCCAGATAATGCAAAATATGCAACTTTCGCTTAGGGCCCCAGAAAGGTTAGGATTGGCACTGCCTGCGAGAATATCCAGAGTGTTTAATGGGGCTTCCTAATGAGTGCCTGTCAACCTAGCAAATAAGTTCTGCTCCATGGGCTCATTTATCTGACTTATGTCCATCCCCATAAGTGGCATGGAGTTTGAAGGTGTTCACATGCTATCAAAGTATTACAATCAATCATATTTTAAGTAGAGAAACAGTTTTGGCTTCAACCAAATCAAAACACGTGTGCCTGTTTGTCATGCATCTATGTGTCAATCTGGTGGCTTATATACTTTCCACAATGTTAGACCATGGCCTTCTACCATTGTTTTCCATCTTGATGAGACACCATGGCATGCTATGTGACAGGCGAGTCAGTGTTTTCTCTGCTTTTCCAAAGACACTCAGCTCAGCCCACTGGTCTCCATAGCGGACAGAATGCACAAGGGCGTACAGTGGTCAAGCATTAGAGGTTTGGGGATGACATTTACTTGTTAGAGCGCTGACCCACACCTCACCCTCCATCATACGACAAGATCCAGTGGATTTGGAAAGTCTCGGGAGAAACACATGGCTTACACTTATAAAGCAACCACACCAACTTGGGCCATTGTTTGGCAGAGGCAGCAAAGCATTGCTGAAAAACTTTTTTTGAATTCCCGTAGAAACTGTTGTGCAGTTGTTGTTGTGCAAGATCCTGAGAACTTTATTCTAATGTGAACGCACACACAAGTCTTTTAAGAAAAACGTCGCCTCTGACCTAGTGAATAGTTAAATGATTTTCTGTTTTTTTGTAGTGCTTAAATAATCCATTGAATTGGAGACACATGCATGGATGTTCAATTGTAGTAATGTACGTGGACAGTCCCCTCTATACTCTTTTTGCTTATTTACTGTACATTTACATTAACAGGCAGCGGAGAACCAGTCAAATTGGAAGTAGTTGATTTGCAGCCACAATGGCAAATTCAGTGACAATGGCAAATCAATAAATTTTGTGCAAATTGCCTTGATTTGACCTAATTTCTGCTTAATTGAATTGTCAAGATGTGACAATTGTTTTCCTGAGTAGCAGTTCAGATTAATGGTGGTGTCAGGAAACAAATGTCCAGAGTGGTTGGCGGCAGAAAGCTAGTACATGAAATGGTTCTAAAAATTTTGAGGGTCTGATTTTGGCCTAAACAGATATTATAGAGGTAAGATGTTTCCTTGCAAATCATTGTAAGGTAATCTAGCATCCAAAGAAAAGTACTTTTACATACATGCTAGTGTGAATGTACAGAAAGATATATATTATATGGTCATTATATATTTCTAAGTGCAAATTCAGATGTGATACAGGATGACACAATACTGCTTGTATCAATATAGATTGATGTTGCATTAAAATACATAACATGTTTCTTCCGTAATGCCGTGTCAGTGCGTTTTTCTTCTCTGATACGCTCTGCGCATCCCTACCCTTCAGCCCCTCCTTCTGTGTACAAAACCAACCCTGCCCCCCACTCACAAGTTCTCCTTCACATGGAGAGGAACGCAGCAGTGCTCTACCCTTCATATTACAGAAATCGTATTACATAAAAATTAAGTGACAATTTTTGAAAAATGTATATTACAGAAGCAACTCTTTTTATTTACAGTTGGAAAATCCTAAACTACTCAACCTAAACTACTTGACCACAGCTGACAACACTAACTTTTTGTTGTTTTTTTTTTTTTTTTACTGTGTGTGTATTACTTGTGTTTTTTAAATTCCTTGTACAAAAAATGGTGTTTGGTTCCCCATAAACTTTGATTCTGTGGTCAGGACAGTGATGTTTTCAATGCATTCCATACTGAGTAGACTTCTGGTAGCTTCTGGAATTGTGAGAACTCTCAAGAAGTTTATAGAACTGTCTGGAATTTTCTAGAACTTTTTAGAATGTGTCAGAACTGGGATGGTCCAGTAGTATACCTAGCATTATAAACACATAAGTTTTACTTTGTAAAACGTTGGTGATTTATTAAAGTTCAAGAGTTTTCGATGTTGTACCAAAATATATATTACAATACAATATTTATTTTATGAACTGTGTTAATATCTTACACAATACTAAGTACTATTTTAAATAATTCAATTGTTTCAATGTCGTGGTCATAGAAACAAAGTTTGTGATGAATGTAGCTGTTTTTGTTCAAGTTTTACACATAAACAATTAGAATATAACACATGGAAGCCAGGAGTAAAATTCTCTTTACACAAAAAAAGTCGTGTAATCAATTGTTAGCACACAGCTAAAACCCAAACACAAAATCAAACTGTTACAAGCCACCATTACTGACAATAAAAAGCAAAACAAACTAAACTGAAGTGTGATAAACTGGAGATTAATAATATTCATAATATTGTGACAGTGCTGTTGTTTATCAGAGCAGCATCGCTTCTCACTTTCAGTTTCTGTTTACACAAACGATTTAGTAGCCATGTTAGCTGCTGTGTTAGCCGTCGTGCACTGCTCCTCCTAATAAACAGTCATGCATTCAACTCTTCACATGTCTCCACATTATTCTCCACCATCACTGTAATATTTCATCTGACCAGGTTTAATCAACATTAGCACGTGGAGGTAATAAGCGGAGATGGTGAAATCTTTAGGACGGGCCTTTTGATTGCTGACATTTAGCGAGCAGTGATGCCCTCTATGAGTCATCCTATTAGTACCAGCACCATTGGCAGACTACTGCACGACGCAGGACTACATGCACGCAGACCGTTATGGGGATGGATTATAACAAGATTGCTACAACTCCATGCCGAGGCATATGCATACTGCATTAGCAAACATGGCAGCCATACTGAGAGACACTACTTATTTATATGTAGCTCAATAAATATTGCCCATATCAGTCTAAACACACTGCTGTTTTCCTTTAAATGTAAAGAAAGGATAAAAGACAATGTGGCAATGGTGTAAAAGATGTTTTTCCCCAAAAACTCTCAACTTCATATCAAATTTAGATCATCATAAAATATCTCTTTGACTTACAAACACATGCAGTAGAATTTCTCTGTTAGTTTTATGTTTGCTAGAGATATGAGAGAGAAATCATTGAGTATGCACCATGCATTAGTTTTTGTGGGTTAATTAAAAGACTAAATTAAGGATATATGCGGGAATGCATGCGTTATATGCAAAAATAAGAACACAAACATTAGTGTTATGAATACTATAGGAAATGATAATAGCTACCTATTCTCTGAACAGGATTTTCTGTCCACAGCATTCTGAAGAGAAGTACAACTACATGTAAAGCTAAAGCAAACAAGCAGTTCCGCATATAGAAAGTGCTGTAAGGATGCTGCAATGCAATAAACTCACATTTGCGCTTTTATTGTTCAACAATGAACATCTAAAGACATCCCACAAAACTGCTGTTGCTTTCAGTAATTGAGTCTGCCAACCTCTGTATTGCTATGCCAATCATTCAAATTGACAAGAACATGTAATCAGTCATACATTGGGTGTAATTATGGATTATGAGGTTTGATGAGCTTTTTTCTTTTAATCATACAAATGAAATGTTTAGCCTCACCAGTTGAGGGAGTAAAGCATTGTTATGTCTAAAGTGTTGCATGTGTTGCAGCGTAAATTTGTTAAGCTTTAAAAAATGAGAACTCCAAAATCAATACAAATTTTCACTGTGCTCTTTGTTTTTATTTATGCTTTCATTCACAGAGGCTTGTTTGCAATGGCAGTCCAGCTAAGGTGCAGAAATTTTAGTCAATTTGTCTCTCTCTCTCTCTCTCCACCTCTCTCTTGGCAGTGCTGGAGATACAGCAGAGGGCAGTCTTACTCTAACATGTCTACATATTCAAATGCACTATATTCTAATTTATTCTGTTTCTCATTCACAGAAGAATCACTGGAACACAGACATGGACACAGCTACAAGCATAGATACAGTGGAGAAAGCAAATATTACAGGATATGAAGCAGGATGGAATGCATACTACATGGAAAAGCATCTAGAGCAATTAGCATACCCACATAAAGCATAAAGGATTGTGAATGAGGTGGCAGTACCAACATGCATCAATACAGCTGAACTGAGTTGGGATTATTGTTTGACTTGTAATGGTTATTTAAATCAGGGGTTTTAAACTCAAATTACCTGGCGGCCGCTATCCACGTGCACCTGCTAAAAAAAATACACTAGTTTAAGTGCATCTTACTATATATTAGCAGTCGTTCTTTTTTATGATTATTATTAGTAGCCTTAGTAGTATAAACACATACTGGGCAAAAAATACTTTATTGTTTAACTGAATCAGGCTAATTTAGATTTAACAGTACTTAAACAGCACTCTTACTTTAAAAGCTTGGTGTTTATGCCAAATGTGAGTGAAGTTACTGTGAGAGAAGTGTTAGCTAAATAAAATGTTTAACTCCGTGCTTGGTGAATTTGGTTGATTAGTTTCCATTCACTTCTTAATTCTGAGAAGCTGTATCTGCTGCTACGTCACGAATGAATCCACAAAGGCAGAGGTAACTCACATTATTCCAAATTAGAATAATAGCTAAATCATAAATTGCTTTACATCATGCAGTTACCAGGGGTGTAAGAACATATTGATACATTGATATTGATGAATATGACAATATTAGGTTTGGTGATACTGTACCAATTCCCAAAAAACACTGTATCGAATTTTAATGGTGGCAGACATGGTTCATTTTGTATTGTGGGGTTAAATAGCTCTTTTATTAGAGCTTTTTTTTATCTCATTAGACTCTTCCCCTCCAACATAGTAGTGTAAAGGTGCACTGCTAACATTAGCATTAGCAAACCTAACTGACTAATTAACATTTTTATGCACTGCTAACATTAGCATTAGCAAATCTAACTGACTAATTAACATTTTTATGCTACAAAAGTTTTCCTAAAATGTGATTTACAAAATTATATTGCATTACCCATGCTTACAGTATTGCATTATATATTGAATTGTAAACCCTGGATCATGGTACTATCACCAGTTTTTTGCCAATACACACAGCATTAGCAATTACAGTGGCTTTATACTGTATGTTTACTGCATACCACATTGTGTGGAGGGCTGCGAATAAAAGCTTGGCCAATCTTCATGTAGGACTGTGAAATCAGTTGAACAGCAGGTTGGATTAATAATAAAGGTAATAGATGTTCAAGGCAAGAAAATTCTGTGTGCATTTCTTTTTTTCTCATGGAAAAATGGAGCCATGTGAAAAAAACTGCAATACCTGCAATGCTTTGTTGAAAAAACTCCACATATTAAAAGACTGAGGAATAAAGGTTCCAGTTTTTCCTGATTGTAGGTAAAAGGGAGGCATAGAATGTTCTTTCACCAAAGTGAACTAGAGGTCACTGGGCTATATTTTCTGTCCACTATGTGGTAGTTAGCTCTGCTGTTTCACTGTGGATCATTCTATATGTGAACTGAAGACCGGGCCAGACTAATAACATAAACTATTTTAGGTCACATTAAATGTTCAAAGACCACCCATTTTAACCTACAGTCAAAGAATTTGCTCATTTGTGCTACCACAACATTATTGCAGACTATAAACCTGCCTCTAAATAGGTTTGGTCCAAACAGTGGAGGCAAGTATTTTACCACATCACCACAAAGGCACTGTACTGCAAGGTACCTAGTTGCCATACGTAGCACTGTAACTACAATATAATGTTTTGTCCATGTTCTGCAGTCCCAAAAATTTTCCTTTTATAAACAGCTTTTTTAATCATTTAAAAGCATATATCCAGTACAAACTGGATTAGCACAGGGTTTCTACCTGCTTGCGACACCTCTAGAGAGTGCATGTTCTCTCCAGACTGTAGTGCTATTTCACTGGATGGCTCTGAGCCAGCTTATCTGTCCCTTTCCTCTCCTAAAAGGAGCTTGGGGAGCAATATGCCAGCTAGTCACTTCGAACCTGTGGCAGAAATACGCATTTACCATTCGTTATCATCTGTATGTAGATACAGTAATCGGTGCTGCCATGGTGCTGACCTAAATATTTTACTGCGGTGTGGACAAACAGTTCACAATTGTCCTTGCGATTGAGTGTTATGTGTTAGGTGATTGTGTTATGATTAGTCATGAAGGATGTGTGGCCCGATCACTGAATACGTAAGAATTTAGAACTCTGGAACAGTGATTTAATGGCTTGATTTAGTCAAATTAAGTAAATAACTACTTCTGTTCTGTTTTTTTTCCATTGGAAGATAAGTACATGTTCATGTATTGTTATGCATAAAAATATATGTGCAATGTACTGTATGTGATAGATATATAGATAGACAGACAGACAGACAGACAGATAGATAGATAGATAGATAGATAGATAGATAGATAGATAGATAGATAGATAGATAGATAAGATCACAAGGATCCCCAAGGATCCTCTGGAGAGTGGAGAGTTTTAGTTTCCATTGAAAGTACAGTACCTGTAATATTACCTGTAAAAACAGCACAGTGTTGGTATTAATACACAGTATACTTATAGCACATATACAGATCGATGAAATCCTGACTTAGGAGTTGTGTGATGAAAACTATCATTTACAGAGTTCCTCTGACATGCAAGGTGTGCAACTTCTGCTTATTTAGTTTAGGGCTGGACTAAAACTACAGAAGTCTATAGATGGCCAGATCTTTTCCTTAAACGCTATTCACATGCATGCACAGGCATGTAGACACTAGATTACATTACACTTTTAAACACCTGTCCTCAGGTGTTTATGTAATGTGAACACCTGAACGTAATGTAAAATTAATAGTTACTTTAAAACAGAAATGACAGAAATCCCAGTCATCATCTGAAGTGTCCTGCGTTCACACGAAAAGAGCTCAGAGTTTGCCACATCTGTTGTCTACAGCTGACTGACTGCTGTGTTTATATACACAGTGAAGCTTTGATTCATTTGCATCGCTCTGGATGAGTCATACTGTGCTCCAAGTCTGCACAGCTGCTGGTTGACTATTGACTTCTAGTGTTGGCAACAAAAGTCTTGTTGCTCCAATGTAAAACTCAAGAGGGAACATGTCTTGGTGAATGGGCTAAGAGGAAAATTGTATGTTAATATGTATGTTAATGCACCAAAAGCCTTTTCTATTTGTGGAATCATTTTCAGCTGCTGTGTTGCTTGTCAGCCATATCATACAGTTAATGAACTATGTTTATTGTGATTGTTGTTCCTACATTTATTCATAATAAATTATTATCTGAAGATGTATTTCCATATTATAGTTGTCATAACAAAACCTTGATTCTCTATTTTTATATAGGATTAGTGCAAACTGTGCATAACTGTTGGGTGATAAATGGGCCAATAGAAATTGTTCATAATTATTTGAAATAAAGTATTGGTATATTAATTCCTTTCAGTCCTTTTTTACCATTTAAAAAATCAAATGATTTGTATTTTTATATTTAATTATTTTCCTCCAGTTTATAGGTATTGTCTTCTCTTCTCATCTCACCATTGTTGTATATTAGCTCCAGATCATAACTGTATGTTCAGCCATATTTGCTAATAACTCATCTGCAAAACTTCAGGGAATTCTGGTGAAATTACATGTTTTTGTCCTCCAGATACAAGGTTTTGTTCCAACAACAATGCATTATACAATATGAGCCTGTTGAGCCTATTATACCTACCTCATGGCCTCTCTGGACTTTAGTAATTAATTTACACAATTCATTTACTTCAACTCTCTTGAGCCATGATGGACCCGAACAGTCTCCTCAACAGTGAGGTTCATAAGGAATAAGCGGTATCATTACCGTTCTACTGGACTGCATGTGTTATGTGGCATTATGTTACATTAAAGAAGTTTACAGAAGAAGTATTACATAGTTCAAACTTCTGATCATTTACAGGGTGAATTAAAAAGACATCAGCAGAGCATTTCAGTGTTTCAGTATGCCATTCTGAATGTATCCTATGTGTTTTGAATACGTTACTTTGTGTTGTAACATATTCTCAGTGTGAAAATAAGTTCTGCACACTCTGCTCCTGCTCTGCTCTTTTAACACACAATTACTGTTTAGTTGCTGAATTCAACATGCGGTGAAAAAATAAAACATATATTTCCAAGTTCCAGTAGATCAATAGAAATGGTTCAGAATATGAATAGTCTATCTTCCTCTAAAAATTACATTGTTTTTTATTCTACAGGAACAAAGTTTTGTTTTGACAGTGACTGCACAGTACATTATACCCAGTGAGCCAGATGTAAAATTATTGTACACGTGCTTTCATAGCTTGTTGCTTTATTTAAGCACTTTCAGGAAATGCTCCCTCTAATTCGTAGTCATTATAGTCAAATACATCCATACTCTTCTGCTTCTTGTTTATGAATTGGTGACCATAATGAATTGGATGTTTAGCCATATTTAGAGAGCTGCACTGTCCCCCCGCCCACGGTATGAAGGCCTAGGTTTCTAAGTTTGTGTCTTCAGACTGCATTTCAACTCACATTATATGCAGAGTGGTCTTCTCTATTCAACTGACACCAAAGAAGAAATTACAACAGTATTATTCAGGTGTACAAGGCTGGGGTTTTGCTACTTGGTGTATGGACATGGATGGCACATGGTACAGCTGGGACTCAAGTCAGTGCTCTTTGCACAGAGGCAGCATATACTTTACTGATGTACTTATGTTAGAATGTACTGCAGTTTTTTCTTCAGCTAAGCGATTTTGAAGTCCATACTAAGATTTCTGGGACTAAACTGAGAAGTATTCAGCAATTTCCAATCTTCATTCATCTTGTTGTGCGACTCATGGTGGATCTACCAAAATTCACTTTTGGTGCAGCATAAACAGCACCTTGAGAACAGACGGCTTCTTGAGCGGCTGCGGCTGCGTTACAAAGAATAAAGAAGCAAAGCAGAAGTAATATCACCAACAAAAATATTGATTATCTTTGTGGTTTTGTGTTTTTGCCAATGCAATCAGGCTTAGCTGAAACGTCTGCGCTGCCGAGGACAGATGTCTCGCTCTTGATCTAATTTCACTTGTGCCTCGAAATGAAAGAAAAGTGCCGTAATTTGCTCATATTTCTGTATACATGAATCCCAACGCTCTTCAAAGCACACAAAAATACCATCAGATGAAGATTGGGCGGCACGAAAAAATAAAGCCATTTTCACACAATGAAGTCATTTTGGGACCGAGGCCTTGAGACCGAAAAAACCAGGCCAATTTTCTTTCTGCGGAGAATCCAGAAGAAAAGAATATTGTTTCACGCTCATCTCTTGTTGACTATTCAAGGCTCCGGGAGGCTTTGAGACGACGCTGAAACGCCGTTGTCCGAGCGCAGGTCGTCTGCACTGCACTTGAGGTAATTATGTTAGATGCATTTGAAGGTGGATGCCTGACAGCTGTCTGCCCAGCCTCCCTTTGATCGTTGCTGATGGCAGGGGTCATACCTCAGGATGCTTTTTTGCGGTCCGAAATATGTCATATACAGAAAGCCCATATCTTTTCTTCTGATGTGACATATATAGCCTCACTCTAATGCACTATTTTCTAATTTGGCAGATTAGTTGAATAGGGGAAGGTCTAAGTCAATATGCAATTGTGTAGAGCCATGTTTTGATTTCTCCTGAGGAGAAAGCTCATAGAAATTTGATGAAACGTGTTTAGTAGCAGCAGTTCCCTTTGAAAGAAACGGTGGGTCATTAGAGGGCTGGAGGTGTAAACCTTTAATTTGCTGAATGGAGAGTTTTTATATGAATGGAGTGCTTATTTTGTGCTGAAAAGTCAAAGGGAGGTGAGTACGGCCAGCGCTTTGCCAAACAGGCTGCTGTGGTGCGGCAACATCTAAATGGTGCTCTTGCTAGGGATTGTGGATATTTTGTATGTTGACTATAATGAACGGTTTCATGGCTAGATTAAGATCTAGATTACTTTAATATCATCCAGATCCAGGTTGTCATTTAAATGGGAATTCCACCAAGGCATAATTCCATCTTCAATAAGTAAACATATGTACTGTAAATCTAATGTGAACAAGGTTGTAATACAGCAAAATACAAGGAACATTTTTAGCATGGAGAAAAGATCTGTATTCAGTCCACATTAGATTTTAGAAGGATGATATTCAAAATACATTTCTTTGGCATTTTTAGGACAATACTATTAAAAGTCTTTATCCACTCAATTTTAAGAATATGTGTTATCTTTAAAAGGAGCACCATCAATGCCTATTAATTACCTATCCCGGTACCTATTGCGGTATGTGTAGTACATATGCTAGTTACAATCTAAAGGGGAACTCAACAAATGTCTTTTTCAAATGTTTTATTTATTTATTTATTTTTACAATTCTGGACATTTCTGCGAAAGCCTAAGAAGACTGATAAATCAGTGTAATCAGTTATTTATTTCAGTGTTACTAAACTCTCCTAAGGGGATAATGGAATTGAACAGTTTCCTCAGTAGTGACATGTAATGTGTGATTAACCTCAGTGTTGTTCTGGACTCGTAAATATGTTACATATCATTCTGTTACATAAACAGAAGTCTTACATGAAGAAAACAGTATGCATTAAATATAAATGATTTCAGCCGAGTTTTTCTGTATGCCTATTCTGTCTGTGGTACTTAATACTTTACTAAATATATTCAGCACAATGTATTCAGGTATTTACTTACTATCACAGAATGACCAGTACATCCAGATGTGGAAGTTTTATGTGTAGTGCTGGTAATGTTAAAATAGTGGTGAACATGAAAAAAGCATGTTTACTGAGGGCTGTTTTACCTTACAGAGGTCTGCATAAACCTCTCTGCCGTGAATGGACATTAAAGAATATGTTTTAAGTCCAAAGCTTATCCAAGACCTATCATTAAACAATAAGTAAGGCATCGGGTAGTGTATTAATAACCATTTCATGTGCTAGGTTTCTGTGAGGAATTTAAAAGGAGATATTAAAAACTTGTCTGCTGTCTGGTTCCTATCACCACCACTGTGAAGAGTTCTGACTCTGCAAGTTTCTCTTGAAATCAATCCACTGTGACTTTTTTTTTTTGTATTTTAACCATTAAATTCTGTAGAAGTTTGGAAAAATCAGTGGACTTCCTTTTAGAAATCACTAAAGTGCTTCATGATAATAATTCTTGGCGTTAATAAGCTAAAAATAATGGCTGATTTCAGGATGACCTACCCAAATGATGTCTTCAGTCGATTTTATTGAGGTTTATACATCTTTATGTATTTCTTCAAAGCTTGGTTAATCAATTCATCTACTTTCAGTTCAGCTTTAATCAAGAAACAGGATGTGGCTTTGAATTATGCATCAATTACTAATGTGCAAGCTTTAAGGAACACACCGACATATACATTGCTGTCGTCCATGAAAAATAAATGAAAACTCATTAGAACAGAACATCAATGCGTTCAAGAGGAAAATGAGATAAGACATGAAGCTAATAAAACCTCTCAGGCACGTCTCTGTCCTTACCTCGGATTTATTAGCATATGACTGTTTTCAATCATTAACTTAGATTGCGATTAACCCGAACAGGAGTCTATCCTTACAGCCCTGCCGTCAAAAGGGCAGTGGGCGTGTTTTCAATTACGCTCTTCAACTGTTGCTAATTAGGCTCACATTAATCAATACTACTATCAATAGTATGATGAGGTCTTTTATCCAGACACAGGATTTATTTGAAGGGTGAATTTTAAGACCTGCTGGGGTATTTGACTCTAACGTCAAGGGTCATCAGATGGGTCAGGAGAGCACAAAATAGTAAATCTGCGGTGGAAGTGCAATAGATTCCAGCTTATTACTTTGCTTGGACAGAGCGACCCCTGACTGCACTGCAGTGTTTATGGACGTGGTTTGTTTAGAGGAGTGCTGGTCTTCTGACAGTGATGTTAGGTGGCTTCTGGTTATATTATGTCCCAATAAAGCAAGGCTTGTAAGAAAAAGAGTGGATGTTGTGAAACAAATGCTATGCTAGTTATTTACAATGCAATCAGTTATTAGGGTGGTGAAAGTGCTTTTGATTAGAGATACCCAGTAGTGGTATTGTGTTGATATCAGTTATTTAATGTCCAGCCAGAATGGCCATTGAGTACAGGCTACTCTTTATATTCAGGAGATATTTCTGAGGAGATTAGACATGCTTGTGTAAGAAAGTCAAAGGAAAATACATGAAAAACAGTATAAACAAAGTATAAGGAGACTCCTAATAGTCATGAAGACCTGGTAGACCATCAAAACTGTCTTCATTTGATAAACAGTATTTAAAGCTTTCATCTTTGAGAGAGAGGAGAAAATCAAGGTCCACGTTTGCTTCAGATCTTCCACAGGTGTTTCTGTCCATCACTTCACTATATTTGAGAAGACAACTTAATGCTGTGGATCTAAAGGCTGTGGCTGTCAAGAAGGTGTTACAGAGAAAGAGAAATGAAAGGAAGCTACACAGAACAATCCCAGGACCCAGACACAGTTTGGGATTACTTCAAATGCAAGTTCTAAGACTGAGCTTTAAAGATATTGGATAATAAGAATTTCTTTGACAAACTAAAAGCAAGTGGATGTGGTAATAAATACAAAGCAAGGACATACTAAAAACTGACAACAATAATATTTAGTTGTTGAAGCTTCTATGTAATTTTCTGTTGTGTTTTGTGTATTTTTCCTGACGCGGAAAAATGAATATATTGTGGTTAATGGCTGTTTTGACTGGAAATAAAATACATACAGAGTGGTCTCTGACTTCCACACAGTCATTTTATAAACATTTATGAAATGTAGAAATTAGGGGTAAATTAAAAACGGTTAAAAGTGAATAAAGTGAAGATGCATTACTTAAATATTCTGCTCTTCCAGAATCCAGAAAAAATATCTAATATCTAAAAAATCTAATATTGGTTTGAAATATCAGTCAAATTTATAATCTGATGCTGATAATGTTTTTCTTACAGACACGATTCTGATATCATTGTGCAATGCTAATGATCAGTTTTCAGCACTTGATAATATCTTCCATCCATCAAACAAAACACTTTTCTAATGAATACAACAGTGTCTTAGTTTCAAAGTGTTATTTTGTAAAACCTAATAATGACGTGTGATCCGCCAACCTAGACTGAGCCATTCTATTCCAAGAAGCTCAGAGCCTCCAAGCTGATATAGCTGTCTGCATCCAATCTCTACCACGTTCAATATCTTTGGGTTGGGCGATACCCACTATTCCCAGCGGCCAGACAGACCCAGACACAGTTTGTGTAGCCCTGTCAGCTGAGCTTTAACTTGCTCCAGCTCAAGCGGCCGGCTTCGGGCTGCAGGTAAGGCCTCCGCCGTGGCTTTGTGACGGATAGCCATGCCTCCTCTGCCGGCTGGAGTCAGTAAACCTGCTGCCTGGCTCTCTGGGGAGGCTGCCCAGCCTGGCTCTAATGCCGCAGCTGAGAAGTCGCATTCACAATGCTGTAACCAGATCACTGCTAAAGCCTGTACTAAAAAGCTAACAGTCTGGACTCGGAAGGCGTCTGTGGTCAGGCTCCCCCTTCCCCAGTCTTATCTCAGTTTCCTTCGCCGGCCAAACAGGGGGGAAGCTGCCTTTATTTAAAGTGAGATAAATGAGTGGCATAGGCAGCAATGTGAGTTTATTGTTTAATACGATAACAATAGACCGTACTTTGAATACCTCAGCCATTGGTTGCTCCTTTATAGTAAAAAGTAATATCTGATATCAGTGAAAACTGTAATGAAAAAAGGTTGTTTGATTTACAAACTGAAAATATATTGATATCAGGTGCTAAACTCCAGCAGCTCTTCTTTGGTATTTTATTGGTATGTGGGACTAAATACACAAACATACTTTTGTTGAGAAAACAGCAACTTTACTGGTATATCTATAAACAAGGTGTATATGTACAATACCTATATAAAACATACAACCACAGTAGTGATGTGATTTCACTATGCAGTTTCCAGAGTAAAATGTCTTGCGTATTATTACAGTACTGTGCAGAAGCCGAACTCCAGCCTTCATTCAATTATTCATTTTTCAGAGTCAGAAAAAACAGAAAGCATATTTTAAAGAAAATCGAAAACAAGCCCTAAAAGAGAATGTAATTACAATTATCAGGATTTAGTTTTCTGCCTTTATCACAACTTCCATTCTTATTGGGAGACATGCTTTCAGCTTTTTAAGGAGTTCGAAGTTCAGCCTTGGCAGTTTCTGCATAATCTGCTTCTCAAAACCCAGTTTTGGTCTGGGTTCTTGGTTGGCCGCATCATTAATGACTGTTGGACTTTTAAATGGTCTTTCAGATCCATAGACTACTGTTATGTTCTCTCAGTGAATGGATGGACAGAAACATATGGATTCTTAGATTTGAATTTCTCCTCTGATTTTCTCCTCTCTCTGACAGTTTTGGTTTCCTCCAGGATTTTTTTATGAATAGTTTTTTGAACTCCAGTTTTGGAAGTAACTGTTTTTTCACCAATTTTCCTTAGAATTTGCCCTTCCTTATGCAGGTGGATTATCTTATGTCTGATCACCTCAGCCTTATCTCCTGAAGAATTAATAACTTGTACGTAATGCCCATTTTGACTGGAAATGAAATAAATGAAGGGCAGTCTCTGAACTGCACTATTGTAATTGCCCACAGTAAGCACTGAAATCTCTTGTTGTGCGCCTTGTGAACCCTTGTTTGTAGCTTACTTCTATATTATAAGAACAAAAAAAGTGATTTGATACCACTGAAGACAAGTTGTAGGTTTTAGTGTTTGGAAGCCAAAACACTTTGCCACTTTGCCACTACTTGCCAGTATTAATGCTGTTATACCTATGTTGGGTCGTTCAGCTCACAACACTTGATAGTTTAGAACATAATTGCTTGTATGCAGCAAAATGAGTGGAAATCCCTTGTTTAATTGTGTTGGAAAAGAATAAAATGTCATACAATAAAAAACTGATCTTTTTCATACTTGGACCTGCAAAATTACAACCTGCCTCTAAACTACATTTTTATATTAAGTCTTTGTTACTTGCATTTTATTGGTAGAGATACACAGACATATTGTTTTAGGTAAATACAACTGGCTAAAAGCTGTATTTATAGCACAAAGGTAGGGATGCAACAGCGGAGATGTTTGAAATAACCAAGCAAGCCCTAGAATTACACCAAGCTCTACAGTGTTAAACCAGAATGAATTTATATGTGACATTGCAATGTCATTGGAATGAGGGAGCTCCTGTACATGTCCCATTATCCATTTATAGCACAGCTTGGTAGGATCAACAATGTCTGTATGGCTTTCATACATTAACATGTTTTTCCTGTGATGAAGAGACTTGACTCCCTGGGTGGATGCTACCCTGTAGCTTGAAGGAAAAAAGAAGACACTCTTAGCGCAAGGCAGAGGCCAGATTCACAACAACGTATTGATATTCACCCCTTCCATTCTCCTGGCGAGGATATGGTTTCAGTAGCCTCCAAGGTTGGCGCCAAGCTCCGTCTTCTATGGACCACAAACCAGAATTAATTGCAAATCAATCGAACAAAGTACAACGGATCAGTAAACCAATTAGTAATTTTAGCTGATCATCTGTGTTTTTTCTTATATTTTTAGCTATATATATATATATATATATATATATATATATATATATATATATATATATATATATATATTGTCTGTTCTTTTAACAGGAAAGTGTTATTCTGTCTCCAGGAGATAGAAGATAAATTGTTAGTTAATAGTTGTGATAAATTGTTAGATTATTTACTATATTTAGTATTTGATATTTGTATTTTATATATTTTATTGTACTTCATTACTCTTTATGGCTCAGTTGGTTTCCGCATATCCTTCAAATATTTGTTATATAAATCATCTAAAATGTTAAGGGGTCATCCTTGGTAAGAGCCACATTGAGTTTACATATTCGTCATGTTCAGCAGTTTAGAGGAAAAAGTCTGGTACCAAAATAAAACCCTTTAAAATGATCAAGAAGGAAGAAAAAATATAAACTTAATTGGTTTTACATGTATCCTTATATAGCCTCTGGTCAATTTTTTTCTTAAATATAATAACATCTACAACAACTACAGGGAACCCACTTTCAAACACAATTACTGTTAATTTGCTTAATTTTAAGTAAACTAGGGAAATCAATAGAAATTTTGCATATTTGAAATATTTGTTAATACAAAATTACTATTAAAAAAATCACAAACAAAACATTTAAACTTTTGCATTTATGCATATATTTAATAATGTTGCATGCATACAAACATCAAAGTGTTATATGTTAACGTTGAGATTCTTATTAATTATTTTGATACACACACACAAAAAAAATAATAATAATACTAGGAGGGAAAATGACTGGCTCGGCTAATACCATGATGCACCATCTTGAGGCATAAGATCTTTTAATGTATTCTCTGCCTGTGCCTGAAAGGAGGAAAGAGGGAGTTGAATAGATCCATTAATTTAATTGAAGCAGGCCCCGACAAGAGATAAAACATCTCCCACATCTCTCCAGGCTGCTGCTGGCTTTATAGTAAACAACCAATGATCCATAAACAAAAAAACGCGAGAGCAGGAGACCCACTCTATAGAGACTTCAAGGCCACAAAAATATGACACAGGCAGAGGAGAATGGACACTGAAGAGCCCCCTCTTCCCTTCTCTCCCAAGCCCTATGTGTGCATTCAGCTTGGATGGGGCTCATTGTACCGCTGCTTTGGGATTTTGATGTTGATAATTCTGTTCCTGGTCCCAATGCTGGTGGTTGTCAAAGAGAAACCTGCAAGTGCAGGAAAATAACTAGTGCTTCCTTTTTTCCTTTTTTTTTTTTGTGAACAGTGCTGAGCCTATTTTAAGAATGTTCAAGTGATGAACTCATGCAATAGATAAATGCATCAGATAGCACACTTCAGTATGTTCAGTATGAGGAATTAGTTCCAGGTGAAAATTCACTTTCCTTTAAATTCCATTTTAATCAGTGTTAATTTCAATGAGAGAAAAAGATAAGAACATAAAACCATACAAAATTTTAGCATGCAAAACTGATGTCGTTTGATGAGAGAATGGGTAAGGGGATGAATACGGGTTTTCAGAAGTCTGAGCAACATGTCATATGGTAACTGTTATTGTGATATGTTCCTTCATAATACTGATGTTGCCGAAAGACACCATGTCAATAAGTCACAACATTTTTGTTATTGAGTGCTGACCAACCTCAGATATAATTACAGTGTTTTAATCAAACAAGTACCAATATCAGAGCAGCTCTGGTTTCACAAGCTCCCATTACGCTGTCACATTATGATCTCACACTTTACTTGATGTTTGTCCAGCTGTTTTTGAGTGTTATTGGTCAGAGCACCTCCAAAGCCCCCAATAAATGTTGCAATGCTATATTTTCTTGCTATCTACATTACTGTATGGCAAGTGCCTTCATTTGTTTCTTTTCCAGCCAGAATGCCCTTTTCCAAATCTTTCAGGAGATATTCCTACACTAGAAGATATACTTAAGGGCAAAGTCATAAGTGAAAGTCAAAAGTGAAAAGAGTTTCCAGTTACTGCGCAAGACCTGGCAAACCATAAAAACTGCCCTCATCCCAAAAACGACATTCTACAAACTTAAAGTTTTCATCTTTGGGAGAGAGTCTGTCCATCCTTGAGTCCATGAGTATACAACAGAACTCTATAGGTCTGAAAGGATGTGTAGCTCTCAAGAAGCTCTTACTGTGAAAAAAATTGGCTGTGATGGATTGGTGGCCTGTCCAGGGTGTTTCCGGCCCACCGCCCAGTGAGCGCTGGGAAAGGCTCCAGCACCCCCTATGACCCAGAAAAATAAAGGGGTTTAGAAGATGAGGGAGAGAATGACTGAAGCTGCTGGTGTTCTCAGATCAGTGTACTGACTTCAACATCATTAAACGTGTTTCAGAGTGATTTAATCATGACAAGCGGAAAATGAAACCACTCTCCTTAAAACGAATGGAAGCTGTAATAAAGGCAAAGAGTGCACACAGTAAATACTTACAAATATGATATTATATATATATATGTGTGTGTGTGTGTGTGTGTGTGTGTGTGTGTGTGGTGTGTGTGTGTGCGTGCATGTGTGTGTGTATGTATTGTTGTTTCCTGCTGTTTTCCTGATGCTGAAAAATAAATAACTTGTAATTATTGCTGTTTTGACTGAAAATTTAAAAGATGAAGTGTAGTCTTTGACTTCTGCTAGTGTCAAATGACTATAATTCATATAACCAATCGATCTGTTCATCGTTATTGCAGAAATGCTGTCTTTATGGGTGAATATTTCTGCAGCCTGAAGCCACTCCAGTGAAAAAAAAACTTTAAAAATTCCTTTAAATCAATTTCTTGCTAAATCAACAGATATGAAGGCACTTGTCAACAATGAAATGAACAACTGCAGCTCTAATCTCACATATGTTGAGAATGTAAAGGTCACTTTTTACTATTTTTCTAACTATTTATGTATTTATTTATTTTGGACTAGCATGTTTAATGCTATTTTTAAGAAGGCAGAGAATGATTTGAGACATGTGATGAAGTGGAGTCCAGAGCTCCATGCATTCACTTCTCATTCCGCTACAGCATTATCTGGCTAGGATTGGATTTCTGTGGAAGTGCTGGCCTAAGGGAAACGGGGATGTGTGAATAGGCACCGCTAGGCTTTCGGAAAGAAAAGTGCAGAGAAATCTGAGCTACTCCACCACGGGCTCGGCTGAGCTACATACAGGTCCGCAAACTTAGCCTGTTAATTGAGAAGAGTTTGGCTTTCTGGATGAAAAGATGGCTAATATCAATAATGTAGGCATCAAAAACTTTTAACTGTTATGTGATGATACTTAGACCTCTGTGGTCAAAATGAATCCAAGATATGGAGATGATACCTCTTGGAGCCTAGATTAGTTTGCTGTAATCCCACTAGGGCTGTTTGATATATAGTTTGTTAATTGTTAATGTGATGTTGACCTTTGCAACACTAATATTGCAGAAGAGTCCTCTAACCAGTATGGGTCAGGATACTCGGTACCGGAG
This sequence comes from Semaprochilodus insignis, assembly GCA_034552555.1. Taxonomy (NCBI): domain Eukaryota; kingdom Metazoa; phylum Chordata; class Actinopteri; order Characiformes; family Prochilodontidae; genus Semaprochilodus; species Semaprochilodus insignis. Next base: position 8,794,726 of record CM067499.1, on the reverse strand, counting down.
AGATTCTGGCCGAGATTAGATATTGGAGGAAAAGAAACAGTAATCTGATGTTATTATCTGATACAATACATTTCATTTTGATGCTGATAAAAATGCTGCTAGCAGCGACCAGATGATACGATACTTGCTACTTACTTTCAAACATAACGACAACAAAAAGGACAGCTGTAGCTCACTATGGAATTTTCAGTTTAAGATCATCTGCCTTGAACCATCACAAAGTGGATAAGATCACACAGCATGGCTGCTAATTACAGCTTGTGGTTAAGGTTGTTAATAAAAGTAGCACTGTTCCTCTCTTCAGTCTTGCGCTGAGAGAAGACTGAAACTGTCCGGAGTGTCTTTAATTCAAAGCTGTCCAGGATCTTGCTAAATATATGTGAGCTGTAGACTGGGGTTTGATCCCCTATCTGTGCAAGCAATCTCAATAAGGGTCCTTGGGCAAGACTCCTGAATCTACCTTTGCCTTCCGTCACGCTTCTGGGTTTCCTGGCCGCCTCCGATCTCCCAGACTCATAGAGACTCTCCCTGATGACGTCACAGCCACATGCTCCGAAACACCCAACCACACCCCACTTCCTTGATCTAGGTCTCCAGAATTCTGATTGCCCACCTGCACCTCATTTCCCCATCACTACATAAACCTCACACACACAAATCCTCTTTGTGAAGTATTGCCAAACCTTGTTTGCATACTGAGCGGTCTCGCTTGCTATTTCTGATAGTTATTACTGTTATTGACCCATCTTTGTTCTTGACTCTCTCTTTTGGATTTCCCCTCTGGTTTTGTTCGGTACTCTGTTTGCTTACTGTGTTTTGACCTCCCCTTCTGCTCTCTGGATTTCTCTCTTGGATTCCCCTCTGGATCAGATCACCTGTATACTGACTCTCTTGTTTTCGACCCTGGCCTGTCTCTCTCTCTCTCAGCCTTGACCTGTTTATGATAGTTTCACATTTGTTGCTGTTCTTGAATATCAATCTGTCCAATAAGGACCCCTTGGCTTTCAGCTTGGTGCGTGTCGAAGTACGTTTGTTCCTGACACCTACCTGTATAAGAAATGATCAAACTGTAAGTTGCTCTGGATAAGAGCGTCTGCCAAATACTAGGAAGCCAATTTCAGCCTTGTTTAAAATTGAACATCAGTCATGCCTGATGACAGTTCCTTGTGAAGGGGATGAAGGTGCCGACATCCCCGGCACAGCCTGGAGAGGTTTCTGCACAGTCTGGGCTATGTTGGGCTAGAGCATGAGCAGTTGTATGGACATTTTGAAGGTGTAGGTATTAATGAGTCAAGACTGTTATGTACCAGTTTAGGGTTTGGGAATTGATTCAGTTATGCAAAGAAAACAACAACAAGCTGAAAGCACAGAAATTTCCCTCTGTGCTTGATTACCACACACACATGCACACACACATGCCCACATACAGTCACAGACTTGCTATCTACAAAACATCTTCAAAACAGTGAAGAATAAAAGGGCAGAGCTAAAAGCACAGCAGATAAACCAATGTAGAGTAATGAATCCAGTTGCAGGAGCGAACAGGCCAGTGACTTTGGGCAGACTCACACACTGCAACAAAACGCAGGGAAAGCTGGAAGAAGTGGACTTAAGTGCTGGATTGCACAGGATCAGCCCGTATTGATGATTACTCCATAAAGTCTGATACAGTTTGATCCAGTGCTCCAGAACACACTTTTATCACTGCATGTGCCGTCATCGCTGTAGTTCTGCGCACACTCGCTTAGTAGGCTCTCCTCTGAACCGTGTTTGAATCCTTACTGAACTCTGCTGTTTGCTTTATGGATTTTGTAGCTTAATTGACTGTGTTCTCGTACATTATGATGATATTCTCTGTGTTGAACATCTTGTTTTACTGGATAACTTGCAATGGTACAACATACACTCATCATTAAAAGAATAGTTGCACCCAGAAGGAAGTAATGGATTACAATGCTATTCGGAAGGAAGATAAAGAAGCAGTCAAAAAATATAATCATCAAAGGAATAGTTGCACATATAGTTGTACCTAAAAGGAATCAACTGACAGGAATGTAACTTGGGGGGTAGGCTGGACATTGTGAGACATGCAGTGATTGAAGTTTCACGCTCGGCCGCACATGTGACGTTAAGCAAGGACGGGCCTTATCGCTGTACCTGACTGAACCAACATCCATGATTGCGGATATTCAGCAAGCAGTGATGGCCAACGTGAGTGACCCTGTTAGTGCCAGCACCATTGGCAGACAGCTGCACAATGCGGGACTGCATGCACGCAGACCGCCATGACGACTGGCCTTAAAACCATGTCAATGCCCCTAAAGACTGCAATGGTGTTGTGTCAGACTGTCATGGAGTAACTCAGAATGGCAGGGGGTCATATTCAGTGATGAGTCCTTTTTTTCTTGGTGGAGACAACCAATGAATCCATGTGGAGGCACACTGGCAAAGATGAATGGTTTGTTGTAACACTTTACATGTCCAGAAGGCCTGGTCACTCCACCTTCACCCCTACTGCATAGTCTGCTGGAACTGTGTGAGAATATTCAAGCTGGACAACAGGACACCATTAGGAACCTCTACAACTCCATGCCAAACATGCCGGCCTGATGTCATAATGAGAGACACTACTTCTGTATATGTAGCTCAATAAATATTGATGATATCAGTCTAAATTTATCATCATTTATTGATCCTGGTATCCTTTATCTTCCTTCTAGGTGCAACTATTCTTTTGACAATGAATGTATTTAGGCAGGTATCACATCAAAGTCAAAATTTTGGTAAATCCAGTATTATATGTATCATGCAACTGTACTGTCCACACTGATCGTCTTTGTGTTCTGGCATGCTTTATGAGCATTGCTGTTTATTATATCATGTTAAGACAGCAGACGACAAAAACGGTCACGCATAGAGACTGCATATCATATGTTTATTTGTAAACCTATAGTTTCAAAGAGAAATTTTTGTAAATTTAGTAAATTTATTTAGTTCTTCTCTACTATACTGTATGTACATTTTGCATAATAGTTCTATCTAACATAACATTTCTTTTTTTAAACAAATTTACCCCTTTTGAACTGTTTGTTCAAAAAGTTGGAACAGGTTAGGGTTCACCATTGTGTTAAACACCTCTTATTTTACCAACATGCTGTAATCGAGGAGACTTTGCTGTAGTTTTGAAAGTGAAATCTTTTCCCTTTCCTGCTTGACATAGAAATTCTGAATGATTTCACTTGTTTTGATTTCTTATTTTTTACAACTTATAAATACTGAGACAAGTGTGTGTGTGTGTGTGTGTAAGGCGGCTGTGACTAGCCAAACACTTGCAGATGTTGAAGGAGAAAAAGGCTTTAATAACACCAGAGCAGTCCAGAGTCAAAGTCACAAACACAGGCCAGGTCAAAACCAGAAGGCAAGTACACAGATGCATGGGCAAGGCAAGAGAAAAGAACAAAGACAAGCAACAAAGACAAGCAAGGGTCGGTAGCAAAAAGGCAGAAAGAGCAGGCAAAGAAATCCAAAAGGGCTGAGGCAAAGAGCAAACCAAAAAACACAAACAAGTCAAAAACCAGAGAAGATACAGAACAGAACGCAAAGTAAGCAAATGAATCAACAACGGCAACACTCTGCAAAGATACAAACTGAGGGAGAAATGAGGATCAGGTGAGAGCAATTAGAACTCCGGTGAGGAGCTTCTCAGAGAGAGTCTGTGATTGGATGAGGGGGAGCATGTGGCAGAGGCATGTGACTGGAGGGGGTTCTGGGAAATGGAGTCCAGAGAGTCTTTGGATGCTTCAAGTATGTCTGGAGGCATGACAGTGTGTTTTTAGGGTGCATTTATACTAGCAATTCAGTTCACTCCAGACCAAAACAAAAAATGATACACTGTTGTATTTCAGTTAGTGTTCTTGGTTTGCTTAGCATTCTCACTGACATATTTAACACTGAAGCAAAAGACAAACAACAGTCATATGAGTAAGGTATCACAACTGATTGGGCAGATTTTGTGACATACAATAACTGTGTGATGTCCATCCAACTTTCTGATCATGCTGTTCTCTGTTCTATCTGGGTTTGTTGGTTTTATTTGTCTCGTTTTATCTGTCTTGGGATATTAGGGCAATTAGCCACAAGACTCCCTGTGTTACAGTGGTTTAGGAAGAAGCAAAGTAGCCTTGAGTGACTTATTGCTTGTTTACTTGGTGACTTAATACATTTATGTGTCATATGTTGATAATTACTACAAACCTGCCTCAGCCTCAACTTTGAAACAAACCTAAGCATTTCATTCAGACCTTCTAAACAGATTATAAAACACACAAACGCGTGTTCATCTACCAAAGAAGTTCAGTTGATGAAGTTCCTTTAGATGTATTTGCTATGTTTTACATTCATGCTTAAAAGTTAATTTGTGTTCGTTTTGGGTCTGAATCTGGGCTTATTTTGGTAGAGGGGCTTATTATCACTGGTTTGCTTTCACACACAAGATTTCATCCCAACTGTGGATTGATTGCAGGGTTCCATATGTCACTTTTCTGTGTGCAGGTTTGCAAACTGGTACATACTAGCTTCATCTTCGTTTTCCCCGGATACAAACACTGAAGTGGCAAAGAGCAGCACTTTATGGGTACATAAGGACACAGAAGGATTCACCTACAAAGAGCCATTCTCATATTGGAAGCCATGCGGGTTAGCACAAGACATGTGTTTTTCTATGATTCTTACCGTCACAAAGCTTGAAAAGGGAAGCGACATGTCACACAACATCACACACGGTGCCAGGAGCAGAAGGCTTCCACATGTATAGTGGACCAAAGCACCAGAGTTCGCTGGAACCAAACTGATGTTAAACTTGACCGAAAGTACTGAACTTGCAGAGCAAGTGGTCTTGGGTCCAGAATAAACTTCCTTGCCATTAGACAAACCTAAGCCAAACCTAAGTAGACCCACTACAGTCACTCATGCTACTCCACTGTTGTGATGAAATAAACCTGCTGGAAGAGAAAGAACAAGTGTTGAAGGTGTTTTAGCCCTTTTGAGATTACAAATGCCTCGTCGTCATCTTCTTGGCTGGGACTTCTCAGAAATGATACAGAAGGGTCGAAAAAAGAGCCTTTTAAGTGCGTAATGGTATCACCTCCAGATCATTTGCCTCCTCAGCCTGTACTTGTATGCCTAAAAGTAACTTTAGAATACAGCAGTGAATCAATAGTGAAATTATCTGTTGTGCCTCCCTATTCTTGTCTTACATTATCTACACTATAGGCTCCTGTTTTAGGTGCAATTTGCAGAATGAATGGCTGTGCTGTAAAGAGACGGAGTAGCAGGGATTAGAATGTTGTTTTAGTGGTGAACACTAAGTAGTTCATATATCCCTGTTAAGTGGTCAGAAAAAAATGATACAGTACAGTCTCTTCACCACAGACTGCTTCATCTCATGGACACCCCCCAACCCCCCACCTCTTGTCTGCTTACCTCTTACCCTGGCCGTCTCAACCCTCTCTTTTCTCCTTCTTTGGATCATAACATACTTTTAGGGCAGACTAAAAACAGTACCAGACTTCTGTTTCAGCTTTAGTGCCTTTGAGGCAATGATATACCTAATACTGAACCTGAAACCTATCTTTTCAAGGTCATTTTCACCTCTGATGGTGACAAGTCTTTGATAAAATCTTATGATACCTACTATACATATCATGGTACAAGGCTATTTACGAAGATTATTTTAGCGCGGTCTGAGCAAGCAAGGCATTCAAAGTGCTAATGCAAAAAGAAAAATGAGAAAATAAATACCATCGATTAAATAAAGGCCCACTATGGCATCGTGGGAATATTTTTGCCTTGTAAGATTATAAAGCAAGAATGCTATCACTGATCAATATTGGTTTAGGTAACTACAATGAATTCCAGAATAATAGACTCACCTTACAAAGATAAATAATGGAAATTGTGGTCATGTGAGCTGCCTTTGAGGTGTATGCGATTAGGCTATTTGGTTAGCACATATCTGCTCGATAACATTTACAGCTTATCAAAGGACAAACTGTGTGCTCAGCAGTGATATTAAATGTGCTACATAAAAGTTTCTGTTCAAGTTTCCCTTATCATATTCCTACCGCTTGAGAACTGTGATTGTTTTTGTGTCTAAAGAGACTGACGAGTTAGCTTTCCCAGGCCAGTACAGGTTGAGTGCCAAACATTGTAAATAACTTTGTCATTGTTTACATCTACCTCAAATCTGCCAACTTGCCAATAGTAGTGGCTGCTTATTTCCTAAGTATTATACTTTCTACAATAATACAGTAATGTTTTGAATGCTATATTTCCATTCGTATATATTTTGAATATAGAGTTTTTGAAATAATACCAATAATATAGGTGGTTTTAAGCATCATACGGCATTGATGTTTCTTGTATATCTAAACCCCATTCCCAACGACATATTATGGAAAAAGAACCATTTTTTTTCATAAGTGGTTGATAATGCGTTTTGCAATGACACCCTGCCCATTGTCAGTTACAGTACTGTGCAGACATCCAGCCTTATGTCATTTCTAGTCAGTATTGGCAGTTAGGACTAGTTATTCAGTTTCTGAGTCTGGAGAAAAGCAGTCATTTTTTAGCAATTAGTGTGTCCAACATTTGCCTTTATTGCAGGTTTCTTCTTCTTCAAAGAAATCTGCAGAAATATATTTCCACACCTCCAACATTAAGTGTTAGAAGTTTCCAAGTTGTATTTTAACAATCCAAGTTATTACAGACATCTTCCATGATGTTTGATCTGGGCTATGGAGGTGGTTGGGCCATTGTTCTGAGAACACCAGCTTGCAGAGAGTGCCTCAGGTTTTTAAGCCATCTTGAAAAAGTGCTGATCTCTATCAATGATTTATCCACTGCTGACCAATAAAGAATGCTTTGTCTGCAGACACTCATCCAGCAATGGGAAAACATTATTTGTGTCTTCTGTTCATTGTTTCCTGCCAGTTGATGGATCACCTTGTTCTTCTGCATACATGTTTGCCTCCTTGTCAGTGAAGTGCATTAACCTGCACCCTTAGAAGGACATCCCGCTTATTAAGCCCTATTCACATTTAAAAACTGAACACTCGCCAAGCAAGTAACACGTCAATTACAGCGATTCCATATATTTCCCATAAGCCTGAAAAGCCTGTGTAAAACAGGCAACTACATGTTTACATGCAGTTTTGTTAGTTGTCAAGGTCATGGAACTAGCATGACACAACTAGGAGACAAATATTTATTGGTTAGCTTAGCTTGGCTATCCTAACTCTATAATTACTTAAACAATTTGCCAGTTGAAAATCTCCTATATGTTAACTAACACTAGATAGCATGTCAAATAGCCGTGGTTAGCATAAAGGAGATTTGGAATTTAACAATTTGTCAGTTCGTAATTTAACATTAGCTAACATTAGATTCATTGCATTAGCATTATGTAGTATGCAGTTTCAACATAATTTAACATTAGCCAGCATTCAGTGTGTTTATATAATATGCCTTTCCTAATTTTCCTAATAAAAGTATGCAAGGTTGCTCCAAAAAAAGCGTTTTCATGAATAAATGTTTTTGCACACTGTATCAGATTGCTCCTGTTGAAATGCTTTATGGCAGAGCTTCCACTGAATGATGAACCAGACATGTAATATGGTTGTAGGTTTCTTATGTTTGAGTTATGACAGACGTTTATTTAGATTCTTTAAGTGTAATAAAACCATCACTTCCATGCTACACACACTGGCTTACATGCCATGTCTCAGTCAAATAATATTTATGAGGACCTGTGCTCATTAGGTTGGAAGACATTCCAAAACAATTTCTCACAAGTTTGGACTTCACTGATCCACTGTTAGGCACATAGTGTACAAATGAAAGAAATTCTACACCTCAGTTGCCCAGTTATTACTGCTCAGGAGCATTGCATCAGTTACTGGAAGTAGAAGGTCACATACCTTTGGCAACAGATATTTAATGTTAGAATACTTGCATGAAAAACAGCATAATTATTTGTTTTATTTTGTTCTTTTTGAACTTTGGTCATATTTTAAGTCTAATTTACAAAATGATAATGGGTTCACAGACATTCAAGCAGCACTGTATGCTAATGAAGACGTTTCACTGCCCAATTCTGTACATGTGACCTAACTAACACCCATGATTGGCCAGCACCGCTACAATTGAGGGTCAGGGGAACTAAGCTACGCTTTCCACCTAGAATACAGGAGAACAGATTGTCAGGGCCATGGATAACTGTGGAATCACTGCTAAATAAACTGCAAACAACTTCTAACTAATTGCGTCACTGAAGAGCTTCAGATGGATGGCTTAATGAGAGCCTTGCCCATTACCTGATGTACAATGAAGACTTCAAATCATCCAGGCATGGGAGCCAGGCATTTCTTTTCACAGGATTTCAGAAAAATACATACTTTTCCAATTACATGACTAGCAGTGAGCCAGTAAATATACATGATGGACAAAATAAATGATTGCTTCTTTAAGAAATGGTCTTTAAGAATGGTCTTTGCCATCAATACCATAGATCACAGTTTCTTTTTAATCTTATCTCCATTCCCATCTTCCCCCTTTGGGATTTTGTTGAAAGTGTTTCAAACTGGTGGGAATGGAAGAATTCATGTTCGCTGTGGTAGATTCAAAGTGCCAGTCACAAAGTGAGTAATGTGAGCTCACCTTTCAAAAGAAGTCGATAATAAAGCAATGTTATGTAAATACCCCCATTCTTCCAATGGCTGACATCTAATCTGATCAGACCGTGTTATCGCCCACACCCTGCTGGCCCTACCTGAGGTTTGATTATCTGATGAACCACCATCATCCCCCATAGGAGGATGAAAAGCTGAAACAGAGATGTAACACTCATAAGAGAATGCAGGGCCTTTATTTCGAAGCGGAACATCTGTGCAAGTCACAAAGAGGATGTGCAAACACATAAGCATTTCTCCATGTGCTCGTACAGGGATTATAGTTACATTGTAGGACAAAGAAATACTGTAAAGGATATTTATCTTTCTGTATGTGTCATACATGCTAGCATCAGATGTTTTGAAATCTCACAGGAAGGTGCACAGGCAGTTCAGGCTCCAGAAGCTTTGAGGCTGTCAATCAAGGCCCTCTCCCCCAGACATGAAAGGAACCTGAAGTGGATCGATCTGGACGATATCAAGTGTTCATCTTTTAGATTGGCCTGATATCTGTTACATTGGAGCAAAAATTATTTACATTCCTTGCTAGCGCCTGTGCATGCATGCAGTAGGTTTTTCACACTCGGCAGAACTTTACTTCTATTGCAGTTGCAAGGTTCAACATTAGAACAACAAAACCAAATCTGAACTTACACTACACATTTAAAACAAGTGATCATCTCATATTAGCACTTACTGGAAAACAATTCCTGTGACCAGTAAGATATCATGTCCTTGTTTATAAACCATTTATCCATATTATTATTGATTTTGTCCAAACTGATCTTAAAAATTGCCCTTTTTTCTGCCTTGTTAGTTTTTGAAAGAGAGAAATTTACTTTATTAATAATCTTTGACTGATCAGTACAGATGTTTTCTCGTCTCTAAAACATCAGAGTTTTGATTATGTCACTGTGCACCAGTGGGCAGTAAAGAATAATATTAACCCATAATATCATATTTCACTAGAGTCGGTCTGATAGACAGTGACATCATCCATGGTTGATGGCTAATGGAAATCACAATGATTGAGCTAGCACTGTGATGCTACACAATGGCTTAAACATGTCCGTATCTGCTGCAAACAAGGGTGTGCTCTCTCTAAAACCCACCCCCAGATTCCTCTAGTCTGTGAAATGGAATCCATATAACAAGCAAAACAAGTCAACTAGCGAAATGCTATCATTAGCTAATAATAGACTGGTTTTCCACACAAATTAGTTTTTTGGAGGCACTTGACTGCGTTGTATGACAATCATGTGCTCAGACAAGATTGACAAGCACTCTATCACCCTCTACTTTGAGCTCCACCTTCTGTGGTCCCACTTGCAGTAGGACAATATACACCATTATTGTGATGACTTATGTCACAATATTATATAATATGCTTTTCTGGACATATGGTGTATATCATCTGTATTTGTACATGTTCTGCATGTTTTGTTACAAAGAGAGCCAATTTGGTCTTGTTTAACTTGATTTATTCCATACAAAGTACTGCATAAAAAACATTGTGTTCACATTTTTGATAGTATTTTCAAAATCTGGGCTTACTTTGGTCATGCAATACAATTTAGTATTGTGTCTTATTGTGTATCATAAAAACTTAAAACATTGTGGAAAGACATTTCGCCATATTGGCCACCTTTAGGTCCCACTCACATTCAGCCCAAAAACGTCTTGTGGGCTATATGTTCATCATGCTCATCATGACTTCATAATTTTAGCAAGCCTTCTGTGTGTACACTCTGTGTGTGCACTGATTGGCTAAGGAATGTGTCACTTGATCCTCAGGTAATCCCCTAACCCCACCCCACCCCTAAATTTCAATTGACCAGTTGTAGTTTAGCAACTATCACTACATACATGGGGGCGCTTTTGACAAGCCCTCATGCTGGGGCTTGTAGATCGGACACCCAATATCCCAAGAGTTTGAAATAGTGTTATGCATTTCCTTAACAACAGGAAAGGTGTAGGAGGTGGATTAAATGGAGTGGAAACTTGAGAGAAAGTCGCATGTAGCATGTGTGGCATGTGTGGCATGTGCAGCAAATCTGGCTGGCTGATGAAGCTTTTATTTATTTATTCACCAAATATAGTGTCATATGGAGCTGCAACAAAAGCTTGAAAAACAGATACATTCTGACTGACATTATCCAGGGTAGTGTTTTGTGAACGAGTAGCCTACTACTGAATAAGTACACCTAATTATACAGTAACAATACCGTTCTTTTGTCTTCAAGACGTCTCAGGGTCGGATCCAAGTATTGCGTGCCACCCCAATTCTTTAGCCCAGAAAAATAAAAATTAATAAAAAAAACAAAACCCTTTAAGTGTTGTACACAACAAGACAATCAGACACCAAAACATGAGACTGGGTTTGATGAATGCCAGGAGAACCTTACCTGCCTGAATGCACTGTGCTGACTGAAAGCTTGATGGAGGAGGGATAATGCTGTGGGGTGTGTTTTTCCAGAGGTTGGCCAAGATCTCTGTAAGAGATTGTTCAACATTAGTGTCTGACCTCACAAATACTCTTCTGGAGGAATGAGCTAAAATTCCCCCAGACGGACTCCAAAATCGTGTAGGAAGCCTTCCCAGAACAGTAAAAGCTGTTATAGCTAGAAAGGGGGAACCAAATCCATATTGATTAAAAGCTCCTGTAGGTGGTATGTCTAGGTGTCACAAACCTTTTGTCCATACAGTGTATATATGTATTGTGAAGAGTTAGTTCAATAGTTTTGCTGAGTTTTCTGTATGACGTCTTCAAATCACACATCAAAATCTTTCTTGATTGATCTGGGTTGAGATGTTACAAATCTGCTTGAGGCAGCCCAGATAAGGTACAAAACAGGTTTTGGGGTAGTATGGGCATTTGGGGGGAGTTAGGGAAAATAATTGTACTATATTTTGTTGAAGATATGTTATATATGGTTGCATTTACGCAATACAGACTTTTTCTTTTATGATTCTAAAACCTCCATATGTACATATAGGCAAAATTCTTCTAGGAAAGTGAATGTAGTGTATCTTTAAAAAAAAACATACACAATTAGAGCTTATGACCATTGTTATACGTTTGAGGGTGCATTTGCATTGTTGGGGAACAAAAATTTGCCAGTACAGTACTTTTCTTTTGAACTGATAGAACGGCTTTCAACGGGACTCATTTAACGGGACTCATGCTAATGCTAACAGGCTTCTTTTAAGATGTCTTGCTTCTAAGTTGGATTATAAAAAGACCCTAACAGTTCACTTGGGTTAGTTCACTTGGGTTCATGGGTTAGCTGTTCTTGAAAATTTGAAAAGGCAAACATTGCGGAGAAAACGCATCTTATGTGACCCGTAATGATTAAAGAGTTTGTACATAAATGCTGAAAACATATCTATGATAAAATTTACATGCGTCATATAAATGAAGCCATTCGATTCTGCAGAGACATCTAAATGGTCTTGAGCCGTTTCTTGGGATGTTTTTTTTTCTGTCCCCTGAGCAGAAACAAAAGGATTCTAAGATGCTGAGTGCAGCAGCCGTGATTGAGAAGCAATGAAAAAGTCAAAGACTTTATGTCAGACCGTCTGACTTATTTAATCACCATGAGTGGTGGGGAAGACAGACTTTGATTAAGCACGGCTCACCGATCAATAAAGTCCTTGAACTTGCATAAGTCACTGCGGCTACTGGCAATATTACTCATAGCCTATGTTTTATTCACAGAGGTCTGAGAGCATGTAACCCTCGCAGTGGCATGCACACCTGAGTGATTTCCTGGCTGATAAATAGAAATGTTGACCCCTTTTTCCTTACAGATTTGTCTCAAAATGGTACAAAAGCTGACTTTGCACAGACGTACTGTATGCACTTTGCTGGTAATGCTCAAAGCAGATAGGCTAGCTAGGAACGAATCATGCTAGTATAAAAATAACAGCCCACTCCTGCTAGACAAACACATGCGCAGCATTTCTTTTGGACTTGCGTTTTTACATCCTCGCCGAGGTCATCCAGCGGCCTCTACAGCAGCAGACCTCCAGGAGTCAGGCTATGTGGCAGTGTTTCAAAAAGCTAGCCCTTAAACAAACCCAAATTTTACTCTCATTGATTAAATGTAGATTGAATAAGCGCTGAGGGGAAAAAATGACACGTCCTGCCAGGGTTGAGCCCTCCCCAACATTGTTTAATGCACCCTGACAGATCCAATCTGCCGGGCTCGGAGGAAGGCCGTGTGTGTCGGTCGTGGGGGCCACAGACAAAAGGCCAAAGCAAGCCCCCTAGTGCGGTGAGTTCAGGAAAAAAAAAAAAAAGTTGCAGGTCATCAAGGCCTTAGCCTGCCGCCAGCCCCCTCTAATCATAGAGCATGTGTTAAAGGGAACGAGTCCTTACAGCTGGCTCACGGGCTGACCTGGGATAATCATCAAGAGTGGCCCCTCCCCAGACTGGGGCTATTGTTGCTTCTTAGGGACATGGCAGTATCTGCCTTGTCGACGTGACCCAGCAGATGGGGGCTCTCTCTTTTCTTTCATCTTGAATAGAGAGAGAAAGCAACCCTAGGTGAATTGGAGAAAGCACCTTGATTTGGTGGATACCTTGGACAAGGCGCGGTGGAAAAGCGGAGTTGGGAGCAGAGCCAAATGCGGGTCTCTTCCCATTCAGGGCCACATTCAAGCAGTGGTGACTTGGTGTCGCTTCGCATTCAGTCCCCAGCACAATGCGGACTGTGGTCGCACAAAAAAACATAACATCAAGGTTCCTCCCGATTAGAAACGTATAAAGCTGCTGCATTTCAGATTTCCTGCTTCAAGTCAGAGAAATAAATGAAACACTAGGCCAACAAATGATCATCAGACACCTTTTCATTGCTTGTACGAGTGCTTTTTTTGTCCAAATGCTAGTAGTATTTAATTCTGACAGTGGCAAATGGAAAAGATGAAAGATGTATAAATAATACTATTTAAATTGAAGCCAGTTGATCTATTTATTTTAATTGATCAGTGCTTTGTAGACCTCTGGGCACTCTTGTGAGTTTGGATGAGCACAACCCAAAATACAAACCTTTAAAAAAACCTACTCACATACATACGTAATTGCATAAAGTACATTCATTACATAAATTACATAAGTACATACAAAATACATAGATAAAATTACATACAAAATACTTGCATTTGTAAATTTTTATAAAAAATATGTTTTGAATAGCCCGTTTTGTGCCTAATATGTCCAAACATGTGAAAGCTCACACTGCTAGCCCAGATTTGGGATAATACAGTACTAGCATGATGACAAATTCTTTGTTGTTGTTTATAACTTGCTTTACTTTGAGTACCAACAGTAGCATATGCTTCTCTGTAGCATTAATCAAGTAAGACAATATTGACAGCTCGACAAATTTGTTGTGATCTGATGTGAATAATACACATACTCCCTCACTACAGTACACACATTTGTGGTCAGAGCATGGACAGATTCCAGTACTCTGTATTTTGCTCTCTGATGTTTGCTATCATCTGCTAAGGATGGAAACAATTACAGATATGAAGGTGAAGAAAAGGTGAATAGCTATCTCAAAGAGTGCAGAATATCTAAGTATGTGCAGTAGTTTCTCTCAACGACATAGGCCTCAGTAACAAATTCCATCTTTTCTGTCACTCTGGAGTTGATGTTGTTTTTTGTGGGTGACGCAAAAGACACTGTGAAATCCAATTTGAGAGGCTAGAGCATCCAGACTCATCCAGTCGTATCTGTAAAAAACGATTGGAATTGCATTTCAAACTCCGAATGTGGTTTGTGATCTGACTGGCAAAAAATGGATTTGGTTTGAGTTTTTTTGCTATCCAGACTATCAAAGATTTTAACTGAATACAGTTAAATACCATACAGAATATACCAAAAATCAGATTTGGGCAGGCGGTCTGAACAAGGCCTTGTATGTCCGCACATCACAGGATATTGATTTGGCAAGCAAGTTTGTCTCTGACAAATACTCCACTGAGATCATAAAACTAAGAGGCTTGTATTTGAGTGTATCTGCCCTGCTGTTGGAGTGGAAGAAAGGCAAAAAGTTTGAGACAGGACGCATTCCATTCTGGCTAACTGATGCTCCACTGACACAAGTTCAGAGAATAAACACTGAAATCACAAGGAGCAAAGTGAAGTAACTGGTATTGTAGTACCAGGTAGTCAGAATCTAACATGCTCTGTGGGGTATGGAGCCATTAGCTTCAGACTGTGATTTAGCATCTGGCAGCTGTTGGCAGACTGATGGTGCTTTTATTAAGACTGAAAATTTGGAAATGTAATTTCTGGTTTATAATCTTACACTGGGATGTCATCTTTGAGTTTTTGTTTTGATACTTAGCATGCACAAATTGCTTAAGTTCTTTGGACAGTATCAGATAAAGTTTTTTTTTTTCAGCAGGCTGTGGACCGAAATGGATCAGCTCACTGGTTGTGAAAAATAACACATGTATATATGCAATTGTATGCAAACAGTGGACTGCAAACTCACGGCTTTACACTATACGAAGAAATCTTAAATCACCAAAGACTGTAACTATTTTATGTTCTTTCTGCTTGATGACTTTCGTTACATTATAGTCTTTTGAGAGATCCCTGGCTGCAACTCTTGCAGCACCGCCTTCTTATATCACTAGCATGGCAAGAGAGAGCACAGTGGAGTGAAGCACAGTCAGATACATTATAAATGGGACAGGTCACTGGTTTAAAGTGAGCTATACATTAAAAACAAATGATGTCAGATTTGATCTGTGCTTTCAAATATGTTTCTGAAACGATAATTTTTACCTTCGGTTTTGAGTATTTTAATCTGCCCTCAGTCATTCAGATGGAAGTCTGGTCTTTTACAGCCTGGGAATAACTGCCCAGTAGTACTGACTAACTAATATGAAGAAATACATTAGTTAACATGAAGTAATACATCCACAATAGTTACTGTAACTAATGTAAACATGTGGTTGTTACATGTTTACTTACCATTACTAAAGCACTGTAACCACTGTTAATGTATTTTATGTGTGTTAATGTATTACTTCATGTTAGTTATTCAGCATTTAATGTAAAATGTTACTGACTTTCCTATAAGCACTTAGTATTTTAGACCTGAATGAGGTACAACCTCTCTCTACACTTTTCTTAAGAACTTTTTCTTAACACGAAAAATTGATTTCTCTAGTTCTAAATTACGTGCAAGGGAAAGTTAATTCAGTGTTTTATACAGTTCTTGAAAAATTTAAGAGACCACCTCAAAATGATCAGTTTCTCTAGTTTTACAGTTTATGGGTTTGTGTTTGACCAAAATGAGCAGTTTTGTTGTATTCTATACACTACTGGATTGTCTCCCAAATTCCAGATAGAATATTATATACATAATATTATATACATAATATATGTACATAATATACATAATAGAATATACATAATATATGTATTTTAGATCTGTTTATTTAGAAAATCACTAATGACGCCTCCAGAAGCCTGTTTTTTGAACCATGCTCGCTGTGCGTTGCACCCCAGCCACCGCTCGCCAGTCTTTCTGTAGGTCACTTGAGGTCATCTTACAGTGGTTAAGTGACATTCAAATGAGATGGCGCTCATCACGGTCAGTAGAGAGTGGTTTTCGCCCTCTGCTATTCTGTAGCTGTGTTGTCCTGTGTGTTTGCTGCTTGACCTTGTTCTTATGAACCAGACGCTCACTGTATCTGCCAGTAAAGCTAGAACCGAACCTTCTGTTCCTCACTAAGAACCTGCTGTACATGTGGAGATGCTGATTTAAGAAGAAACTGGAGTGGTCTCTTATTTATTTCCAGAGCTGTATATTAAAATAAACACAGAGGACAGAATTACAGATGACACTATTCAACTATCCCTGATAAGACAGTCAGCTGATGGTATTTGAAAACCTAGACTGCAGAAAGAGTTCAAAACCGTTACTTCAAAATCTGTTTTTTTCTAAACCAGCTTGCAACACACATTTTTTTTATCTTAATGGCTTTAGTACATCGCCATCTTAATTCACTTGAAATCAGCACAATTTAAATGACAATCAGTATTATTGATCTGAAAAATCACAATTACATATTTCCCAAAATCACAGATTCATGAGGATATACTGCAGAGAAAACAAGGTCACCATTATAAAAGAGTATGAGTGGTTGTAGGACGAACTGTATGGGATCACTGCAAATATCATCCTAAAAATATTACATCTACAGTATGATATTTCTACAAATAAGGTCTAACAACGATCTGAAGACTTAAAGGCATAATAGTCTTAGGACATGACAACGAAAATTCAGAAAATTCAGTCACAACTAATGATGCCATTTTTATCTTTCCTTCCTTTTATTAAATCAGCATCTCATTCAGCCAAACAACTGAACATGAACATGTGATGTCCTTCGTCTGAAAGGCGACATAATTAGAAAAATCTCTGAATGAGGGCGGATGACTGCATCTTTGAGTGAGAGTGTGTGTATATTTGTGTGCTGTGTGTGTGCGAGGGGAGGGTGTAAGAAAAAATGAAAGCGAGAGAGTGAGAGCAAACTAGAAAAAAGCCTTCAATGAGCATGCAGTGGATAGCAATATGGCCTTTGTTATCTAACATTCCTTTTTGTAATTCTCAGGCTGGTTGGCAGGTGGGACCCACTTGTTAAACTGAGTAAACGAAAAGAAAGAGACGGCTTTTTGCAAGGTGAGATCTCTCCAATGGGAAAAAAGAAGCCCTGAAATGAATATGGAAAATATATATGCTCATTTATGGTGCAACACTGATAAATTCATGTTTTGTATTTTATATTTATGTCAAGATCATATTTATATCATGTCTGTTTTGCCTTTTTAAATAAAATGTTTGGTTGTTTAGTAAAAGTTCAAACTGTTCAAAGATTTGACAAGTCCTTGCCAAGCTGAATTCTACATCACATCAACAATGCACATCGGTGAGCTGTTTTTTCTATAGATGCTCTTTTCATGCTCAGTAATACACAGCCTAGGCCACCTGGGATTCAGTATAGCTTTTTATCAGAGTCATCAACAATCATTATGATCTTGTAAAGTTTGATCTGAGCAAACAGCGATATATCAGTATGCTTTGCTCTTTTTAAAATGGTTGCACTTGTGTAAATAGTATATGCAGAATTTACATGGCATGTGGTAAACTTTACATGTAGAAAGTCGAAATCGAAGCGTTGCATGCAGGCCTCACTCCTAAAAGTAATGGTTTATAATTGGTTTTTGGCTTGACGTATAGTTGTATGTTTGAACCTGTAAATTATGTAGATTATTAAAGCTTTAAAAAGGTTCTTTACATTCACATTTCATTTACAACTTTCCATTCATTGAAAGGTTCTTTAGGGAAGCAAAACTAGTTCTTCTACTGCA
>CM067499.1:8687673-8776509 GCA_034552555.1 Semaprochilodus insignis | reverse complement strand
TGGGGGGGGGGGGGGGGCATTTATTTTTAGAATGTAAGCTTAAACTATTTGCATGAAAGCTGCTAAACACATTGTATTCACTACACTTAGGGTGTGTTTCATTGTTATTCAGTTTCCCTGGTCTGGACCTAAGCAGGAAATTATGCATGAAGATGTGATGACAGGATTATAGGCAAAAATAGATCTTTAGTGGTGAAGAGCTTTAGCAGTGTACATTGTTTCTTTAAGGTAGAGAAAGGTAGGAGGAACTCCTGGTATTTGTTGTTGTTGTTGTTATTCTTACATTATTCAGCATCCGGTTTATTACACTGCTTCACTTGATAGAAAAAGTTTGGAACTTTGTGGCTCACTGCTGCAGTCTGTGTAAGTTGCTGCTTGCAGTGGCAGAATGTTTTCATTGCAGCTTCAAATATGCAATATCCAGTTTTACGTTGTCCGTCTACCGCAAAAGTATTAACAAAGTACATAATATAACATTGAAGCAAAAGTCATACAGACCAAAATATTAAAACTGATTGGGCAGAGCTTATGATGTACATTTGGTGCGATAATATCCAGCAAACCTTCTGAATCAAGCTGTACTGTTGCCTAACTATGCTTGTTGGTTTCATGATCAGTTTCTCTAGTTTTACAGTTTATGGGTTTGTGTTTGACCTGTTGCCTAACTATGCTTGTTGGTTTTATGTATGTTGTCTTGTGCGATCCTAAAGCAATAATCCAACTGTATCTGTGAGTTTTCCACAAAGCAATGTAGGGTGAAATCACTGTGAAATCCCACTCTTGCTGTTTTCTAAAACATCAAAAAGCTTTATTAATATATTGTAATGTTGAGGGTTTCCCCAGGGAATTCGGGGTTCTTGCCCACAACATGGCCTTACTTGGCCCACCAAAACAGATTACAAGCAAAACAGCACAGTATATATCTGTTAGCTCCCCAGTCTTACTGTTAGCTTGCTTGACTCTCTCTCTCACCTACAACAACTACCGCCCTGCCACAATATAGTACACAGTAATTGATCTGTGCAAAGATATGTGTGTATCAGATACTATATAGTAGCTTAGAACGTGCATCAACCCAAACCCTAACTTTCTATTCTATGACTGTTAATTCAGCTTATATAAAGAGAAGAAGGTATGTGTGTGTTCTCTCCATCCAATGCCTCCAGGATGAGGTGAAGTGGTGTTTGTGATCCAGAACCAATCACGCACACCACCCACCTTTGATAAATAACTTTGCCAAGAAGAAAATTAGAATCTTGGAATGGTCTGTTTTAAATAAATGCTATTTGTTTCCTAACGCAATGAACTCATGTATGTCACAGACATCCAAATACTTTCTGGGGTCACTCTGTACATACATGTCATAATGTTGGGACTTGTTGAAAGTCAAAAATGCTTGTAAAAGACTCTTTCAATACTTGTACGCTCAGCTGCAAAGGCGGACTCATTTACTCAGACACTGTTCTTTCAATTGTCTAAGCGGAGAATACGAGGGGGTCGCAATAAGAATGGTCTGTGTCTATTGATAGCACAGTAAACACTTTATCTCTCCTTCTCTTTGCCTTTCAAA
Source organism: Semaprochilodus insignis (assembly GCA_034552555.1). Lineage (NCBI taxonomy): Eukaryota > Metazoa > Chordata > Actinopteri > Characiformes > Prochilodontidae > Semaprochilodus > Semaprochilodus insignis. The sequence continues at coordinate 8,774,939 of CM067499.1, read as the reverse complement.
GGATGTGTCTGTCATCTCTTGGTCACTGTTTAACTGCCTACCTGATAAAGACAACAATTGGGGACTGGGAGACCAGAAGGTTGTGCATCCTTGCGCAGGACATGCCAAGTAGGCCATGAGAAAATTGCTAACCCCACCTACCAGCCCATCCACCGAGGCACGATGACTGAGCAGGATGGAGTTTCCATGAGGAGGCCAGTTGGAGCCTTTGGGCTTTGATAGGCAGGCTCGACAAACAAGGCCTTTGAGAGGGAGTCTCCGTTACCCCTCTGGTCATCTTGAGAAGGGAGAAATCAGACACCCCCTGTTTGTTTGGACACATCTCAACACCTCAAATCACCATGTAGATAAGAACTTGGGCCCCAGTTATGAAGCATGTAGATGGATATCTACAGATAGATGCAACAGCAAGGTCATTTTAAGAAGCTATGCCATTCTGGTTTCATCAGTTGCTGGATAATTCATGACAACAGACATATCCCATGTTTCTATGCTGCATGCATTTAAAAATGATCCGCAACTGGGGCAGTTAATATATAAACAGATAAACAATTTTAGGCAGGACTGAAGTAGAGCTGCATGACACAGACAAACTGAGATGCACCTTGAATACCTTGAATTATTAAAACATCCACAGAAACTCCATCCTTCATCCAGAACAGTGATTGATCAAGATGTTGCCATCACTTACACATTGTGATTGGCTAGAGGGCATTTTAGATCTTTTCAGCTTTCCAGCACGGAGCACACGTTTCTGCACAGGACAGTTTTCCTCAGCAAAGCAAATTGTCATCATTTTATATTTATGAAAAATCTTGTTTATTTACAAAATCTAACGTTGTTTAATGCTTATGTAATTATCATGGCTAGTAACCTGTTTAAGGCAGTTTTCCCATATAGCAGTCAATAGGCTTCATTTACTAGTAGAATTAGTAGTTTTGAAAGGTTTTGTGTGGGTTTTAAAAATTGTTATGGTGTTAAACTAATATTGTTTAAATAATATAGACATAATTTCACAATGTTGCATGTTGCTAACATGTTTCATCATTGTTTTTAATATCCACAGCAAAGTCCTTGATATCAACTTTTAACTGTGACCCTTTTTTCAGTCCCATGTGGGGGTGGGTTCAGATTGGAATGTGGGGTGCTGTTTGGGTTGTTTGGTTATGATAAAAATGTAACGATATTGATCTTATCATTTTGTTATCATTTTTTGTATTTATTTTATTTCAAATATATCAAAATTCCTTTTTTAAAAAACATTTATTTTCCACAGTGGCATAATCTCAAGACAACACCTCAAAAGGACAATATATTTTTTTAATGACTGTTATATACACTGTATGCAAGAAATGTGAATCAAACCATATTTAAACCTTGCTTCCATGATGGATGCAATAGAGGTTTAAACTGAATTATATAAAAATGTATTTCTTGAACAATATTTGATTAGCTACTATGTGAGCTGCCCTTAACATGGTTCTGGCTGTGCTGGCAAGTGGCCACTCTCTTGAAGAAAGCAGAGCCTGGTCACGATCAAATCTGGTACGTTATGGATACCCAAGATAATCTTGGAAACAAGGTCAAATGGGGCAGGATGGCCACCTGCCTTGTTCGACTGCCAGACTCTAATTGAAATGTTGTGATAAATTTCCTCACTGAGTCAAATGTTACGTCCCTCCAAAGCAAGGGTCAGTTCAGGTCTTGAGTCAGGAGCACTCTTGATCTTTATAGTGTCCACTAAATTGCTCAGTAGAGTTGATTTGCTCATGGACTCAGTTGATCTTCCCTAGACCTTACAGAGGCAGAGGTTAATGGCCACTGGTTCCCCAGAAGGGAGAATCCTTCATTAGACTGGTTCTTTATTTTATTAGCATTGGTGAGAATCAATGGGAAAAATAATTCACTCTTTTTTTGCAGGGGACTGTGAGATCATGGGTCACAGCATAAAGAGCACTTCAGAATGGGACCCAACTTACAATAAATAAAAACTCATTCATTTCCGGAATGTCAGGCAGGCTGTCCACTGACCGTCAAGTGCATTCAGGCATTCATCAAATTCTAACAGTAAGAGGAATTGCATGCCGAGGATTTTCTGTGCATGAGCCTTCAGAGAAGTCACAACCAGTCGTTATTTTATTGCTTTTTGTAGTTTATGAACCTGATAGAAGAACCACAAGGATAAAGGTTTTACAATTAAATCACAGATATGAAGCACAGATATGAAAAGATTTGGCACCCAGAAGTCATTTCTGGGTGCGTTAAAACAACTTACTATATCTGTTTATATTTAATATTTCACTTGATCTAAATTGTGATTGCTACAGCAAATTATCATGCCCTTAAGATAACCACTCCCTCAAAACTGACCACCGATGTTTTAAACAGATAAACAGATAAACTACATACCCACTTTGTTCAATTTTGACATATTCAAGGCTGTCTACATATGATACATAAATAATATAATTCAAAAAGTCATACTTAAGTGCTTATGAAGTTGCATCAGTATTATCAAGATATTTCATAAATAACATTAGGTTGTGTGTCCTAAATTAGGATGTGGATTAGGATGTGTGGGTACTAAAACCAAAGTGTCTGGCATTTATAAGACTGTTATTAATAACTTGTAAGGCAGAGGCTTAGTTAAGAAGAGCATGTATAGTTGCATGAATATAATTTTTTAAAAATACTAAAATTAATCAAGTAAGTTTTATAGGACTTTATAGGACAACATTATAACTAAAAGTGTTAAAAATGAAACAACTGCCATTCACTTCAGTTTAAGGGTGATAAAACATACTTCATCTGGTGATAAAACATACTTCATCTGGCAGGTACAGACATAAGTTAAAGCTTGTTTTGCATTGTTGCTCAATGCTTATAGATGTGTTATAAAGTCTATATGTATGTAGCCTTCACATTGGTTTAAATGGTAGTGGATATGTGAACAAGGGTTCAGTGAGTTTGTGTATTCATTGAAAAGCAATGGTAATAATCCACAGGGTCACGAGCTCCTGCACCACCATGGTGGCACCCAGGGGCTAACTATCATTCATGATCTCTACTGTGTCATTGAGCCTCATGTTCTCTCTGTTGTCTTTAAAATGAGTCAGCTGTCAAGAGTCATAAAGTTGTAGATTACCCTTGTCTGAATGGTCACACTTGTTTGTGGCAGCGCTGTGTCCAAATAAAGAGGGACACACACATGGAGCTACAAGACTGGTGGCCCTCTCGTCAGATGTGATTGCTTGTAATTTGCTATTTAAAGTCATCTCGTCCACATAATCAGACGGCAATTGTGCCATTATCATGTATGACAGGCGAACGAGACTGACCTCCATTGCGACTCAGATTCAGCTTAAAGTAAAAAAGGGTTTGGTGGCTCACACCACACACTCAAATGAAGGGAAAGTCTAAAAGCCAGAGACAGATGTGTGCTTTGTCTGATTACAAGACTTCTGAGAGTGTAGAATGTAGCCTGCAGAGTGTACTTATCACTACATACTGTCGTATACAGATATTGGGCACTGTCAGTTACATGTGTAGATTTTCTGGGTGAAAATAAGTTAACACATGCTCTACTAAGAGCACACTTTTGCACAGTTACTGTTTATTTACTTAACAAAAATGCAGGAATGACGTTATACTTTCCATTATGTTAAAACACAAAAATAGAATAAAATGTGCAGTAAAATGTAATATTTGAATGTGTTCCCTGTAAAAGGTATGTTAACTTATTATTGAACAATTGCCTAAGCCTATTTATATGTTCAAAAAACATCTTGAAACTATTCAATATATTTCATATTTTTCATTATGAGAATGTTGTAAGGGTATGATGAGATTATCTATCTTAAGCACTGTGTATCGAAACAAGCAAAAATCTCATTAGGTAAAAACAACACTTGATGAAATTCCCTAAAACTCAAGATTACTCCTAATAGCAGGTAGATGATTCCATACTTGTACAGTATGTGAGATTAGATAAGTTAGTTTTCATCACTTATTGCTTACATATTGCTTTACAAATTTAAAATATATGTTTGCCAACATATCTAACATTTCTTGCACCATTTAAAAACGCTGTCTTTTTCCCATCTTAACTTTTCTCCCTCATTTATTTTTAAAAATGAAATCTCATCGCATTAACATACATTAAAGTTGAATTAAAAGTGAAATTTTCCTTCTTTCATGACATATTGCAGTTATGACCTTGGGGCTACATTCGTAAAGAGGAACAAAATACATTGGATTACAAAAACACACAAACCACACACCCTGAGCAGTAATCCTATTCAGCTCTGAAATTAAGAACTCAAAAAAACGAGTGCCGGAATAAAAGTGCATCTGCCATTGGGGAATTAAGGCTAGGAGAAAGGGCTAACTACTTGAACAAAGTTCATATGGCGAGGACGCATGTCGCTGCGCGGGGAACAATGGTATTAACAGGCCCCTCATGGCCCATATTCAGACTCCAGCCATGTGGCACTTGAAAGGGAGATAGTCGTCTTTCGCCTGCAGCCCCAGCTCCCCTCCCAGCAGTGCATTGTTAGCACACAGCAAGGGACAGCCTGACTTGTGGCCTGCTTCATGGAGGTAGAGCCAAGGCTCTCTATCAATTTGCATCCCCCAGACCCACTGGATTCATGGCCTGGGGTGGTGGCTCACAAAACCTGTAATACACAACAGATGGGCGCACTTAATTCTGATTGGATCTAGGGGGTAGAACAGTGACAACTGTGTATCTACTCACTCACTAATCTGTCACGCTGCTATGCCCTGTTCTGCCCAGGACAGCACAAACAGTTATACAATGTGTCGCAAAGAATTTATAAAATGGACCACTGGCAAAACAATCTAAAGAATGAAAACGAGAGAGATTTGCATATTCTGTTTCCAGATTTTTCAAAATGTCTGCATAATTACTTACTTACTATTTCAGAATTGGTGGTTGTAACAAGCCAGAAAAGTAACAAGCCTCTAAAAGCTCCCTTGCAATAAGTTGTTACATAAAATGTAAAAGTATGAAAATATAAAAATATAATGTAGGAGACATTGTTTTATGATATGTTTGGTCTAAAAATATATTTTTACAACTGATGGAAAGCCTTGTAAGGCAAAATAACCCACACAAAACTTTCTAAACCATTAACATTATGCAGTTACATGCAGAAGTTTCCAGGAAAAGTTTTGTTGATATGATTTAAGTGAAAAATGGTTAACTCTTCTAACAGCACATTAAACATGTTTTTTGTTCTACTTTTTATTTATTTGCTGAATTTATTATATTGAAAAATGGTTAAACATACAATCTGCCTTAACTTTTGTACATACAGTAATGTAATATGTACAGTACATAGTATTACACAGGTGTACAAATTTTTGTAGGTGGCTGTATATAAAAATTCACCTTTAGCTTCGCTGGTGCTTTTAAGTATAATTATTTAAGTATTACAACTATTTAAAACCATCGGGGAAGCTAAACATGAGTTCTTATATAAAATGGTTGTATTTGGATTCATAGACTTCATGACCCCTAGTTTGTGTGACTACTGTAAGAAATCTGATTTTAAAATGTTCTCTACAATGACCCATCTCACATCACATCACTGTAAATGACTGTATCTACATCTCACCTGCTAAATTATGCCGCATGTCCAGCTGGGTCATGTGTAGATGAAGACGTGAAGTAAAAGTTTCTTTTTGCAAGGCGTTTATCCTTTGATATGGTCAGCAACACACTTAATCCCCAGCTCTAATCTAGCACAAACGTGGCTCCATTGCTCCCTTTAGAATGTGTCAGGTTTAATTAGATCCTCCAATTTTATTTGCAGTGACCTCCGGGTCGATCATCCATTTATCAAAGACTCTGTCAAATTTAAGGAACTAATACTCTTGGGAATCTTGTCAAAGCGCCACCATGAATTCATAGTCATACTAATGCAGTCTGTAGAAACAAACAAGACGAATAGGGACAAATGTTGAGTTTTATTTACTTTTTTAATGTTTGAGAAATGCTAAAAAAAGCTAATGTCTCAAAATAACAAAGTGCTACTGGTAATGATTTAGATGTTTCATATATACTAAACAAATACAACAAATTGCGATTTCAGCAGCTAACAAGGTTTTAACATATGTGGAACCTAGACCTCATGAAATGTCTACATATTGAAAAGTAAATTAGACTTTTCCATAATAAATTGTAGTACCTTTACTTTCAATACTTTTTACATACATTTGAAGGTAAATACTTTTGTACTTTTATTCAAGTGGAGGTTTCAACTGAGGAACTTCTACTTTCACTACTTTTACTTCTTTTTACACTATACTGGAGGGAAGTGAAGAGCCAAAAACTGAAACACAGAAAGACTACCTAGGCATGGGTGATCCAACCCCAGATGGTCCTTGATGCTGGGTAGTAGATAGCAGAGAGTGCAGCTGTAGCACATGGAAAGTGTCATATTAAAGTGCAAATGGAAGTTTACTTTAAATTCTGCTCATAAAGAATTCATAGAATAAACATTTGTTAAACATTTGTTGTAGTCCTTATGATGTAGTCCTAAGAAAAATGGTGATGGATCATTATGTGTTGCACTGGTACAATGAATCAGATCCATATAAATGAATATGTATATATGTTATTCATAGTTTGATGTCTTCACCACAGCAGGCAGAACAGCAGATGTTTGACTAGTTACGTACATTTATGTACTCTCTACTGAATCATCTTGGTTCTAGCTAAACAGGCGGTGTTGTCCATCTTTGTATTGCTGGTTGTTGATCATTGATAAATGACTGTGTTTGATTGAAATGGGTGAGGTGGGGCCAAAGCCCCTTTGATGAACCTGAAAATGAAATGATTACTATTGGGTCTTATTGACTGGACTGGGAGGTACACTCACTGGTGCTTCCCTCTGAAAGGTTAATTGAACTTGATCCCAGGAAATCAAGAGGTTAAGCAGGGTCAAAATGACAGCAGGCTCATTCATCACCTTCCTCAAATTGCCGCTAATCAGATATGTCAAAGGGTTCTTGATGAACATTTGTCTTGGACGCATAAATGTTTTTTTTCCTACACTGTTTTATGCTTTCTGAAGGACATGACGATGTTGTTTCCAGCAAAGACCATACTAAAATAGATATAGCATATAATATAGCATAACATATTGAGATAGAGGTGGAGTGAGATCTAGAGAAGATCATTCTACCTCAAAAAGTTAATGACCATTACCTGCCACAATAGAAATGTTTGGTATGTATTTTTATGTTGCTGCATTTTAATTTCATTGCTAATGATGATGTTTTCAATATAGATTATATGTATAAAGATATAGATTTATAATAATAAAGAATACAAATGGAAATGAATAAATTAAAAGTAGCTCTTCAGCGGAAATTAATTATCTGAACAGTGAATCTTTTCAGTACTAAAATGACAAATCTTTGAAATGTCAGGAGAGCAAACTGCCCTTGCCACATTGTATTCATTTCCTTAGTACATTCTCATGTATCTTCAGTATCAACATTCCATAACACTGTTTTACTGTATCTTATTAATACATAAAACATAATTGTTATGTTGCATGCCTGCTTTGCCAATTCTGGGCTCAAAACACTTAAACACATTGTCATAGTGTCATATCGTCATACAAATTGTGAATCTGGTAGAATCTGTTGAACCACCAGATTTGACACCCACCTGGTCCATGTTTTGAAGAAGGCTAGGTATACATCCTGGAGAACACAGCTGAGTATATTTCACTGGGAGGAAAAATTGGCAAGACTAAGATTAGTATTACTTACTTATTATTGTCTAATAATGCTGCTGTAACTGCATACAGATATCCCTGCTGCCGTTGTGACATAAACACCTGATTGGAATTATTTGAGATGATTGATGATAAAGCAAATTTAAGCAAGTAGGCTGCAAGTATGCTGGTGCACGTGAGCATTTTTGATAGTTTTCAATTAAACATGGATATTTGAAGCTTGTAAATAACGTTCATTTGCTAGGGTGTCTTTCAGTGGAGCGCTAGGTCTGAACAATTTGGGCAAAATATCACAATCACCTTTCTTGCCTTTCTATTTTGCCGTGTATTAAGACTTTCATCTAAGTCTAATTTTCTTTTTCAAATAAAATAAAATGGAATTAAAAGAATAAAGAAAAAACAGAAATAATAAAGAGCCAATATGAAATGATCTAAAGAGATGAGGTTGTGAAGATGCACATATACAGGGTCTGAGAAGTTGTATAGCTATTATACAGTATATAGTATATTACTTTGTACAGTTGTGTGGAGTGCACGCATGTCTCTCGCTCTGCTAGCTTTCTCATCAGCTGATTCACTCGTTTGAATATATTGCTGACCAGTTCACACTACCGGACTTGTGAGAACTTAAAATTCTAAAAATTTGTTTGAAAATATGAGAGGGTCTCTGATCATTTCAGAACTCAACTGGAAGGCTATAGATTGACTTGTTTTTCCTCTCACACTACCAGACCATTCACACCTTCATTCTCTTCAATTCAGTCTCTAACTAGGAAGGCACTTCAGATTGTGAAAATTCTCTGAGGCAGCAAATCGGGGATAAAACCAGGCTAAGAAAATTTGTACTGTAGGCCCAGCTTTAGTGAGCTTTAAGTTATTAGCTTAAATTACCACACTTAAAACTTAAGACTGTGTGGAATAGGATATCGCTAAAATGGTAGCTCATGTGTTTTGAAAACTGCTCTCCTCCAAACTGGGATTTTGATATAACAATGATATATTGTTCAGCCCTGTAAAGAGACCTGGTAATAGGTAGCTGATACCTATTTTCTATTCCTTTTTCTTTTTCTCTTAAAAATTTGGCTTTATTTACTAAAATACCACAAGGAATATGAACCACTGGTGATGGTTCATTTTATTGTCTTTCATACATGCACCATCGTCATCGGGCCAGAATTGATATTTGAATTTCTTATGTGTCATTATAGACTTAGAATTGATGATATTAGTTCAAAATGACATTTCACAACAGTTAACAATATAGCATATAACAGAAGTACAACAAAGAGAAATGTTCTGCTGTGTACAGTATCAAGCATTACAACTGAATCACAATAAAAGAACATCATAACAGAAATATGTTTCTTCTAAACTTTTATGCCATGACAATTGTTTGGCATCTTAAACCTAATGCTGTCCTTTCTCTTTTGAAGTCATGCAACGGGTAGTGATTTTAAGGAAGACCCCATGTGGTGAATGTTGCTGGTGATCCCTGCTGAGTGTGACATTCTGATTTCATGCCCTCCCCCCCACCACCCTTTCCCCCATGAACCCCTCCCCTCCCTCAGGAAGCCTGCATGAGCACAAGCAGACAAAGCTTAATTAGCATGTCATATCAAGAGCTCAGCCCCCCAGGGTCTATGGCAGCATGCCTCTCTAAATGGGTTGGCAGTGTATCGTGTGATAGTCATTCATTGGTCCAAATGGAAGTGTGCCTCTACGTGTTGGTGTGCCTCTGCTGTTCTGCCAGATTTCAGAAAAGCCAGCAGTTATTTGAGATTGGTCAGTGGTCAAAACGTGGTCAGACCTTTTAATCTCTCTTTATCTTTTACAATGAAACAGGCTGTGTTTGATACTGTGCCTTTAAAACTGATCTGTAAATGAGTGCTTTTCTGATTGGATGGCTTGAATTGTGCTTCATTTGAATAGCAGTACAGGCAGAAACACTCCTTATAGCTTCAGTGTAATGGGCGGGGCTAAACTGTTGTAGGTCAAATATTACATGGGTTTTCATGACACCACAAAAACTGTGAACTTAAAACGAGATGTCTTTGCAGCTTTGATTCTGTATTTGGCAATTAAACAATTCTAACTGAGACTCAACTAGACGACTGTCTACCTTTGTTTTTGTACTTCGTGTCTAGTCAATCAGAGTGACTATATGTATAGTGCTGATGGTTAAATAAAAATTCTCTTGAAGGTCCTGAATGTCATTGCTTACTTTTATAAGGCATGTTTTTAAGTTTTTAGTGTGCAAGTACCACAATAACAACAAAAACAATATACCACCAGTTCTCTGCTATACTAGGTCTTCAAACTTCTGTCAAACTCCCCCCTAGCACACCCTTTCCCATCTCTTCCCAGTTCAGTTTGCTCTTCTCACTAAGGGGCTGATGGGGTCAGGTGAGACTTTCCTACCCCATCAGCCTTCTCCCCGCATTGCCATCTGCAATCAGATTGTTAGCATGTCAACTCAATCTGCCAGGGCTCCCTTGAGTGCCGCTCTCTCAAGCGTGAGGAGCCTTCTTCTCCACTGACGACGGATGTCCCTTAACAACACCTAGCCGCTAAGCTAGGCTCATCTGAGCTAGGGTGAGGGGGAAGGGGAGGTCGTTGGTACCCTCACACCCAAGCATGTCAGTCGAACTCCTTAGTGACATGCACTGACCCGAAGAGTGACCGTCGTCAAAGGGACAGGCTGAAGGGCAAGGGAGGGATCTTTTGTCACTGAACTGACCCCTTGGCTTCAGTCTACGGAGAGAAGCGAACAACAGCTCAAAATAAACAAGTTAAGAAGGAAGGGCAGAAAAGCTAAACCCAAGGAGGCCCCAGTCTAAGTTATCAATGCAGTATGCGAAGCTGACCACTAGATGACACCCTGATAGCATGGATTGTATTGATTTATTAAAATGATCGGACATGAGGGAGAGCCTGGAGCCTGAAGGGGGAAATGGAAGAATGCCCTGATAACAGAGCACGAGCTAAATTTGGTTTGAACCGCCCGAGTTGGTGGACTGGAGAGTGATGGTGCAGGGTACAAATATTTCCCTCCGTCTTGCGGTATCTGTAACGCTTTCCAAGTCAAATCTGTAATTAACCAGGAGCAGGAGATCGTGTTTTAGAAATGAATTTTGAGTTCACGTCATCTTTCAGCTTGGCAGGTAAGAGATTAGAGAGCATATGCACTCACTTTATTATTGGGTACACTTAAGTGGAGTGTTCCAAAGCATATAATTACCTTGTAGGCTTCTGGCCCTCAAGTATACGTGGAGAGAGAGATGCTGCGTATTCATGAGACGTGGGGACCACTAGTGCAGACTGAAGCAGCCCACTCCCGCCATCCCTTCACCCTCTTTTGTGTTTTACCCTTGTTGCCATGGGAATTAATTGAATAAAATTTCAGACATTGTTGCCCAGGTGGGAATTTCATACCACTGTCCTCCATGTTTTTTTGTGCACTGTATGTGAAAGCTCATATTTTCTGAAATGCATGGAAAAAAATCACATCCATATATATATATATATATATGATAATACGTATTTTTAAAACTGGTTATATATTATGTAATCATATTGAGCAACATTTATAAGCCACATATAAAAATGGCTATTTCTTGTATTGATGTTATTTATATTTATTTTAACTATATTGGTTTTGCTCAGTTACATAGAGGTTTCTATATAATGTTCTTGGGTGCCAACATTTTTGCATAGTATTGTGTATATGTTCATAGTTATCATATTTTAGGTCTAAATAAATATTACAATGGCAAATGGAACCACAAATGCTTCGTTGGAGCAATGCTGGAGAGGAACCATCTAAAGAACCTTGCTAAGGGTAATTCTTTAAAGAGACATCATGTTTTTTTTCTAAATGAGATTTGAGTGTGAAGACCCTTTTTGAAATATAAAGAACCCCCCACGTAACGCAAAGACTCTATACCAATTAAAAGTATTCATACAACTCCACATCCAGGCAATGAACCTCTGTACTCAGATGTGTAGAAAGGTTTTAGGTGTAATCACACCAAACTTCAAGTCTATTTCTACACTGTCAGCAAAATGAGTTTTATGTAGTATCAAATAAAGGTTCTATGACTTACTGAAACCCTTTTGATGCTACATAGAACCTTTCTCTAAAGAACCATACATAACAGGATTTTGGTCATAGTGTAAAATTTGATCATACAAAAGAGTCATTAAACATTCAAATGGTTCTTGGAGTTGTCAAGGTTCTGATTTCCCCTGAATCCTTTTTTCACTATGACAAGAAGTCAACTAATAGCCATGAAATGATGTTATGACTAATATTATTGATTAATTTTTACTGTAACAGTTATTATATACCGGTTTAACAAAATAAAGATTAGTCAGGTCTATATGCTTAATCTAATATCTCCACTCGTCTTATCAATGAAATGATTCAGTTATTTCAAAATTCTCCCTGCATCTTACTACTGAAAACTACCATAAACAACAGACAGTGCTGTATTGGCTGTCTGCTATGCATGCCTGCCACCTTGTCCAAGTGCTAGTGTAGTATATTAAATTATTGAGATTAGGCATACAGAATATACATTGCACTCCTAGCAAAGCATGTTCCTTATAGTACTGCAAAGAAAGTTATTGAACTCATAACAACAGTGGAACCTTGTTCAGTGCTATATATAACCATTTTAAAGGGTTTTTTACATCATAAATAAGAGCCACTTGGCCATACAGAGAACCATTTATGCAGTGTTCTATGTAGAACTGTTGGTTTTACTGTAGAACCATTGAAGAACCTTCTACGAATGCACTCTTGAGACTAATACTGACTTGCTAATTAAAACTTATTAAAACTTATTAGATTACATGGGACAGAGAGTTATTGTACTCTGGACTCCCCAGACATACACACTATACATGTGTCTATGTCTACACACACATCTTCACACACTTTAATCTAGGGGTAACTGTAGTTAAGAACACACATTTAAAAAAGAAAGGGTGATCTTTTGTCATATAATGTGTGTAGCCTCACCTATATGACAGGGAGGTTAATTTTCTTCTCCCTAAAATACCGAGTTGGTAAAAGGTTAACTCTAACAAATGCTTGAGTTGTAGAAAATTAAACTGCAGTATTTATGCAGAAAGCCTGCATATCCAGAGTGCTTCAACATTTAAGCCTCCCCCCACTCCCCACCTCCCCTCCACAATTCATTTCATTCTCTGAAGCAGCACATAAAGCAATCCATTAGTGTCAGCTTTGTCGGAGATTTTAAGTGGACACCTGTCCATTAAGACTAGCACAGCTCATCTCAGAAATTATTTGCCAGAATTAAATTCACCCCAAATGTAATGGAATTCATAGTTGTAGAGGTTTTGTTTTATTCATTTATTTATTTATTTATACATCCTTGGCCTTGAAAATCAATATAATGTTTAAACAACACCTTTTATGAGGTTATGCTGCAAAATAAAATTTGTTTTATATTTTGGTAGATTTTGGTCTCTTTTGCATGTGTTTTGTGGTTTAGATTAAATCATTTGTATTTCTTTTAATGCAAGTAAACACTATGACTACGGCTAGGACCCTGGTAATCTATGAGTGGACACTTCCAGACAGTCTTAAAGGCACATGAATACCTCTGAATAGAGGTGTCCAGAACTTGAAACTGGAAGCTCACATTTTTCCTTAAGTTCAATGGACAGCAATATTACACAGGCTCCAACAAAGTATGAAAAGTTTGTCAACATAACCAATTATAAGCTTGACTATGTGAGTTTTGGAGATTTGGAGACCTCTTTGTTGGAAGCTGGACCCAACATAGGCAACAACATTTTTGGATCCCTTCCCTGAGCAGATGAATTTGATGAGTGTGTTGACAGAGTATTCAAAGAGAAGTTAGTCAAAGTATAGTGAAGGTAATCACATCCTTAGAAGACACATCACCAAATTTTTGACTTAGTTTGCTCTGAATACTCTTTCAGTGCGCTCACAGTCATCACATTCATGCGCTCTGAGAAGGGATCTGAAGCACAAATGACATTACAAATTGTTCTTCTGCACGTTTTGTCCAAATCCACAAACCTTACATAGAGCAGCTATAAGTAAGTTTGCTGGGAACATAGTGCAGCTGTAAGTTAGTCAGTTGGGTATGAGTATGTATACATAAATTGATCACATTAAATCCCATTATATCACACTTGCCACAAATTCATGTTGTTCCTTCTGTAACTACTTATTATTTCACATTGTCTGTCTTAAATTCTGAATAAAATTTTAAATAAAAGCTTATTAATGTTTATGTTAATAAGTTTTCAACCAACATCCATTAACACTTTTGATTTAAAGCCCTGATACTGTTTATTTGCTGAACATTTTGAAAAAAAGCATAAAATGTGGCCTATGGAGATGTTTTTTTCCAATATGTTAAACTCAACAAATACATATAATTTGGAAAATAAACCAAATGTAATTTCACAAGGACATTCTGCTCTATTTGCTGATTCATATCCTACATCTTTTCTTGAACCTTATTTTTCCTCTGTGTGGTTTTATGTAGTAAAGTTCATTCTGACATTTTGTTTTTCCAACCTCGTCCCTTATCCTAGTTTAAACAGGATGTGCCTTTAGGATGTTACTGTGCCTTTAGGACTACTGTATGTAAATGAACTGTGTTCTGATTGGCTACCCTGCATTGTGCCTTGCTGTGAAGGAAAGCCCAGACTAAAATGCTCATTATGACTGATTCAGTGTGAAGGGGAAGAGCTAAAGTGTTGTAGGTTGAATAGGCAGATGTGTAAATTCTTTTAAAAGTAATGAATTTAGAATGGGCTGTTTTTTAACAGCTTAGTTTGCTTATATTGACTGGGGACTTTAACAGTGTTTACGTACTACATGAAATGTCTTTATTCCAAATAAGAAAGGAAAATGAGATGTTACCTGATATGGGTCCATTAAGACCCTGTTTATAAATAAGACTCTGGTTGCTTTTCAGAGTACCTAAGACTGGAAGTGAGCATTGAAGGTACATTGAAAGAAGCACTGAAAACATGTCAACCTATGACTTTCTTAAATCCTCTGTCCTTGCCATGTGAAAAAGATCAAGGCATATCAAGTTCTCCAGCATTCTCATGTTTAGGTGCTCGTAAAGTGGACTAACTCCCTCTCAATACTTAGCAACAGCGGACTGAATAGAATTGGGGAGTGGTTCAAGTGCAACTTCTCCATATTCAACAGATGCAACAACTGCACTTCTGTGTGGCACCTTAGGTGCATCTCCTCATTTCCATGGGCTTAGGTTTTGGGTTACAAGGGGGGAGGGAGGGGATCAGGCAGGACAGAAGTGTCAGTGATAAGATCAAAAGAGGGGGGAGGCTCCTGATCCCTCATTACCAGGCCAGATGATGCACTCTCCTCCGGAACATTACAGCAATGAGATTTAGGCCTGAGTGTCCACCCCTGGCAAAACCCAACAAAAGGGATAAACCTCACAAGCCTGGTCAGCTCATCTCCACTCAAATTAATTAGAGCCTTCTGTAACACAGCCCTTAGATTTAGAAGAGCTGGAAATAGATGCTTGGCTGACAGTTCTGCATGCACATCACTACATACAGACCTGGCCTCTGTTTCAGTAAGTTCAAGAATAGAGATCATGGTATTGTTTTTTCTCATTTGTGCTGCTTGCTACTTGGCATTGTTCAGAATTTCGCCATTGTTCAGGGGCTGTTTTACCAACAGGTGTTTAGCTACACAAATCAGCTTCTAACAAAGTCAGGTACTAACTCAGGTGACATGGAAACAAGTCAAACATACTATTAGCAGTGTCTTCTGTGAATTTTGAGAATATGTAACATAAGGATTCAACCTAAAAGCTGTTGTTGTAGAACAAAATTAACTTTTTAATTCAAAGTCTTTTTCAGTTACTGAGTACTGTCAGTAATATAGCACCATTTTGAAGCTTGTTAATAACTCACATTGAGAACTAGCCAGGCGTGAGTTCAGCTTCCACTCGTGGGGTTAGTTTTTGGGGTTACTAATTTAAAATAGTTGATTTTCATAAAACAATTGAGTTTCATGCACAGATTTATCAAAAACATACAATGAATGTCATGATCATAACATAGGCATATAACATTGACAGCCTCTTTTTACTAATTATATTTTGGAATATAGGTCAGAAAACACGACTGGTTCAAACAACATAGAACACTGTTGAACTGTAAAACTATGCTTGCATCGGCTTACCAGACTTCTTAATGACTGTTACAACCAGCCTCACAATCTTATACAGTTGATTCCACCTCTGGGTTAAAGCACAACATTTGCCTCACTCCAATTTCAACTAATCATTCTTGAACAGTAGATGCTGGAAACATTGTTTAGGGTTTCATTGGTAGCAGAGCCATTAACTGGTGGGTCTGAAAGGACATGTAGCTGTGAAGAAGCTGTCACTGGGACAAGGAAAAAGACCCAAAGGCAGAAAATTTGCTAATTGAACAAAGAAGCTAATGGTGTTTTCAGAACAATGTACTGACCACCCCAGAGCCCAGACCTCAACGTCACTGAATGTGTTTGGGATTACTTGGATTGTGAGAAACAGAAAATGCAACCAGAGTCTAAGAATGAACTTTTGGAAAAATATCTCTGCAGATATTTTTTTTTTCGTGAAAAGGAATGGAAGCTGTAATAAACGCAAAAGAAGGGCACACAGTGAAAATACTAAAAATTCAGATATTGTGAAAAATAATTATTTGTACTTAATGTAATGGCAAAGTGTTTGAGTGCAAATTAAATAAATAACCTGTGGTCTCTGACATTTGCACAGTACTCTTGGTAGAACAAACATAAGCCATGACTGATCAGAAGTAGTCTTACAAGCAGTGCAATAGAAAAAAGCAAATATTAGCAAATATCTCAAGCCATAGACAAAACCGGCTGCATAGGTTGAAAATCTGACTGGCTGTCTGTATCAGTCTGGCTATCAGTCCTGCAGTTGGCAAAACATGCCTATCAGCCCAACTGCATTCTCCTTAGACCAGGTGACATGATTTCCTAGAATAAACCTTCTGTGGTGACCTGTTTTTCCAGATTTGTGCCTAATCTGTTCTGCTTTAGTTCTTTACCAGTCAATGTTAAGCATATATTGCATTTGGTATGAACAGCTAGTTTAGATTTCAATGTAAACAGGTTTTACTCCAAACAAAGGGGAAGAAAGGCAATAACAAAACTCTCTTGTCTGCTTCTCAATAGCAATTTGCATTTACTCCAAGACGGCGCATTCTGTCTATAGTGCTATCGTAAGCCAATTCACTTTCTATTAGGTCGGATTCCCCGGCAAGGATAACTGGCAATGGTAGAATTGTTATCTGAGAGTAGGCATAACACAATCAAGTATTGTGAAAAGAAGAGAAAGACAAGCCAATTCAGTCAGCTGTCATGGCGTGTCCTGTTGGTTCATTTTGATAAGTGAACGTTTTAGGAAAGGTCCTCTGACTTTCAATACGAGGATTTCGGTGAAGAAAACACTGCCTCGCTTGTTAAAGGGGGGCGTCTTGGATTTCATGCTTACAAAACAGTTACTCTATGAGCTATTTAAATCCACGATTGCGTCCTGTGCAATCTCAAAGTAGTTTGTAATGAAAAATGCAACTAATTACCATAGACGGCCTCCCTCCTATTGTGCGCGTATTTATCACGAAAGACCTGCTCTGACATTTTAGCCTCTGAGCTTAGAATAGAGGCAGTTTGTAATGTGTGCGGAATCGCCTTTTCTTTTGCCTTGTAGTAGTACTTAAGTGTCATGTTAAGCCCAAGGCGAAGGAGACTCTCAATGACCCGCTCTGGCTGGATTTTTGTGTTTACTGTATTCCCCCTCAATAAGCACTACTGAATCCCATCTCTTATCAGTGCATAAAGTCTAACAGATTGCCGACTCGAATTTCCCCTTCCAGCCAATGTTGGTTTTTGTCCTTTGTCTGGCTTGACAATAGTTTCCACATACCCTACAGCTTGAGTTTCTGTCTTCTTTATTTGCAGAGTATCACCCTCTGTGCAAGTGACAGCCATTTGCACGATGCAGGTACAGCCCAGGAGAGGCTCTTTCTAGGGGAGGGAAAGCTGGGGATGCCAGTGCACCTAATGTTTTTACTGTTGACCGTAACTGCTGGCAAAAAAGTGTTGACTGGACAGTTAAGGTAAGGCATGTGAAGGGAGAAAATGCAAACTGTCTATAGGGATAGGATACCAGATTCCAGATTTTATGTATATTCAAATGAATAATTTTGATTATAGCCAGCAGATGAAATATAATAAACAGTATATTTGAAATATTTTGCTAATACTCATCTGCAAGCTTAATGTATACAACATTAACCTGCTCTTGTTAGCATCAGGTATTCGTTTTAAAACTAATCTAAATAAGAACATGGATTAGATCAAAAATAAAGATTTTAATTTCATGAATCACTTTTTGTTTAAGTTTGATATTATTGTTCAGTGTTGTCTCAAAATGTTTTAAGTGGTGGAATTAAACCTAATAATGCAGAGATTTATTAAAACGATGTGCTGGTCTTACTGCATGTTTTTAATGAAATATAAAAATTGCAATTAGATATTTACCCCCAAGTTGTTAAACTCTAATTTCATATTTCATACATATTTCAATAGAAAATTGACCAACATTGCCTCCTAACAAGTAGACTTAATACTTTAATTTTCTTGGATGCTGTTTTTAATTTCATTCTCTAGGGGTGAAGTTCAGCATATGTCATATTCATGACAACCTCTTGATTGACAACCTTGACAGTCACACTCTGCAAGTCGACTCTTTAGTTTCAGGGATAGCGCTGGAACATCACACTAACCCAAACCTACATATAGCAGCACAAAGGGAACATGAGTCGGTACACAATCTAGGGTTATTAGAATATACAAAAATGGATAAAACCAAAAAAAGAAAACATTCAATAAAAATCACATGTTTAACAGCCAGCTCTGCAGATAACAGACTAACAATAATATTCAGGGCTAGGTTTAAGCATTTACTAAATGATTGACTTTAAACTGTGACATGCATATTCAAACTTAAAAGGTCTTACTAAATGGAAAACACATTTCAGCTGCCATAATAAGTATTAACGTCTCTATGGGAAAGTGGATGAACACCACCATTAGCTGAATGCTAACATAACATTGCAAACCTCTTTGACATAAACCCGTGCAAAAGGGGTGTGACCAGGACCATTTTGGTACAGTTAGCTAGTGAGCTAACTTGCCCAACCTAAACAGTAAAGGTTTGTTTTCTCTGCATGGGCAACCAGGGTCTCTTCTCTTGTATGTTTTCCCAGTGTCTGTGTTGCTTTCCTCCAGGTGCTCCAGTTGTGTACTACCTAGATGTGAATATGTGTGAACATGTATGTCTGCTTGTGATGGGCTGATGAACTGTCCAGGATGTTTCCTGCTGTCTGCCCTATGAGAGCTGGGTGAGGCTGCCACATGGTCATGATTATATGACAAATGTAGATTTTTAAAAATGAATACATTTATGGGAATATTACATGTCTCAGTGAGCTGTTAATGGCTGTTATCATCATCCAGCATGCGTTTAGCTAACAGCACCTTCCAACAAGGATATTGTCTCTCCCTCCTTGCTTTCAGCACAGACCACACACTGCTGTGATTCTGTCCAGAATCAGATCCTGTAACAGAGCGACAAGCAATGCTAGCTACAAGCAGTGTGGGGTGCTACAATGTTACATTCCTCAGAGGTTATTCAGTGAGTCCTGAGAGATTTAAGGAGGGATTCTGGAGAATGTAATAAAGAACCTAATGTCTAGGCATGCATATATTACTGTATCTATACCAGTATGATGTGATGTGATGTTAAGTTAAATATTCTTGAAGGTATCAGTGGCATCTATTGTGTAATCATTATGCAACTCCCTCTCTGTTTATCTGTTACTATGTTCATAAAGAACTGGGAAGAAGGAAGACATACAGGTGTATTTAAGCTTAATGACTGTTACAGCTCTTTTTTGCCTTGAGAAACCTTTTTCATCATACTATGCTCAGAGGAAGTAGTGCTTTAGGAAGTTCAACATAGAATTGAAGCTGCAGTATTGGAAAATACCTCAAAGTAAATTGCTGTCATGCTACAATATAAACTATATAACTAATAGATGACACCAAAGGTGTAACAGGATAACTTCTACTGAGCACAGGGTTTAGGGTGTGCTAAACTCTCTTCAGTTGACATTTCTAAGCATATAGTACATGCCCAAAAGGATGAAAGCAACAATAACATATTTGAAATACTGAATGCCTCATAAAGAAACTATTGCAATTAATAATTTTCAGGGGGGGTTACAACCTACCCAATAGTTATACCCCCATGTCCCCAGACATTTAACAGTGATGGTCATTGTTTGGTAATAAAATGTGGCAAAATAAGTTTTACCAATATAAATGTATGAACATTTGTGATACTGATATAATAAATAGTGATTAAAATATTTTTGCTCCCTCCCCTGTACCACTTGGTTGGATTGGGAAACAGGAACTTAAATGTTCTCTCATGTAAATCTTTTTCCAGTTGTGCATGTTTATCATTTTTAAGCTAAAAAATGGCTATAAGTAAATGTTTTGTTGGGTTAAATGGTGGTTTAAAGCCCTTTTGATGTGTTTAGCACAGAGTTTGACATAATGCTGTATTATAGTAGCGTGTCTGGTAGCCAACAGTATAAGAGACTTTGCAGACTTTTGACAGTCAATGCATGACACTCCGTCAAAAGCTGAGACTAATGTTAGTCTCCTGAATTCAGTCACTGAGATGTAAGGTTGTAAGGAAAAGGTTAATTGTATTAGGTGATAGGTGATAGGAACTAGGACTGTAATGTCTACATTGCAGATACAGTCAATTTTATGTATTATACAAAACGAGCAGTGAACCTACAGTTTTGTATGCTATATTCATAATGGTAAAAAAAAAAGTGGTGAATTAAAAAAAATGACAAAGTTTTATTTGGGGACTATTTTGCCTTGTAACTCCCCTCCTTGATGAATAGGTTTGAAAAAAAAAATCTATTTAGTCCAAAATCTAATCTTAGAACTGTTGTTAAACAATGTCTCAGGCATCAGTCAGTGGCTTTTAGAGGCATTCACCTCTTTAGACATCTGGTTCCTCTCACCACCACTGTCAGAAGCTCTGACTTAGCAAGTTTCTCTAGAATAAAGCATTTTACACCAAACCACTGATTGAATGATTGTGTATACCTCGAATATTTATTCATATGGCACGTTTGGTAAGATCTGTTCGCCCAAAAAAATCCTTTAAGCCCAACCTGTTCTGGGACTTGTGGTCTGTGGAGGCTAAAGCTGTTGTGCAAATGGATTCACTTCGCAAGGTGTCCACAAGATGTGCGAGTTGACCTCTGGTCTGGCCTGACTTTTGCTTTGAGGTCAAAGGGAGAAAGCCTGGCTGATACCAAAGGATAAGACGACCCAAAAAAGACACTGTGGGTGTCAAAACAAAAGATGATTGGTGAGGAATGTGGCATGGCTGTAGATTATGACTATAAAAGGATGGCGGGGCCATTTATCTCTGGGCTGCACAGCTGATACAGTGACTCAGTGTCCATTTCGAGAAACACTGTATAAATGTGCAGCAGAACTGAATAAAACAAGTTTAATACAGAGGGCACTGAAAAAATATGTGGAAGAATACATCACATACCAATGCTTTCTGGAATGCCTTTCAAATGAATACCTCCTGTTATTACAGTCTCTGACTCTATTGTATATGCGCATGCTTACTTTGCCTCTGGTCAGCTGTGCTAGAGATAAGGGAACACAGAGTTTTGAGCCCTTGATAACAATATCAGGAAGGAACAAAGCAGTTACAAGTGATAGACATTGCCTTTGGAGGACAGCTCATATGAAAAGCTAATACAGCTGTTTGAATGCTGGGAAAGCACTGATTTTTCCCACCGACAAAAAACAGTGTGACTCTGTAAACATGCATCTAGTGCTGAGAAATACTGATAAATATGAATAACACATTGCAAATATATATATCATGTATCTAACTTAAATTGTTTTGTGACAATTTGAAACTGACTCGGAAAGTCCAAGCAAATGTTTTAATATGGTGTCTGAATACAATTTTTGTGTTCATACTTAATTCACTAAATAAAATAATAAATAAATAAATAAATAAATACAGTATATCAGTGTGTATACCTTTCCTGTCCTGTCCTGCCATGATCATAAAGTGAAGTTTTAGCTATATGCATGATGCATTTTTATCATTGTATTCATTATATGTATTGCTTCCTAACTGATATATGTAAATATGATAGCAGCTCTCAAATGACAACAGCAGCTCCAGCTCCAATAAACAAACATTACTAATCGCTTATTGCACCAGTCAGTCTTTGTTTTCACTAGATCTGTGATATATCTTGACAAATACCTAAATCCTACTTGATATCATTTACACACATTTTCCTTAACCCAACAAAAGTAAACACACCCAAGTCACATTCCATTTGTCGTGACATAAACATATGATTTCTAAAGCTACAATAATTGCAATCAGTTCAAATAATTATCAGGATATACATAATTGTGCCAAGCCTATTTGTTGGTTCACCTGTTGTGTCTAAATACCATTGTTCCTGGAAAAAAAAACATCAGATTTTTCCCATAAGTTAGGAAAGTTTCAATCTAAAAACATGCACCCATGTTCAGTCTATTACTTCACATATTGTGTCTGAATGCCATTGTTCCAATAGCAAACTGTGCCATCCAACATGCCAGATAAATCACACAATTTAAACAACTGCCCTCTATCACAGTCAAAACACTACCTGATAAAGGTAATTACCTGGAAGTTTCAGTCATCTAGGTCATTATTAGCTGAGGAAGTCAGATCCTGCCATAGAAAACATGGGGCCAGCCCTTTCCAAAAGAAGAGGGGAAAACCCACATATGTATGGCGGTGGATAGATGAATGGGATTCTGTTTATTCTATTACTCTGCATTTTTGCTGTTTGTTACCACTAAGATTGTTGTATAATTTGACATTAGACCCAAACATTTCTCAGTCAATTTGTGCCGAAACAATGATTTGGTTAGAAATGCAGGTTCTGAACTTTCACTTGATCCTACATTTGTGTTTATAAGAATATGACATAAGTTTGCATTGTAGATAGATAATGTACATGGAATTAAATGAGCATTAATTAAAATAACTGAATATGCAGTTACATAACTACATTCGAAAATCAGGGGAAATTCATGCCTTCAAGATCGATGTCCATTTACTGAAAGTGAAAGCATATTTGTGCACGAGTTCAGCGTGTGCAGGATGATGAAGCACAACACTACACACAGTTACAGGGAAACACTGCTATCATATACAGAAAAACGCAGAGAACTGCTAAGAATCCTACTGCAACCATAAAACTGTAGGATCTGTAGTAAATATGTCTTTAGATTGTCTTTACAATAGAGAGAATGAATTATTCAAATGAAAGGAATGACTTGATGAGATGGACACCAAGCTAACAGTTAAATTGAGCAAGGTAGTTCCCTGGTTGTGTAGATATTCAACCTCAGTTTGTCATCTTTTCTTTGGCTGGAAGGGCAAAATACTTTTCTCTAGTGTTCATGTTGTGCTGCATATAGAGAGATTTTTGTTAAATAACAGCCTCCCAGACACAGGTGCGACATTCAACATGGGTTTGTTTTGTGTCATGGAAAACATGGCGGAAGGCAGTGGTGGCTCTGGAAATTTTCAGGTATGAACACTCAAAAAGAAAAGACTTCAAATCTTATGAATCCTCTTTGTGACTATCACTAACTAGTAAATGTGTTCTGTCCTACTATAGCTCATTTTACAGGTAGCTCTGTACACAGAACTTTGGGTAGGATGTTTTGACAGCTGAAATCACCCTAATCAAAAAACATGCCTATGAAGCTGAAGTCTGCTCCTTATTTGTCAGCTACTTGTTTGAATTTTCTCGTCCTGGGGAAAAGGAAGCCGACATCAGTCTCATGTAACAACTATAGCTAGGATAGTTTAATGGTCTAAACATATCAGAAAGTGTTCAAAATGTCATCAAAATAATAATTAGGATGTTTTGATAGCCTAAATCAGCTCATCGTGGGGAGGTAGGGATATTAGGCTGAGTCTGTACCACTGTCACGTTTAAATCTCTCTCATGGCCACAAAGTGCCACCTTTAATGTTGATGCACATTTGACATGGTGTTCATATGTTTACATGACACTATGTTATTATAATGTTCATGTAAATAAAAGTCCTGTTAAAAACTTGAAATGATTTCAGTTTGTGTATCAGTACTTTTGAACATATTCAGCACATTTTAACAACACCACGATAATGCTGACAACCTTCATCATAGTGCATGTTGGTTATTGTAATGAAATAGAATCATGTAAACAATACAATATGAATTCTGTCAAACTGACTAGACTGAGGATGCACTACTAAAATGCACTATGGATTGCTACATTTCATTCATGCAGTAAATGTGTTCATTAGGTTTGGTCCCATCATTTGATCAGAACAGGAAATAAGAGGTGGAATCTTCTAAGGGTGGTCTACCGCATAGCAAAATAAAAGTAATAGCTCTCAAAGTTAGACCAATAAACTTGGTAATTGTGGGTGAAGCCAGGTAAACAGAAAAAAAAGATACTACAGATTAATTGTGTTGATGCAAATTTTGTTCAGATGCCCCTTCTCGCTCTGTAACACACTGACAGAGGAAAGAGATGAGTCAGTACCAAAACAAAGAGTGACGTACAAACTACTATTTATCTGATTCATGAAACTGTCCTATGGCAAGGAAACAAGTGGAGATTTGAGTGCTGATGATGAATCAGCTTTAGTGCATGAAATCAAGCACAGCCAATATCTCATTTACGTATAACTTGAAGCACACCCTTATTCATATGCATATTTTGGTAGGGAGCCAATATAAGGACAGCATTTATCAGCCTGTACTGAGTGACTAAACTTTAGGAAGTTAAAGTTATGATGAGAAAAGAAAATTAAAATCTGTTTAAGCTGGAGGATTTTACGAGAAAAGATTCAGTAATTTAACTTGTGTGTGATCTGACTGGCCAAATGTTACAGGATGAAGGATTTAAGTAGTTTCACTAAATTAGCCCAAAATAACTTGGATTAAAAGGTCATTATGTGGATGATTTCCTCAGCATGTGACAGATGCCACACTTCTAAACAGTAATAAAAAGTTAAATGGCAAATATTTCATCAACAACAACACAGGGAGGAGACTTGTGGTGGATCACATATGGTGGATTTCAGTAGTTTTGTTAAGAATTTAAGGATTAAGAAATTGGCTTTCTTGGTTTTGTTAATACATTATTGTGAGATTGATTTGAACAGGACTGTTTTTAGCAAATAAGTTCAGAGTTTGGTAAATTACAGAATATAATTTACGATATATAACATATAATACATATGCTCACCGGACAAAATGTTAGTCACCTGTGAGTGAAACGTACCTAATAGCATGTAATACTTCCATGAGCACAAATAACAGCTGCAATTCGATTTGGCATGAACAGGACAAGTTTCTGGATGTAGGCCACATTAATGTTCAGCCACTCTTGCTTCAGAAAAAAAAGTGCAGTTGGGCCAGATTTGGTGGAAGCCTTCCCTGGCACAATCCTGAGGAGAATTTCCTGTAGACTGGGATTTGTGCCACTGCTGGTAGACCCATATGACCGTACGCTTACATGCATCTGCAGATTCACCTACTTCCTTCACACTCTAGCCTTTGACACACCCAAACGTAATCACACCTCTTAGCCAATCATTAATCTCTGCTTTGAAGCCATTTTCCACACATCGAATGAGACATACACCACATTGTACCATACTTGTGCAAAGCCTGAAGCTACTACCATCTTAAACCATGCAATGTGACAAATTTTTTGTCATGTGATCTAATATTATTATGCAGATGTTGCAGATTTGTCCTGAATTAAGTTAATCAGTAATAATGGGCCAGTTTTCACTCAAACTACAGCAACTCTGCGGGTACAACTGGTCCATCTCCAATAGGCCTCAGCTGAAGAATGGGCTGATTTTATAGTGTGATTATTTACCTAAAATGAAAATTTTCTAAAATGTGTGCTCATTTTATGATTGGATTATTTGACTGTACGCAACTTTGATGAATAAGATCCCGTCTTTTCTGAAAACAACATGTGTTTTGTTTGTTGTGGTGCCGACACTGAACACACTGACTTAGCAGAAAAAATGTCTGTGTCATTTTCCATTTACATACTGAAGCACTGCTGTAAAAATATAAACATAGCAGGAAAATGTTTCAGTGCGATGATAGCAAAGCTGTCAGCCATCACGATCTAGAAACCATCCCTGTCTGGAGATGTTAAAGCAACACTTTTCCACATAACCATCTCGAGAGAGAAAAAAAAAACTTGTAATAGCCGTCAATCATATTTAGTGCCAGTTTAAGGCGACACCTGACTGCCAAAGAAAAAATAAATTCGTGCAGCAAGGAGCTGCATTCCTGGTTTTATGGTCTTGCTCCTTTATTTGAAGTTTTGGGGGGATGTAATAAAATCTTATCTCTAGCTTTCACTGTGGACATCTTGGCTTTTAACTGCTGTCTCCGGGGCACTTTAAGTGTCTGTTTGTGTCCCCGGCCTCCAAACGTGAGACCTTATTTGCTTAGCACGAGAACAAATCAATAAAAAGCCAAATACTACGAGGAAGGTCTCATAGTATTGATGTCAGATATAGAGCATGCAGGGCAGTATCATATGTGAGGTGTAAAGGAGAATAATACGCGCAGCACACTCTTAAAATGAGAGCTTCCTAAATCTATGTGGACTTGTGTGAGATGTGTTTAGTTCTATGGGAAAAAAACTTCTGCTGGTATGTCATATTTACTGTATATCACATGTACTTTCTTTGAACCTGAAATGGTTCTTTAGGAGACCGAAAGAGGTTATTCTGTGGAATCGACAAAGGTAGGAGTGTGCACAGGTACTGAAGCTTTCTTTTTGGCAGTATTGGAGTACTGAAATTGGTACTGGGATTCATCACAGAAAATGTACAGGCTAGCAATTCAGTAAAACGTAGGTCTGTAAAAGTTGACAGGTTTTGTATTTAAACTTATTTTTGTGTATGAAACATGAAGTCGGAAAGGACGAGATACGTTTTGTTAAAACTGAAAGAAGTAGTTTTCTGAGTCAGCAGATAAAACTTGCTAAAATGAAGTATGGGTGCTGAGTGACCCTATAAAACCTTAAACAATCATTTAAATATTGGTGGCATCAAGTAAGAAGAGTTTTTTGGAACACATCTTTATGTATTAATGTCACGACTCTCAGAAAATCTGTCTAGATGTTAAAGTCTTAAATGCATAACCAACATCATGCTGATGAAGATATGATGACATTAGTAGATAATTATCTCACATATTTGGAAGACACATTCTTCCCCAGAGTTCTATTTGAATATTTTTCATCATGCTCTAAATGATCAGGTTCATCTGCTCTAGGAAGGTGTCCGAAGCACATCTGACATTACAAAATGTTCTTTCTCACGTCGTGTGTAACTACATATTTTACCAAAGATGACTCCAAATATATCGCAGCTTTAAGGGTGTGACTAAGAAGCCAGAGATTGCCTCTTGCTGCTAATTGGGATAATGCTGTACTGCACTGTTAGCTCATTGACTTATCTGCAAAGGAAGTCTCTGTTACACAACTGACACAAAAACTAATAAAATTATATTAGAATAATAAAACATGCCTTCAAATATTTTCCCCTGTGTGGTGCTAAATCTTTGTGCTACTGATGTCTTCAGTGTCTTAACACTGTTTGTGTCACCTAAGAAGGTAAGCATACAGCCTCCCATGTGATGCTGTTATGCAGGTATCTGTCATTCACTGAACTCTTGTGGATGCTTAAAAATCAAAAGTTTTTATTACTACTCTAAACAAAGCTTTTTAGAGGAAAGACAGTGTTCAAATACTCAAAGCCTGAAAATGACAGGATGATTACTGTTGTCACAATGAATAATCCCACGCCTGAATAGAATAATTAAAAGAAAGACATCTGGTCTACTGATATCAGGCAGATATTACAACAAATTTGCACACCACACAATATTGTTGCTGTAGAAACAAAACCATGTTTCTTTGTTTGTTTATGATTTGAAAAGATTTTTTTTTTCCATAATGCTGTTTCCATTGTGTCAGAATTTTCCAAAATCACTTACAGCAAAATCGTGTTACATAAAAAGTACTTTTACTTGTGTTTTAAACATAGTTTTTGCGCTGTAAACTTACTTTCTTGGAAATATGAAGTTTTGTTATTATTTACATTACAATATTTAGCTTTCCTGAGGTTTACAAACAGTTTGGAATATATGAACTTTGGCACAAAAGGTGTATTATTAAAAGAAGACATGCATTTAAAAAAGGCCATGAAAAGAACATGCATTGAGTTACTATACACTAGATTTGTTGTTTATAGGCTCTCTAGTTTATGATAATGCTGATTTGGTTATATGGTACAAATGTTGTGTGTTCAGTTCATTACTGAGAATACCCATAAAATCACAATAATGATTACATGTCATGTTACCCATCTGGTAATTTGACACCTTTCTGCTTTTCTAGCCCTATTTGTGTTTCCATACTATATATGTCAGGTTTACTACTAAGCTTATGTTTCCATTTATAGTATATAATGCACTACAGCTAACCCAGCTAGAAATTGTTTGTTCTAAAACTGTTTTGAGAATATGCAATGCAACGTTCCATTAATGTTTCTTTTGGTTCTCAGAATGTTCTTTCTAAAGGTTGGAAAACGTTCTCTAAAAACATTCTGTCATCTCAGGACTCAGTAACATCCATAAAACATGTTCGGAATGTTGTGCTGAGAATGTTCTTGTTTTGTTATCATGTAACATAATTTGTGGCCCTGACAACATCCTCAAAATGTTGCAATTAAAACGTTATGTCTTAGTTAACCTTATAGGAACATTATTTTCTATAAACTATACATCTTTAAAACGTACTTTGAACATTAGACATTTTCTTTCAAAGTTTATTAGAACTTGTGTTTAACGTTAGCCAAAGTTCTGGGAATGTTCCCTGCTAGTTACAAAGAGGAAGGAAAGGAAGTATCAGCCTTGGCATTCTTCTGTTTCCTAATAAAGAAGCCTAATAAAGAACCTTCACGTTGAATGGATAAACATTCTTGGATGCAGACCTTGAACAGGTGTTGCGTTTACGTGATCTACATGGGGACGGGGAATCCTCTGTAGTCTGAGCAGAATAACCTTACAAAGAAACTTTGACTATTAATATCCTCATTAAAAATACCAGGTGCCAGCGCTGGATACCTGTCGTGGATCTTTCACCGGCTGATTTGCTTCCCGTGTTTTGTCATAATCTGAAATGTAATGAAGAGGGAAATGAGCTCTGAAGTTATGAGCCAGAGCTGAATATCTATGCGTCTGCAGCATTGTGGAGCACAATGTGATTTTTCTGTCTAATCAGCTCACTGTTAAGACGTCTAATTAGCTTCTGCGGCTCCCTAACGATGTGTTGACAAACACGTCGGATAAGGCATTCAGGCAAATAGACGGCGGGAGTTAACTGTTTTCCCCTCCCTTATCTCATATCAAGGGACAAAGGGTAATTAGAAGCTGTTGTGTTAGAGAAAAGTAAACAGGGTTTGGTAAAAGAAAACATGCCCTGACGGAGAGTACTGGCAAATATGCCAGTTGTATTCTGTGTGAGATAACCCTGTATTATATAGAGGTTTCTTGTGGCACTTTATAAGATAGCTATTTTATTTTTTATTTACTGCAGGATCGTCGTAGTGTATAAAATAGATAATATAACACACTAAATATAAATAAATAAATACTATAGTTAAATATAGTTTGACTACTTAGGTAAAATGCCTATAATACTTAAATATAGTGGACATTATATTGGCTTTACAAAGTTCTTAATAAAGGGGTATTCTGTGACTTGATGTGAAATCACCTCTGATTTCTTTACAGTGGTGGTGATAGGAACCAGGGGTCATTATGTCTACAATGAAAATTTAGGTTTCTTTATTTGCTATCCATGGACCAGTAAGCCTAAATGTTTTCCTGTTTTCTCTGGCTTCAATAACTATGCTAATTAAGTCTAGTTACTGCTTAACACTAATGTAGTAATGAACCTCTCTTGATAGGTTTTGATGAGTTAGTTGCCAGCTATAGGCTTAATAAGGGCATAATACCCGAGAGCTAAAATTCTGTGCACAAGTTATATGTAATACACAAATAAATATGCTCTGGAAAATACTTAATTCAGCCTAGACGCTGTTTAATGAAGTAGTGAAGGACATCAAATTAAAGGGAAATTCCACCAATTCAAAATAAACAGTCATTCAGGGTGGTTTAGTATGAAATGCTTTATTCTATAGAAAGTTGTGAAAGCTTTGAGAAGGTACTGGCATGTTATTTTTTAATCCCTGCATGATGGAGTGGTTCATTCATTGTGTTATAAAGCAAAGAAGTATTTTGTTTAGATTTAGCACTATTTGACCCTCATGAATGTATAAAATAGAACATAGAGCAACTTGGGCAGTGTGTCGGTTCACTGGTGGTTTTAGATAGTAAATAAAGTAACAAAAAGTCCAAGACAATAAACAACTTCTCTACAACAAACCATTTGACATTAAGCATTCTGAACAACTTTGTGTACATACATTATATATATATATATATATATATATATACATATATATATATATATATATATATATACACACACACACACACACACACATACATAACCATCAACAAGCTTCTTACACCTCTCAACTGGAATTTTAGACTGCTCTTCTTTTGCAAACTGCTTCAGCTCTCTCATATTTGAAGGGTGCCTTCTCCCAATTTTAAGATCTCTCTATGTGTGTTTAATGAGATTTAGATCCAGACTCATTGTTGGCCACTTCAGAACTCTCCAGCGCATTGTTTCCATCCATTTCTGGGTGCTTTTTGAAGTATGTTTGGGGTCATTGTCCTGCTGGAAGACCCATGACCTAGGACGCAAACCCAGCTTTCTGACACTGGACCCTACATTGCGACCCAAGATCCTTTGGTTTGATGACTTGCACACAGTCAAGGTACCCAGGGCCAGAGGCAGCAAAACAACACCAAAACATCTTTGAACCTCCACCATATTTGACTGTAGGTACTGTGTTCTTTTCTTTGTAGGCCTCATTCAGTTTTCAGTAAACAGCAGAATGATGTGCTTCACCAAAAAGCTCTTGATGAGTGATGTTCATTTCCTGCGCTTTATGCAGTTTTAGGCTATATGATGAAAACATTTGCAATGCTACAGGAGCATAATGGAATATGCATGACATTTCCTAGTGCCCTTGACAGATGCAACAGGCTTCCAAGATAAAATGGAGAGAATGCTGGTGCTAATTGACTGCAGCTGGGCTTGGCCACTGCATGGCAAATGTTTATTGATGGAATATTGATGTGATGGTCTCAAAAACCCTGTAAATTTGGTAGTTTTGTGTGTTATGTTGAGTAATAATTCTTGCTGAAACAGAACTCCACCAGTCGCTAGACTAAACAGCACAATGAATTCACAGTGTCCTGTAGTATAAAGCATTCAGTGTTTGAAGTGTTTTGCAAATAGAATTCTATTATATATCAGGTCTTTGTTGACAATAACAGCGGACCAGTTCTTGGCTTCTGCCTGCCATGGCAAAATAATTGTTTTCTTCCCGGGCTTGGTGGCATCAGCCCAACTAACCACAACTCATCATCAAAGCTGGAGGAAGTGCTTCATCCCACTGAAGGCCCCATTAAGGCTGAAGTGGAACCCCCCCCCCCCCTCCCCCGACACACACACACATTTTATTGGCTTTTTAGCCTTTTCGACAGGAGCTTCCATTAACACTGATGGCACTCCATAGCCTGTCTCCAGGCTCTCCCCAGCGCGAGTGTGGATCACATGAAAGTAATCAAACCATCTGGTTCAAATGGAGTCCAAAGTAGTATTAAGAAAAGGTGGCTGTCCATGCATTGTTGAATGCATTTACAGTAGGAGATATTTTGCTGCAAACATACTGTAGCCTTCAAATGCTGAAGTAGCTTTCTGTACTATGACCATGACATGCTTCACCAAATGCCACAGTACCTTCCCTAATGTTCTCAAGGCTTGTTTAATAGCATGTTATTTAGGGGTCAACATCACTGATATTAACTGACTTTTTTTGACATTTTTTCAATATTGATACCAATTCCAAACAATTTTTGTTTTTCCCAATACCTTTTTGTTACTTGTAAACAAAAATGAGTGATAAAACGCATGATATTAATGTTTCCAGAATGTCATTTGGGCAGCCACTCAACAGTTTCCATTTATGAACATGCATTGTCAAGCAATGAATATTTGCAGGGATATTTTTCCATACCTCAAAAGTTCAGTCTTAGAAGATGGTTGCATCTTCTACTTTCCACTATTCAATTAATCCCAAACATTCAGTAATGTTGAGGTTAGGACTCTGGGGTGGTTTGTGCATCATTCTGAGAACTGTAGCAGCTTCAATGTTTATTTATTTATTTATTAATATATTTAATCTATTAGCTTTAATCTCAGTTGGGGCTTCTTGTCAGCTACACATCCTTTCAAACCCATAGCGTTGAGTTGTCTTATCACAGAGGAAAAATGGACAGAAATGCCTGTGGATTATTTTTAGATTTGGAGCTTGATTTTGCCCTTTATCTTAAAGACGAAAGCTATAAGCACTATTAATCTGATGAGGGTTTTGGTGATCTACCACATTCTGGATTGTTTATCTTTTATTTCTTGAGAAATTAACAATTTGTACTCTATTTTCACTGGACATTTAATAAATGAAGGGTGATCTATGACTTTACACAATAAGAATTATTTAGTGGCATACAGTGAATGCTATGCTCACTGTGTTTGGCTGGTTGGCTGGTTGTGGGTTGTGGTGAGGTTCAAATGGTCTTGCACTGTTTACCACTAGGTTAATGTGCTTATAACACGAGTTGCCATGAATTTTGTCATATTTTTCATTCTGCCAGTTTCTTATGCTTATAATTATATATGCACATTATGTATGTGTGTGTGTGTGTGTGTGTGCGTGTGTGTGTGTGTGTGTGTGTGTGTGTGTGTGTGACAATATTACACTGATATAGCCATAACATTAAAACCACCTCCTTGTATCTACACTCATTATCTATTTCATCAGCTCCATTTACTACATAGGAGCACTTTGTAGTTCTTCAATTAATGCAAATTTGCCCATGTGGGATAATAAAAGGCTACTTATCTTATCTGTTTCTCTGCCTACTCCGTAAAACCCTTTTCACCGTATTCTTCTATGTTCAGGAACCCCACAGGAGTGGGTATTATGTGGGTGGTGTGGGTATTATGTGGGTGGTGGATCATTCTCAGCACTGACCCTGACGTGGTGGTGGGGTGTTCGTGATTGTGATGCTGGTGTGAGTGGATCAGACACAGCAGTGCTGTTGGAGTTTTTAAGCTATAGAAATATAAAAACATGCTCCACCAACATAACTTTTGGGAAATCTAATGACACAGCACCCTGGGACTGAACATTTTAGGAACAATATATAATAGGGATTTGTCTGACCATTCCTGCAACTGCTATTTGAATTGTGATGATTTTTTATAAATGTAAATTTCTATAAAGTTCAGACCTGTGTCTTAGTTTTCTGGCTAGATGCTTAAACACTGAAAGTTTTGTGCCAGACTGCCAGTTGGCTATAGTTGTGTTCCCCCACTTAAAATAAATAAATAAAGCTGTTGATTATGAAGGCCTTATTAATAACTGCAACATGATTTTAAAAAAATGACGCTTTTTAAACTGTAATAAAATCTAAAAAAAAAAATTAACTTTCAGCCTCACAATCCCCCGCTACCCCACCCCAGTACTTGACGTAGTTGAGTCCAGTATACTGTTGGTTCCTGCTGCAGCGGATCATCCAGCATTTAGGAATGCTAGGAATATTGCCAGAAATTAAGGTAACATGTCTCCCAAATCTTCAGAACATTCAAAATACATATATAATAAATATCCAATGAAACAAACTGTACACAGATCACATTATAGAGATGGCATTAGTTCAATTGGCAGCTAGAAGTAAGGTAGGCCATGTTTCTAATAATATGAGCTTTTAATGGATTTAATAATAATATTAGTTATTGCTCAGTAATATGAGCTCAGTTGTAACAATTCTTTACACATGAGCTACATACATTAAAGACCCATCATGGCCAGAGCCGAGGCCACAGCGCAGATAAAGAGCACATCTTCCTTTTCAGATGGTCAGTCTGTTGTTGGTGTTGATTTATATATGATGAATAATTCAGAAAGTTTCTTGCTTGTTCCTCTGTTGGCCAGATGCCTCACTCTGCCTTGCCAGGCCATGTCAGCTGTGTGGTGCGTCAGACATGTAGCACATGCAGAAATGTGACATAAATATTTCACAAATATCTACCACAAGCCGAGCCTACCATGGGTGAAGCGTGCCGGAACCGGATGAAGCGGTGCTTTATTTTGGCCATCTTGTTGCCGCTTATGGAGAGAGGAAGGCATGCATCTCCAGCTCCCTGATTGTTATCTCTTAATAAGCATGGCCGACTGAAATCTTTTCAGAGCAAATTGTTGAAAACATCTGGCAAAGCTTTCTCGGCGATGCACGTACTGCTGAATGTCCTCTTCCCGAGGTTGGCATGGCAACATCTAACTGCTATTCAGCAGCGGTACAGTTTTGAAAGGTTTAGGGCCTAGTTGAAAATCCATTTGGGCCACTACCTGTGTATTTTCCCCCCTGCATTCTCATGTTGAAAGTGCAGTAAATCTTACCTCCCACAAACACCCTGATATGAATCAATGGTACCTTTGTTCGGACAAACGAAATAATTTTTTTTTCCTATGACACTTGAAAACGGCTCAAAATGCATACCTTTTAAGTGCTATTTCGGGGCTGGCTTGTTGATCAACATTTACCATCATTCTACTGATTCTAATAAAGTGGATAAAAATCTTTCAATGAATAAATAACACCAAAACTGCCAAAAACTTCTTGCACAGATACAAAAAGGGAAACAAACGTGTGATATTACACGGTGCAGTTTTAATTTTACTTTATTTATCATAATAGCACAAAAATGAGAACATTTACACACGATTTACATAATTTGGCATAAAATAAAATGGTTTGGACAACAGCTCCCGACTAGGGCTAGGTCACTGTGCCTGTTAATCACATGCAAATTAATTCCTCGCTTGCAATATCAGCCACGACTGCTTAACCCATCATTAAAACTGCGAATCTTAATTTGAAATCACGACAAACCGTCTCTTGTTACTTCATAAAACATTACAATATAGCACTCAATTACACAGAGAGGTGATACAGAGCTTTCTAACCTGAATAAACACTATTATGTTAAAGTCCAGCCGTGTCTCACTAGTTTGCTTTAAAAATTTGCAAGGTGAGAAGGGGTTGATTGTTCAGAGATGGTTGTAGCTCACAACGTTGAATGGCCGATACTTGAGATGAGAGGTGATACACTTCAGAAGTAGTGTTATCTGAAGTGTGATGTGTTTCAGTATATTGGTTTAACGACATTAAAATGCATAAGCAAAACTTAGCAATCATAGTCATTTTGACTTTGTCATGAAGTTTCATTCATGTACAGTTGAAAAAAAAAAAAAACACGTAAGAGCAAACAATTAAGTGCTGCAGAATAAAAGTTTGTTTTGGATAATAAGAACATTATTATTGTGTTATTGAATATATACATACTCACAGACATTTTAGTCATTTATTGATTTTTTGTGTTTTTTCAAATCACAAAAAAATGTAATGACATTTTTACAGCATAAATTAACTAAATACAATCGACAGTTGGGTTCAGTTTCACAGCCACAACCAGGCATGATTACTGACAGACCTGTTGAATCTAAACATCACTTTAATAAAACCTATGTGGTAATGTGAAGCAAACTAAAAAGTCTCAAAAAGCAGCACATGATGCCACATTCTAAAGAGTTTCAGACGCGAAACCAAGGAAGTGAGATCTATCATCTGAAAAACATTACAAAGCCATTGCTAAGGCTCTGGGACTCCGAAACCACAATAAGAGCCATTATCCACAAATGGAGTAATCTTGGAACAGTGGTGAACCTTCCCCAGAGTGCTTTCCCCTATCAAAATTTTACCAAGAGTGCATCGACAGTTCATCCCGAAGGTCACAAAAGAGCCCAGACAAACATCTAAAGAACTGTAGGCCTCATTTGC
This sequence comes from Semaprochilodus insignis, assembly GCA_034552555.1. Lineage (NCBI taxonomy): Eukaryota > Metazoa > Chordata > Actinopteri > Characiformes > Prochilodontidae > Semaprochilodus > Semaprochilodus insignis. Next base: position 8,738,767 of record CM067499.1, on the reverse strand, counting down.
CTCAGTTAAGATCAATGTAGATGATTTAATGATATGAAAGACATGGAGGAAAAATGACATCCATTGGAGAGCTGCAGGCTGCAAAACAACAGCTGACCAAAAAGAAGGCTCATCTCGCCTATGCCAAAAACAGCTAGATGACCCCCAGGTGAGTTGAAGGTGAAACTTGGAAGGCATGGGTCCTGCTACACCACATTCCACCATAAGAACATCATACTAACAGTCAAACATGTTGCTGGTGCAAAATTCCTACGTAATGATATAAAAGTTATAACAAGCTTTGATAGCCGTTGTGACTGCTGAGGGTGACACAACCAGGAATTCTTTATCTTCAATAAATTAAATGATCATTTCAATATTTAAATGATTAGATCTTCAATAGTTAGTATATATAATTTATATCTTCAATAAGTTGAAAGATCAGCACTCATAGGGCCATAGGGTGTTATCTATATCTGATATTAAAATTAGTTTAATGAAGTGATATGCATTAAAATTGTGACAAATTAGCAAAGACAGAAGAAATTGAGTGAGGGCAAATACTTTCTCACAGCACTGTATATTTTGTTTGTATTGTTTTGTACCGGGCTATGGGGCTGGTTAGTGGGGTAGTGGTGCAGTGTTAGTGTCTACTGGAGTTGAGAATAGCATTATAATAGTGAATGCAAGCATTTGCATTTTAAGCTACTATCATTGAACCCATTTTGTATTTAAGCAAGGAAAAAACAGTCCATGGTTTGGTCCTAAAGGAGTGGTGTAGTGTTAACTGTGTGAAGACAACTTGGTACTGAAAATGCTTGTTAGCTAATAATGTTTGTCTGTTATTACAAAGTAAGACACGGGAGAAGCCATGATTCTTTCGCGAGAAGTGCTCTTACATTAAACACCAGGCAAAAGGCACATAACATTCCAGCAAACCTTATTCCTAGACCAACCCACAACATAATACACATTAACTAAACCAGCACCTTGACAATGCTTGCATGGCCCCCCTCCCAGTCTTCCCAGAGGCAGTGTGAGCCAGTAGCAGCTTGCAACAATATTATATAGCATTATGAATTTGCTTAAATTCATAAAGTAAAATATTTTATACATAATCTCCTCAGAAATATCTCCCAAATAATGAATAACTTGTCTTTAATAGTGTTTTTTATCATTATAAAATGTCAATCAAATGAATTAAAGGTGGTCTCTTTGCACAGCACCGCTTCTATTTGCCCAGCCCTAGAAATGATAACCAGCATAACCACATTAAAGATAATGCTGTCTCATGTTTAATATTTTTAGGCATGATTTAGGAGGGAGTTATTGATTTTGATAAATGGGAGAGGACTCTGTAATACATTTCACTTTCACCTTCAATGGTTTTATTTGATCTTGCACTTAAATAAATTACTGCATAGTAAAACCACCTGGGATTTCCTTTGACTTCCTTGATCTGCTTCACTCCTCTCCAGAGCCTGTGACCCTTTTACAGAACTACTAATCACGCCAATGTTGCCGCTTTGAAGCCTTAATGATCCTATAATGCTCGGATCAATATGTAAGTGCCGCTACTTTTTCATTGGAAAAATGAATGTTGTCCTAAACAGAAAGTGGGAGAATCTTTCTTAATCGGAACTGGGCATTTTGGCAATAGGCCTTTGTTTCACAATGGATCACTCTCTCTTTAAAGCTGTGAGTGTTTTTGCGATATATAGCTAAGTGAAATGGTAGGAAGCAGGAGTGGTGCCAGCACTGCCATTTTGGATTGGCCCAAAAAAGTTGTGGGCCAATTGAAGATCCACAAATTTGGACAGGGCAACATAGGATAGGCTTCATTATACTGAGGTATGTAACCCAGGTATATGCTGAGTGTCATTCAATGCTGCAATAGAAGACATCATTAACGCCTTCACTGTTAATGAACCTGTTGGTGGTTGTGCGTGATTGTGCAATGTTGGGCCCATTAGTATGCAATGGTTTTCTCCGAGCTCAACTTACAATACTTATGTGGTTTTATGTACCAGCACCAGTCAGATTCATTTTTACATGATCAGTTTTTGCTTATGTTTTTTTGTCTCTTAGGATTAAACAGGCTGTTTTGATATTATGTCTTTATGATTTAAATGCCTGTGTGTATATCTGAATATCTGTGTTCTAATCAGCTGCCGTATTCATAAAGAAAGTCTGGGCTACTTCTAATTACACTGGTCTGGATCTAAGCAGTAAGTTGAAGCTAAACTGCTGTAAACTAAATATGCTGATATATGTAAATGCAGTGGTTTTCATGACAAAGAACAACAATGAATTAAGAAGGAGCTGTTTTTGCAGCTCAGTTTTCATGTATAAACTGTATGGACTTGGGCGTCAATGGTATGTTTTTGAAATCCTGTAATTTAAGCACCAGCATGTTTAATATCATACCACACCATCTCAAGCCACAGCAGTGTATTATCAAGCAGTGGACCTTCAGGTCGGGTTTTCAGGTCGGACCTTTAAAGACGAATAAGAAATTACTTGTATGGGATTTCTAATAGTATGTAGCCACTAACATTGGTGAGCAATTTTTGGCTGTTCTAGACTCATTAGCAGGATGCACAGTGACCTTGTATACTGTAATATTTTTCTTTATTCATGTATGAATCTTCAGAAAATTGTGAGAGTACTAACTTGGGAATCCAGTCTTAGTTCTTTGGCTGATGATATCGAAAGTCAATTTTTCGTACTGTAGCTAAGAAGTGTTAAATCCTACATTATCATATAATTTAAATAAGACATTTTGAACAATACAGATTGTTTTCAGTGGCAAATACAAAAGTCTAGCTGTTTGTTTGATTTTGATATTACAAAATAAAAATGATAATTAGTTGTCTGCCCGCTAGCTTTATAGCATGAAGCCTGTTTATCCTACATTAGCTTATGTCCACTGCTGATGAAAAGGTAGTAGTAAACACATTATTAGAAGTCAGATTTCTAATGATCAGAAATTCTCCACTACATTCTGTCTTCTATTCAGCTCTTTAGGCCTTTTAATGGATTGTTCGTGATTCCTTTGATTGTATTTATCTGTTGCCCTTATTCTTTCTGTTTTCCTTTCCTTTTCCATAATTGTCTTTCCAATTAGTTGGTCCTTCTCATTATATGACCAAAATTCACTTTGCTTATTTGGGTGAGGTGAGGCTTGATTTGGTCGAGGATCCATTTATTTACTTCCTCTATTTGTTTGTTTTTCAGGTTACTTTCATCTTTGGGAAAACCAGAGTTCAATGGTAGTATTGTATTGTTTTCCTGCCTTGCTATTTTATTAATCAACTTTCACATCCATAAAGAGCACTTTTTCAGCACTTTTTCCCCATATAAGTATAATCAACTAATTAAAGTTTATAGAGTAAATCCATATGGTCAGTCCTAGAAGCAAGGGTACTACACATTAAACCAAGGGTGTCTAATCTTATCCGCCAAAATATGCAGATGGATGCAGCTTCTTTGTTTCTTTTTTAATTCCACAAGCTGGAGCACATCTGATTCTACTCAGCTGATGAGTTGGTCTTAGTCAAACTGAGCCACTATTCTTGAAAAGCTGCTTTTTCTCAGATCCTGTGAAATAACATAACAAGTCAATGGCCAGGAGTCCAAGAGGGTGTTATTGGCCTCATTCACTCCTCAACATGCAATCCAGTGCTAGCTAAAGTGACCATCTGTTCTGGTAGCATCATGAGATAGGGAGGCCTAGCTATTGGGTGGAACTGGCGAATGACTAACTTGACTAAATGACTGATTATTAATAATGCACTTAAAGTTGTAGGAACACTTATATTTTCCCCCACAGTCCAGCTTCTAACTTCATGTACCATTTAGAAGAAAACGACTTGCAAAATCTTACTGTTTTACTACCAAAAATGGGAACAGAAATGTGAACATCAAGTGAGGGATTGAACATGTTAAAACCAGTTTATGTTATAAATGAGCTCATGCATTCCGTTTTCTCCTTAGCACGGTTTCCTACAAAGCCAACATGAGCAACAAAACAAAACAGTATACCCAAAAGAATTAGCATTTCTACAACTTGTGCAAGTCAAACAGCATTAGTGATCACTTCAATGCTTAGAACTTCACATTACATGATTTATGCAAATAATTGGTCGCACCAATGTTACTGGCGGGTGTTTCACTATTTCCCCCCCTGCCTTTTCATCCCAGTTGCTATAGTAACCACCATCCAGCCTGTTTATTAAGGAGGAGTCATGTATAATTGATCCACTAATGCACTGCCTCACAGTCACTGGCTGAAAGTCTTTTGTTTCCAGGTCATATTCAGGGTCCAGATATTTACATAAAAGCATCACATTTGCTCAAACCAGTCATTATTAGTAATTTCCCTTCGTATCCGCTGCTGATGACTGCAGTGTAAACACAGATTAATAAACGGTAAATACTGCCTTGTTGGGGATTTATTACATTAGGAGGGATTTTTTTTTCTTTTTGCTTTGGCTTAAGATGTTTAGCCAAAGTAGTAATTGAAAACAGTGCCTCGAATAAGCAATTAGTTTTTACTTTCCCGTTGTGAGAACAATTCGCATTACAGTCAGCACCCTGGTTGCGAAATTGTGTTTGACAGGTAGCTTTGTGTCGTAAATAAATAATCTCAGCAAGAACGAAGCATTTCAGACACACTAAAACCTCAGGCACAAGGCTGAAGCAAAATTAGGGGCACATTGATACTACTTGGCCACACTCGGTTTTATGCATGCAAAAAGCTATTATAAAATTGACAAAATAGTAGTATTACAAATTACTTGAAACAGACAAGTCAATATAAATAATCACACACATATAAAACTGAGCACAACATTAAAGGAATGGTAAAAACAAAAATCTGAAAAAATTGCACAATGTTTTAACCTACTCCAGATATAGGCGATCAGCCAAGACATGTTGAACATCCTAATTTTACCTATTTAGTTTAGCGCTAACAAACATTACAAGTCGACAGTCACCCAAAATCTTTCCATAAATATACCAAAGCTTGCTCAAACCATATCTTCAGTATGGTTGTTGTAGTTTAGGGCACAGTCTGACCCATAGTAGACTATTAAAATGAACCAAATTTCAGTGTGTGCCTGAACGCAGTGTGCAGGCTTAATATCAATTGCATTTATGAGCACAATGTTCAATTTTATACTTCACAGTAAGCCACACTGTGTCTTAAACTACATCAAGTCTGTGCAGACCTGGATGTGTTGTGAGTATGTTCAGATGTTTAGGGGATGTATTTATGGAAATGGTTTGGGTGACTATTGACTATTGATAGTGTTTGTTAGTAGCACTAGTCTCATAGCTCCAACTAAAAATGTTGGTTTCCAAAAATGTTTTGCCTGAACATCTACATCGGAGGTACTGCACGAATTCTTATCAGTGCTATCGGTGCGCTGCCAAAGCACTCTATAGGCCTAACTGCCTCACTGGTCTGCGCAAGGCTCCAAAATCCTAAATACTGCAAAATGACTTTTCCTGATATTGTTTAGCCTTAGCACACAGTGTTAATGCATAAGGGTAGGGCTTTGCACAACAGGCACAACTGATTTTAGGGCTCTCAAATAGAACAACCAGGGATGGAAAATAGTAATTGTAGTAATTGTACTTTGCTACTGTACTTTAAAAGATTTGTACTTTACTGAAGTGTAATTAAAACAGATCACTTGTACTTTTACTTTTTTTAGAGGATGTGCTAACTTATCTTCACTTGGGAAATCAACAAAATGTATCATCTGACCATAGGTGAAAGTCCTCCAACACTGTTGGTAGCAGCCCAAAAATTTGTGCCCATTGTTATGGGGGGGTGTCTAGGACCCCCTTCCTCTTGCCCTCACCCTCCAATTTGGTAGCCATTATTTGATGGGACATAAAGCAACTGGTCAGATGTCCAAAGTAGAACACTCACATAAGTGCATCTGAACATAGTCTCCTTGTGTCACTTTTAACGCAATACTTTACAGTATAGTGAAAACTACAGGTGCAGCTTCTCTTCAGCCTGCAGAAAACAAGTGACGCTGTTTCACATAATCTGTGCTGAGAGGTGATGAAGGATGAAGTCCTAGTATCTCCAGTATAGTCCACAAATGTCGCCTGAGGCTCCTGACCACACTGGGGCCGCTGCAACAGATGTGCTCTACACACACTGCCAGTCCACATCATAGTGAGTGAGCAAACAATAGACACCCAAGACAAGTCATTACCTCATATGGCTTTTCGACGTCCAAATAAGTTAACAAATCTCCTACAGAAAACTAAAATGTGGCATTTTCCTGCAAATCTTAGCATATCATTTCTATTTGTTTCATAATTGTTTTGGTTAACATATTGGTTAAAAAACCTTTGCCTGAATCACATTGTATGTTTAACTTTTTCCAATATGTTAAACTCAATAAACAAACACTAATTGTACATTAAAATGTGCAGAACCTAAGAATTTCTTGCAGCTGGTTTTGCATCAGTTTCCCTGCTTTTAAAAAAAGAGGCATAAATTTGTGTTAGAGTCTCAAAACACATGTTGTGTAGAGACTAAAGCTGTGGTCGCACTGTCACCTTACATCTTTCTTTGAGGCACAAGTCAGTCGAGTACGAGCGATACTGAGGTGAGGTGGTTTTACAGGGAATATATAATTCTAGATATAAATATAGAAAAATGTGTTTTTTGTTATATTTTATGTCATCTGTCAATTTACAAAAGCAGTGAGCCACTTGATTTTATCACTGGTAATTGGGATTGTACTCTGCTTTGTATACTCTGCGCATACGTACGTACATCTGTCCGACTATGTAGAGAGCATAGAGAGCAAAAGTGTGCTTTGGGCCTTTATACAGCCTCATTGTTACATGATAAGTAAGGATTTATGTTGATGGGCTACAGTTTCCAAGACGGTATAAACCACTGGCAACATCAAAACACCCACATTTACTTGTCACTTATGTTGGTGCCTTTCACAGCAAACAATAATTGTGAACACGTTTGGAATTAGTATGAAAATCAAACTGCAAATGAGGATTCACCACTGAAAAGCCTTATAAGTCTAGGGCTAAGCTTGATTCACAAACATATTCCTTAAACTATCATGCATCCTGTAAGTTTTAAGCTAATGCCAAAGTTATGTAAATTACAGGCCAAAGACTTAGAATACGAGGACTCTCTGACATCAGCTGTCATGTTTGCATGTATCAACCTGCTTTCGCGCATCGCATCAAAGACAAGTATGAATTTCTGTCTTGAAGCGCACGATAGCAGGTTGAATTAATAATTATACAAGTCAGTGGTACATGAGTGGATAATTATAGATGGCAGATTGTGATAAATGTCTTGCAACTAAATGTAGGGTATAATGTCCTCATCTCCAGAAAACCCCAATTATTCTTCATTTACATGTGGCTCTTATAATCATGCAAAATATAAAATAGTATTATTAACATTTTTAATCATTGATTTGCAAAATCTAAAGTAATATTAAATCATATTCAAAACCCTATGAATCATTCTTATATAAGGGGTGCTCTTTTATTACCCTTTGCCCTTCTTATAATGGCAGACTTTGTTATTTGCGTGTCCTATTATAAGGGAAAGGGTACATACAGCTGGAAGGATTCAAACATGTCAAGTAAAACACAAGTCCATTGTTTTTTTTTTTTTGGCAAAAACTGTAATGAAAGCAAACTGCTCAAAGATTCAGGAGAGAAACGTAGACAATACAGATAATGGCTATTAGCTGCATTACTTTCATAGAAATTTACAGCACCATGAATAACAGTAAATAACAGCAAAATAGCAGCTGTTTAGTGTTACCCCACAATCGCCTGAACCGCAAGATTACTCTGATATAAATGCATTAATTTGTATTTTTACATAACAAAGTTACAAGTAATGCAACTAAGTAATTTACTACAAATTTCACCTTATTTTTTGATATGTTATTACAAATAATATCTTAATCTAGTTGCACAATAAAATGGTGACTGCAGTCTTTCACTGTGAAAAAATGTTTTATGTTGTGAAATTCAAGCAATTATTGACAGTGTAGGAACACAGGAAGATGTTTTAAGATAGGAGTGCTGAAATGTATGCTTTATGCAAATGAACTGAGTGGTGACCAAACAGACTGTTGACATGTGGCGTGGGGACCGACTGCGTCATGCAACATGGCCAAACAGTGCTAGGCTGCTCTGGGACTCAGCTAGAACTGGCCTACAGCTCTGCACACACTTTCCCTCTTTGCACCTCAACCTGCATGTGCTTGAGTGATGCACTCGTAAAAAAGCACCCAACAGCTCACTGGATTGAATGTACAGTATTCACTTAAGCAATTGCAAGGCTACTGTAAATAGGCTGATGCCAATGACCACTGATGCAAAAGGGACATCTTATTTTACTTATTTATATGCTTCTATTATTAATCAATTATTATCTAAATGCAAACAAGTTTTATAAATGTGCAAAACGTTGTCATTACGGAATAACTGACTACTTACAAGCACTCATGAAGACAAGACAAGGTTTCTCAAAATTTTGAGCAACAACATTCAGCAGAAGTGCAAACTGCTGCTAGCACAACATCATTGGGCAGCTCAGCACACTTGCAGGAGAACATTAATTGCAAATTCAGATTTCCACTTTGGCTAACTTCATGTAATGTAGTTTTAAAAGCTCACCAGACAAAAAAAATGTCAAGGATGATCGGGCTATAAATACCTGCAGGGTGTGTGACAGGAGTCATTGATTGAAAACAGGTGGTTCAGTGCAGTAAATGTCTTGTTCAATGTGTGGAAAATGGGTTGTTAATGCAGATGCAAAGCAGATGTTAATGATTGGCTAAAAGGAGTGACTGCATTTGGGTGTACCAAAGGCCATAGTGTGAAAGAAGTAGCTGAATCTGCAGGTGTATGGAAGCGTACGGTCACACGGGTCTACCAGCAGTGGCAAAATACCAGTCTACAGGAAATGCTCCTCAGAATTGTGCAATTCTTTGGTGCAAGAATGGTTAAACATTCATATCACTCACACGTCATCCCAAATCGAATCACAGCTGTTATTTGTGCTCATGGAGGTATTACACACTATTTACCTCAATGCTTCCATCTATCCTGTGAATACCAATGGACAAAATGTTTAGAAAATCATCCATATAGGTTTTATGTCTACAGTATGCATAATGCATGTTGTCTGAATAAACAGGTTGTCAAGGGCCAAACGTGGCTGTCAGTTCACAGTTTGGTGGGAAAAGTGCCACTAAAATGAAAGCCACTAAGGGAACTCTTGAAACCTTGGAAAACCATCAAATAAGGTGGCCTGGGCATGGACACTTCACGGCCCTTTATTAGATGCAGTTATAGCTGAGCTGCTATTGTTTACATTGATCATATGTTCTTAAATGCTCTCGTACATTGTCGTCTTCCAGTGTCTGTACTTTTTAGCAATTTTCTAACCAATCAGCAGAATCAATGAAAAGGGTACATTTAGAGAACAGAAGCTCAGACATAAAATCAATGCCTTTCTACTGGCCCACAGGTTTATATGAGTTGTACAATTTGGAGCTCTTTATATTTCCAACTATCTTCTGTAAAGGCTGCTATTGGTCTGGGTGTAGTTGAACTTAAGTTTAGCAAAGTTCAGCATATCTTAAAGAAGAAAGACCTTAAAGAAGGGGGAAAAAATGATTGAGACTCCACAAGGTCCATTGTACATTGCAGACTCTAAAAGTGATCGATGTGAATGGTTTCAATGTGAAGGTGGTTTCTAATAACTGGACATGAGCTTTTTTTTTGCAGGGGGTGGTTGGGAGGGGTGGGGGATTGAACAATGGCTGAAACTTGGAAACGTTGATTTAAGAGTGATGCTGAATTGAAGAGGGATGCACAGGGACGCAGGATGTCCCAGAAAAGAATCCTGAGCTGATTGCTCGATAGACTGGCCTGATTGTGAAAGATTTTTTTTTGGCCCAAGCAGCACTTGTCCATGATACATCTACAATAGGAAGTAAATACATGGGATGAGGATATCATGGGGTTACTATGATGACATTATCCATCAATCGTCCAGGATGCAGGCAAAAACGTGATGTTTTTTGTATTTTTTGTGAAATCATGGTCATGGCTGTAACTAGCATGAGGACACAGAGGTCCAGACTTTGATAGTTCTGGAAGGTTTTATTCATGTAATCATGAAAGTCAATGTTGAAACAGTTGTCTTGATAATGTAGTGGGAGAAAGGCTTGCGTCCCCCAGCAATGGCATGACTGGTTGTCAGCAGAAGGCAAAACAGCTGGGGTTCACCCATATTAGTTGCCTACTGTTAGCTTTGAATGAGACACTGCTACACACTGTACATATTTTAGCGCACACTTTCTATTTATTTGCTATGTTTAATGTCCTGATGAAAAAGACATGAGATATAAAATGCACCTTGCACAGGCCAAATTTCATGTTTTACTTTTTTCCAAACATGTAAAATACTTTTAATAAACAGTGACTGTGCAGAACATGGAACTTAACCAGTGGAGCCGAAGCCTGTGCTTATGATCACAAGAATTCACATAAATTCAACAAATTCTCATAGTATTTGCCAGAGCTTGGAAATGTGTCCATTCAGTACAATATTTTTGCAGCAGTCATGTACTGTAAATTTGTAAAGTGCTTTCAGAATGAAGCTTGCAGCTTCTGTGTTTTGTGCCACCAAGCTATAGTCTCTGCCCACACACAGATGGAGTATCTAATATCTAAGCCAAACTGGCTACAACAATCATCCTGTTTCAGCCGAAGTAGGTGGTTCAACCCTGTATTAAGGCAGAAATCTTGCTTGCGAGTGTGAAGGCATGAATAATAGCCACATTTACCAACAACCATGTCAGCCAAAGGTAATACTTAACTTTTACTTATTTTGACAGAAACTAGACTTCAGTTAAATGGTCACACTCATAATCTTCTCAAATGTTTACATTCCAACCCCCTTCCCCAACCCTAAACAAGATTTTAATAAATCAGACATTTTCCTATGCAGCAGTCACAAAGTGTTGCTGTGGTGTCCTGGTGTATCTGGTTTATTTACTTATTTTAAAGCATATGTTTACATTCAATTCAATTCAGATAAGGTTTATTGGCATGACTGTGGTAAATACAAGTTTTCTTATTTAGTCCACTCGTGACATTAAATCTTAGTTAGCTATACTAGCCAATGACCAAGAATTGCTGAATTATTGGTTTTTGTATTGTGTTAGCATGCCTGCAAATATTGCATTGACAGAAAACCTGTAGAACTTAATGTAAAAGAGAAAGAGAGAGACAGAGAGCTTTCACTGTTCAAAAATATGTAATATGTCTGCCAGTATATTGTCAATGTATTAATTTGCTCAGTTTAATATCAGCCTCCGTCATACAACAGTACTCAGGTGTTTAATGTCAGGTGCTTGCATTGGTCAGTAATGCTGGTCAGTATGATCCAAAGACATTGATCAGTCCAGTTTGGACTATAACACCGGCCCTGTATTGTGCACCAGAATCTTGTTGAACTAAGTAATATTTGAGAATGTGAAAACTTGTGAGATATACACTCATGGCTCTACCTGCAGCATATCAACAGCAAAGTAGTATGTAAATTAAGTTAGAAGTGACCAGGTACATTAGGCTATATTATAGCTTATTAACTGCATGTATTGCATAATGTCCATCCCATTAGCTAGTGTTAAGCCAAGAGCTGCCTTATTTGACATTTGGGTTTGATGTTTGCCTTTCAGGAATTAGTAAAGATTGAGAAGCGAGAAAGAAATGTAGAAGAGCATGTAGAGAGAGAGAGACAGAGACAGAGAGAGACAGAGAGAGACAGAGACAGAGAGACAGAGAGAGACAGAGAGAGTTAAACATAAGCCATGTTAAATTATTACAAATTAAAATACTAACATCAAAAATAACATGACATTATCAGCTAGTTTGGTAAATAAATGTAATGTATTTTAGCTAAAAATAATTGGGTGAATAAATAAATAATGAATTAAATAACATTAAGCAGTCTGAACAAGAGTCAAATCCGTTTTTGGAGCAGTAATAGCTTTTTTTTCAGAAAAAAATGAGGAATAGAAAATTGTAGTGAAAAAATAAAAATAAATATTTATCAGAACATTGTACAGCAGCCTCAAGAACTAAATATAATATCATTTGTCCAGTATTTAGTATGTCCACCCTTCGCCTTTATTACAGTTTTCATTATTTTCAGGAGACTTGCTTTCAGTTCGTCAAAGTAATTATCAGGGACATTTTTCCACACTCCATTTTTTCTCCAAAGTTCAGTCTTTTTAGTTTGTTGCTTGGTAGTCAGTACTTTATTTTGAGAATACCAACAGCTTCTTTGCTTGATTTGCAGATTTGCTTTTTTTTCTGGTGTTTTATTTCCTTTTTCGACAGCTACACATCTTTTCAATAGTGTTGAGTTGTCTTCTTATGGTGGAATGATGGATAGAAACACCTGTAAACTTTCTTCTCACTCTCAAAGATGTAAGCTAGTTTATCTGATGTTGGCAGTTTTGTTGGTCTACCAGGTTGGTCTACTTCTCTGAAAAGAACAGAAGAACATACAGGCTTAGAAGATGTAGGAATTAGTATGCATTAGAATATGCTGGAAGTGTCAACATTAAAAGCATGCATTATACTGTATATATTAAACATATTACACTTTTTGAAAAATGCATTACACAAATAGTTACAGTACTTATGCTTGTAAAAGACATGCTAGTATAATTTTACCTTGTAGCAGTTTCATAAATAATATAGTGGTATAGAGCTGCCCCCACTGTTTTCCCTTCATAACCACCCACTGATTCACAGTCAGTGACAGATCTAGAACTTCCATAAGACTACTTTTTCTCACATATTTGGTCCCACCCTTTGGAAATCAAAACTGGATTTGTTTATTCGACTGCCACTTCTTAGTCATGTTGATGGTTAATCTAATGGTTAGGCCTTCTGTTCAGCTCTTGAAGTCCTAATCAATAGGATAGCTGTATTACATGCCACGGAAAAACAATTAATGATTGGACAATTTTCTGTTGGAACTTTTAAGAATTTAACCCTTCTGTTGTCATGCAAAACTTAACATGAAACAAAAGTAGTACTAAAATTGAAATAAAAAATATAAAGAATTGAAATAAAAGATATAAATGATTCTATTGAGTTAAAATGAACTACAAATTACAGACAAACAAAATATACAGATTAAAATTACAGAAAAAAATAGTCCCCAGAAATCATTAGGCCCTCTGAGTGCACTGAAGATCATTAGGTTTCTCAGTTAGTTATTCTAAGACAAAGTTGTCTTCCAGAATGACACAAATCTGTCACTGATGTAGTGAGGTCACTGGTTACTGGTTTTCCAAATTTGCAAAGAAAGGACCAAATTCAGTTCAAACATTGCCTCAGCTCTGATGTGTTTCAATTGATTTGGACACTGTTTGAGTGATGAGTCACAATTCAAAGCTGTTGGCCAAATTACTGTTATTGAAATGACCTGGAACAAATTATTCATGTCAAGCCTCTCCAGAAAATACAGGTTAATTAATTTGCCAGGAAGACTCTGCGGCATCTGTAAAAATCTTGCGGCCTGATTTCAACTAGCTCAGCCTCCTGGGCTTGAGGGCACTATTAAACATTCTCTTATACCGAGGGAAGGGAGGAGAATTTAATTACCGCCGGTACGTTAGCATCAAGTGGGGACCTGAGGAATGTCATTTAGGTCAGAGACCCATTCCTTAATCAGACCCACCGTTTTCTTTTTTAATCAAAGCACACAGTCATTGGCCTGCTCACTAGGCTGTGGTTATGATGTTGCGCAGTGGCTTAATCTTTTGTATTCAGATTTTATTGCCTTTTCTGTCTTTAATCTGCAGCACTGTCAATCTCCACAAGGATGATTACTGCAGTGTTTGACGGGGTGTTCCTCGGAAATTAAATAGGAACGTGATGTGGGTGTGACATTGAAGGTCTCTGATATACATGCTGACTCTGTTGATGCAGACCTCCGTTGACTTTACAGGCAAGCATTTTTTTACTGGAAGACCCCTTAAACAATCTATAAATGTGTTATACTTTAACCTTTAGAGCTTTAGAGTTCAGATTCAGAACTTTATTGTCTAACATAAAAATACCACAAATACCAGTACACATCTATATATAGCAATTATTCAGCATGAACATACAGTCATATATTTATAATATTTTTTTTTGCTATTATGTTAAACTCAGCAAATACAGTGTGTGCACCAAAACTGGTAGGGAAATCTCAGTTTGAGTTTGTTCTTATATGAAATGTACTGATTTTAAAATATATCACTCACAGAATAATATGTTTACATAAATAAACCATAAGGTGCTGTAATGTCCTGTGCTTGCATTTAAAAGCCCTTATGTACTATACTGATTGATGATATTAGCAGCTACTGAAATATGATAGGGCATAGGGACTTTATAGTGGCAACTCGATGGTAGTGCCTAAAAGTAGCAGTAAAGAGGATATGAGGTAACTACACATATGTTTTGGAGACATTCAACAGAGTAGCAACACAACTGTGAGTTATTACTGTCAATTTGCTATACTTTTCAAGTGTGATTACCCAATTACATAATAATTGAATTGATATTCAGTTAAGTCATAACAATAGATAAAGAAACCCAATTAAACAAATAACAAAAACAATTAGTAGTTACTTATTGATTTATTAAATAAAGTTATCCAACATTAAATGCCTTTCAATTGATGAACCTTTCAACTGATGTTTCTTTTAAAGACACAATCTGCATGTAATATAACAGGTACCCGGCCCAAATTTCATGTTTTGTTGATTTCAACAAAATCAACACATCCTCTATAAAGAACTCACATTTGCAAATGTTGCAAATGGTCTATAGCTTTAATATGTGAAAAAGTAACTGTTCCTTCAGCTACTAAATCAACCAGTAGGCCAATTTTATACTGAGTTCGACATCACTGACTACATCCAGGCAAGATTACTGCCAGACCTGTTGAATCTAAACATCACTTAAATAGAACCTGTCCGGCTATGTGAAGCAGCTAGAAGATTTCATAAAGCAACACACAATTCCACATTCTAAAGAGATGTGAAAGTCATTTAAATCTACCAGCCTGGAAAGGGTTACAAAGCCATTGCTAAGGCTCTGGGACTCCAGCGAACCTCATTGAGAGCCATTATCCACAAATGGAGAAAACACTGGTGAACCCTCCTAAGAATGCCTGACCTACCAAAATTGTATCAAGAGTGCCCCGACGACCCACCCCAGAGGTCTCAAAAGAACCCAGATGAACATATACAGTGCAGGCCTCACTTGCCTCAGTTAAAGTCAGTGTACACAATTCCACAATAAGACACTGGGCAACAATGCCATCCATGGGCAATCTGCAAGGCACAAACCACTGCTGACAAAAAGGGATGCAAAGGCTCATCTCGCATTTGCCAAAAAATATCTAGATGACCCCCCCAGACTTTTGAGATAACATTCTGTAGACTGATGAGTCAAAGGTGGAACATGGTCCGGTTTCATCTGGCATAAAGCTAGATGAACATTCTACCGTAAGAACATCATACCAACAGTGAAACATGATGTAAAAGACTCATCACAAATGTGTGATTACAGTGAGGGCAACACAACCAGTTATTATATTTAGGGGGCAATTACTTTTTCACATGGGTGTTAAATCCTTGTCCTTAATAAATGGAATGATCATCTGAAATCTGCATTTTGTGTTTATTTGTGTTGTTTTTATATTATATTAAAATTGGTTGGATGATCTGCAACATTTACATGTGACAAAATAGCAAAAATAGAAGAAATTGGGTGAGGGGTAAATACTTTTTCACAGCACTTTATCTATTATTGATGTGATGTAAATTAGCAGCATCAAAAACAGAAACATTTTATACATATTTTCAACAAAATTTGTTTTATTAAAAAAAGTAATTCTAAACTCTTAAATGATTACCAACATGTGAACAGTAGATCATAAGATAATTGGGTTAAAAAAAACCTACTAATTGTGTTGCTTTTTGTTTGTTAAGTAAATAACATATTTTTTTATTATCATAGTAATACAATCCCTGTACTTCCAAAGAGGACAAATGAATATGTTCTTTTTGTCCTTTAAAGTGTCTACTATACAGTGATTGATCTACATGCCTTTATATATTTATGTGGGACAAAAAAACTGTGGTGCATTTATCTGATCTTTGCTAAAATACCCGCTGACCCGTATAATCAATAAACTTGTTTTAGGGAAAGCTTTTCTTCTGACTCCAACATTAACCTTCCATTAACTATTACAGAAGCTGTTAAATGCACCTCAGTCAATAATGCTAATCAGAAAAGCTGTTGTATAAGCTGTTAAGAAATTTGTATTCATATTATGGTAAAGTGGCAATCTTTATTATGGGCTATTACAAACTGAAAAAAGTCAATATGGAGAGGGAGAGATTTCACACCGAGGTGAGTTATGTTGTCAGAGTGGACTCCTCAGCGCTAATTTTCGAGGGAGGTCGGCTTTTTTCTCCTGGTCAATGCATTTTAGGACATTGATATTGAAGTGATGGGGAGACCCAGGGTGTGACTTTAACCTCCCCCTATAATTTTGTCCAATAGAAGATAACAAATGGAGTGCATAATTGAACATTATTTTACTGATGGTTTCAGGCACTCACGAGGGAAACCTCTTGGGGTCAGTACTAATGTCCATCATGTGGCGTGATGACTTTTATATGTTGATTCTTTTTTAAGTGAAGGAAAAAAATACCTAGACTTTTGCAAGAAGCTGTGTTTGTAAAATGCAGTGCTGGTGTTTTACCATCATTATTATCTTAACTCTTCAGACAGTGTACAGTCTTGGCTCCTCTCTCTCTCTTTCTCTCATTCTCTCTCTCTCTCTTGCTCTCGCTCTCAACAGCATATGCTTGATCCTCCAGTAGCTCTTTGGCAGTGGGGAACTCTCAGGGCCTTCTGCCCTAATGATTCTAGGAACTAAAAATACATGTATGTAACTGTTAGTCCAGTTTTATACAGCTACTCTTCTTTCATTGTTAAGATAAAGACCCAGGACACATCAAACTGACTGTCAGCTGTCTGGCTTTGTTAGGCCATTAGTACATGTCACTGGCCAGTTGTCATCCGTAGGTAGTGCATTTATAATGCCCTGTTTCTGGCAGCATTATGTCCAAAATTTAGTTTCCCTAAATCCTTAGCAAAAATATAATATAAACTAAACATTTTGAAATAATGACTTAAAACAATCACTTGCTATAATAAAGACTCTCAAAATATCAAAATTCATATAAAAAATAAACAGTAAATTGAAAAAAAAATTCTAAAATATTTTTTATTATTATAGCTTATTTTCTTAAAATATTGCTTACAATGATTACAATAATTACTTATTATCTCATGATTTTGACTTACTATATAAAAAAAATCTCAAAATATTATCTCTGTCTAAATGTCTAAATAATGACTTGGTTATAATGACTTCTTTCTCTAAATAATTACTTGTGTTTCATAACATATTGCTCCGGCAGACTCTCTCAAAATCTCAAGAACGCAAGTCATTGTTTTGAGATTTTAAGTCAATAATTAGAAAAAAAATAAAAATCATCATCATTTTAAGATACTAAGCCATATTTCTATTCTATGTAAGTTGATATTTTAACACGCTGCAGCCAGAAATATTTTTTTCCCCTCTCTACATGGTGGGAATGAGCTTCCCTGCATCTCTCTGTCTTGTTGTGTAAGTTTAAACAGCATGAAGCTAGATTTGGGCCACCTTCACATTTTGTATCTGACCACATGAAACCTGTGATTTGAGTATTTCCCCAAATTTGTCTAAATATAACCCATCATAAACATGGCTAATACTGCTAGTTTTCACAGAAATTCAAACAGTATGCAGTCGGCCTGATCTACGCAGTGTTCTCCTGAGGCTGTAAAAGCGTTCTCAGAGTTACGTACAGAGAAGTTTTAATTAAGACAAAATAGCTCAGTTTAGCCTGTCAGCTTCTCATTGTGCAGTTGAGTTTTTCATTACGGTTCAAAGGAGTGCTTGTAAAATGGTCACTGAAAAATTCAAGCCCAATTACAATGTCAGCCTGTCGGACAAATTGCCTTTACTGAGGGCTCCGTGACAGGTGCATTGTGGGAGAATTGATTCTCACCAAGGGATAAGTGAATTGTCATTATGTGTCTGTTTCTTATGGCATCTAGGCGGGATGTCATCCGATTTGTACAAGCAGATTCGGATCAGCAAACTGCGTGGATGCTAACGCACGCTAGTGCTTAGATTAGTGAAGGGGGGGGAGATAAAGGCATCCACTTCACAGGTCAAGAGCTAAGTCTTTCAAAGGTTACAGATCAGCAGAGAGGGTTAAGAGATCCGTGAAGTAGACCAAAGGGAACTGAAAGGACAACTGAATAAACTTACCAAAGAAAAAACATAGTTTGGCTGCACAAAAGGAAGGAGAAGTGCTGGCTGGCTGGATATGGAACAGGTTTAGATCCGTCACTTCTTACGGAAGCCACATATCAGCAGAGATCAATAGAATACTGCAGGCTCCATTAACTTGATTAGAAAAAGAGTCTAGCAGGCATCTCCAAAACAGACGACGACTTTATCCTGGAGGGTATGTGTGATAAAAGCTGCTTGATTCACTAGATTGTGAAGAGTGAAAACACGGCTGGAGGAGGGGGAGCCATCTATAGTAAAGAGAGACCTTGGTAGCAGCTGAAGTGGAGAAGTGGACAGGTAATCCAGTGGACTCTTGGCAAGCAGCTCATTGACCAGAAGGTGTCCCTAATTGGGGTATCAATGGAGCTGTTCTTGGCTGTGCTTGGCACAGGCACTGATCGCAGACCACAAGGGCTCTACATGCAGTAGCAATAGAAGCAGTGTAATCAGGACTAAGATTGTGGATTTGATAAAGCCTGCTGACTAAAGTTTCTCCACTGTTTCTTCTAGCAGCTTCTCCAATAGACTCCTGTGTAGAAAATGTGCAAATGTGTACAGAAGTGTGGACGAGTTTTCTAGTTTTTATATAAATGTTGTAAAGTTAGAATCTTAATTCACCAGTGTTATACAAATATGTCGTACAACGTATTCGTAATCCTGTGGTGTTAACCAGCCCTGATTGCTTCTACTGAGTTATAGGTTAACAAATAGAGTTAAGCTAGAAATCTCAGCTGTCAAACTAAATCTTAAAGAAAACAGATTTTATATTTTGACAGCAGAACTGGGCAGGTTTTTATCCTTTCAGCTGAAGACAAGAAGCGAAACTGGGACAAGTCATCTAGAAGTAGTTATCTTGCAAACTCTAGCTTTTAGCCGCCTTTCCTGAAAAGTTATTTCTGCCATTTGAGTAATTCGTTCTCTTCATTCTAACCGTGATTTGAAGACAGTTGCTATAGTTGCATTTCCAATCAGATATTCAGTTGTGCAGTAGTATTGTACGCCATAAACATTTACCAGTTAACAAAAATTTAAAAAAGACCAACTTCAAAAGCCAACCTCAAATCAGTTGTAGTTTTCAACAGTATCTCCCTCCTTTGAGGTGCACCATCAGATATAGGTTTTCCTAGTCTTTAAAACAGAGCATCTTTTCTAGACACTACTGAAGCACCAGTGTAAGATTTGAGTAAGCATGTTCACAACAGGCCAGAGCGCCCCTTTAACTGCTGAGGGATCACATGGTTTTACTAGTCAGCATCTTGCAATGTTCCGGTGATTAGAGGGGCTAGCAAATAGGTCTTTTTCAACTAATAACTGGTTTGACCGGTCTTATAAGCCTTGAGGCAGGGCTTAAAGACACAGGAGCTCTAACAGAGTGTTTAAAACAGAGGGTGAATACAGGAGTACATTCAAAACAGAGTGGGCAAACTGAATAATCAGACCACACTGGGCTTATTGGGAGGTGGGGCTTAAAGATGCAGGAGCTCTAACAGAACATGTCAAACAGAGGATGAATATAGAAGTACAGTATGAAAAACATTATCATATTTTTTGAAACACTAAGGCATATCTGTTCAATACATTTTTGATCTCTTTAATGATTAATGATCTCTTTTAATGTAAACAAAACAACCTGTCAGCCCTGTAATTTGAGAACCCTACATTGTCATTGTTAACTAAATGCAGACTACATTTCACATTTAGAATATGGTCACTACGTTACAGTCACTTTTCTAAAGTAGTGCAGTTTACAGTTTGCATGAATTGAATAAACCTTTCTTGTATCAGGATAACATGTTAAAATTAAAAATTTGTTTTAAGAATGTCAAAGTTCCCCACCAATTGGACATGAATGAGAGACTGAGCTTGCACTTTGCATTGGCTCCACCCCCACCCTGGTTCCACCCTGTCCTCATTGGACACACCTGCAGCTGGTTCTGTGCTCTTTATACCTTCAGTAAATGTGCCACATAGTTTAGTTTTCAATTCCCATGTGCTGGTCTCATAAGCTTTTTTATGTTTTCAGATATCCCAGGTGCTTCTTGTGTTTTGACTCGTGCTCTGCTCGTTTGGTTTTGTATTTTATTATTACCAGCCTGCCTGCCTGCCAGTGTACTGATCTATGCATGTTGTGATGATGAGTATTTGAACCCCCTGTCAACGCTGCTTAGCACATGTAGTATTACTTAAACATTAGTTTACAGTGGGGATCCTGTTGCATTTATGACATGGCCACTGAAATATATTTGACTCTATACATTTTGGGTAAAAACAGCTTTTAGGAAAAATGTTCTATATAAGTGTTAAAATGTGTGATCCATTATTGCCATGACCACAAGCCATTCACAGGGTATATAGTTTGTTTGGTGGAGAAGCTTTTACTTCCAGAGTGCAAGCCTGACAAGGTTGACAGGCTTTTCTTTGAGTATTACTTGCATGACTATGATGGTCAGTTATGAATCTCATGATGAGTTACTCTATGAGGTAAGCTAATATTAGCTATCTAATGTGTAATAGAATGTAGTCAGTTTTGTGGAGGTTAAGAGTAAAGTTTAACTTTACATTTTTACATGTTTTTTTCTGTTAATGGTGTTTTATATAGTGTCTAATTTTGTAAATGGCCATGTGTTTGGTTGTTTGTAAGTTAATAAAGTATTGTATTAATGTAAATGACATGGCAACGTTCAATTACGTTTGTGTTTAAGAAGTTAATATCACCAACATTTACTGTAGAAAAGTGTTGAAACATATCAGTCAACACAATCACCATAAAGTTCACTGGCTCATCTAGCTATGGTTAGTTAACTAAAGTAACACCTGAAGTAACACCACCAAATTTTATTTTACTGATAGGTAATGTCACATACTAATCTCAAACAGTTGTCCTAAAACCTGTACCTCGCGCCCTATCCAGAGCTGAAATAACATCGTCAGTCGAATACTTTGAATGTACTCTTTGCCAAGTTTGCTCATCTCTGAGAAAGAAAACAGTTTCACCATATGTAATAACCTTAATAAGACCGTGGAACATAAGGGAGTTCTCTACCTCTGAGACATAAAGGAAGACTTTGTCTACATGCTTATCTGTAAATGATGATGCTGTACTAATGGTTAAACAAAATAAGCTCAAATAATCGAGGTCAGGTGATTATGTAACAATAGTGAGTGCCATCAAACTTCTGTGACCTTAAACTTCTAATCCACTGTGGATGGGACTGTAGAGGTCTCCGTTATTATACCCATTTAAGAATGGAAATGTCCAACATTAATAACAGCATGTGTATTGATATACATGTGGATGTATTTTGTGCTGATGGCAATTAAATTTAAACGCTTCAGCAAACAATACATCCATCATTAGTAGTATATATATATATAAGTAGTATGGTAGGGTAGTGGGGATGGCCTTCACTGACTCATCCCCAGGAAGAAGAAAGATGAGCCACAGCTTACTCTAAATAGAACTGCTTTCTAACACAGGCTCCTTCGTGACCGTTTCAAAAGACTTTGTCCCGAGCTAGGCCCCTGGCGCCCAGCTGCATTCAGCTCTTTGCTGGCCAAACATTTGGATGATTGTTGCATCGTTTAAATAGGTCAGAAGTACCACTGGCCTCTGCTACATAATGAGCTGAGGAAAGATGCAGTTCTTTCAGTCCCCGACAAAAGTGTCGCAGCTTTTTATTCTGCCCTGAAACCTGATCAGGAAGAGGACACAAGTCTCATACAGCCACTGAACTCACTACAGCACTGAGGCAGGAGAGAAAACTCAGAATTAATTAATCTGAAGATCAGTTTGGTGCATTTTCTGTCTAGTCTAGATATTTAGTGTCTCCTCCTGACTATTCTGAACATCACAAGATTAAAAATTGCGTGCAAATTGTATATTGAGCAAAATATACACCCTTTAAACGTTAGATCATCATTCAAAGTTCATAACATGGAACAGAACTAGGGCAGGACTGATACAGGAATTCTGGCCTGATACTGATACTTTTTTATATCTGCTGATGCTGGTGCCAATACATAAACATTTATGAAATGTAGAAGTTGGGAATAGATCTACCAGAATTACAGAGAAATTGATTTATTAGGTTGCTAATTCAGTAAATTTATTTCAATGGGCCATTTTAGAACAGCAGTCCAGTTAAACGTCCTGCTGTTCTGAAGTACAATATATATATTCAGACATCGGTTTGAAAAATCAATCAAATCTAAATGCCTGCCCAATTCCAGTATTTTTTTTACTAGCTATGTGCTAATAGTCATATGATCCAAAAATCACTGTGCATCCCTTCATAAAGCTGTAATAGTAGGGTGTGTTCAAACCCTATGTTTCTTCTGTGTTTTGTCATTGTCCAAAAAACTGAAAATTAAATTTTGACACAATGTAAAGAACCTAAAGATTACTCATTAATTACACAAGGAAGAAACTCATTTCTCATGAAGTAAAGCATGTCGCATGAACCCTTTCTGAACTGACTATAAGTGAACTGAACTGCTTTATGGTTAACCCTTCTGATATGAGTCACTAGTGTGTGAACCATGATTGATGCAAGCCAGAAAGAAAAATATCATTGACCCATATATTTTTTCCTTAACCATGGCTTATAGAAGATGTTGCATCAAAACCAGTTTGTAGAGCCCTATGGCTTTCCAAAGACATATATCAACTAACTATAAATATATCCATTATACGTTGTTTACATTGGAAAAGAATTGAGAATGATGAAAATACGGATTAGCTATTGTTAAAATAAAACAGAGAATTGTCCTGGTAAAGTAGATGCCAGTATATCCATTGCTGTGTAGTGAGAATACAAACTTTCAGTACTTACAAACTGCTCAGGAGAGAGACTGCTGGTGGGTTTGTGCAACCCCAAAAAGGCAGCAGCCTATGAACCCAAGTTGCATAAGACCTTGCTACAGTGATTTTACCATGGTAGGTTTATACCAATCATCATAATTAATGGCCTGAATTGGCTTTTATACATACAGTATAATACACAATATAGATCAAAGATGATTCCACGAGCAGTGATAACTGCTTCATGTTTATGGCAGGTTGGTGCTATTGGAGTGTATTTTTTTATCATGGCAACAAACAACAGCTAAACAACAGTGTAGATTTGTTATATGATGAAGTTGTTACCCAGGTGAGGACCTGCCACCCTTAGAGGAAAGCCTGAAGACCAGCCAGGAGACCAGAGTCAGAGGGCCTTAGCTTACGAGATGGAGCATAGGGATGTAAAAGAGCTGACAAGTTGAGTTGTGAAGTGAACAATAAGTGATCTGAGATCTCAGCTTACAGTGCAAAAATGATGAGAAATTAGTCCATTTCTGGTCAAATTAATGTATATATCTGCTTGTACACAGAAACTGGAAACAGAAACATCTCCTTAAACTGGAACGAAAGAAGAAAAAATAAAAATAAGTGAAATGCAAAAATGCTTTTTTTTGGCATATCAGACAACTAATAAACATCACTTGCTCTAGAGGCTGCAGAGCCTATATCGCTTAACAAACTGGACAAAGCGGAGGACATTAGGTCCACTTAATTAGAAACACAATAACCCCGTGGTGACAAAAGTCCAAGGTCTCCCACTGAGAAGGTTTAGTGAAGGTGATGATAGGAAACGGAGTGCGGACTGATCTCTGTGTCGGCCGCTGACACTGCTGGCCACAGCCGTGGGCCCAGCAATCATCCAGGGCAAAGGCGAGAGGAATGACTTCCCTTGAAAGAAGCCAACTGCTAAATGACCTTGAGACAATACTACTTGTTCCTTTCTTGCCTTTTCCTTCACTGACCATCTTGACAAGTGAAAGACACAGTGCAGCCTCTTTACAATGAAGGCCTTAGGGATCCTTAGCCTTTCACTTCTTAAACCAAAGTGTGACAAAGGTTTCTTTGAGCAATGCTAAAGAAGAACGACTTTTCCATGTTTAAAAAGAGATCTGTGAGTGTGAAGAATCTTTTAATGTTTGAAGAGATTTCACATAAAGGTTAGTGGTACATCAGTATCTCTTCTTTTCTGGATGGGAAGTTATACATCCAGTTATACATCTTCTGTGGATGGGGCAGAGGTGTTTAAAAAGGAATGGCAATGCCCATCCTAAGTAACTACACATGTTAGTTATACAGCTATTATGCTTTTAATTCCAGTATCAGGACAATAACAACAATTTCTTTTTTTCATCCATATATATATATATATATATATCCATCACCAATATATCCTGCACCCCTGTTACCTGAAGAACCATGTTTTCAAAGATTGGTGAGTATGGAGAACCTTTTTAAGGTCCTATATATCAATTTTGAGGCTTCTTCCTAGAACCTTTTCATTACATGGAGACTCTAACCTAAAACCTAGTAAGTTATATACCTTGAAAAGGTTTTTGATACTCAGTCACATCTCCTAAACCTAACCCTTAGATGTTTGTCTGTAGATTTTATTTATCGTCTCAGAAAACAGTTCTCTAAAGAATCATTCTTTGATAAGTTTTAGATGATGGAAAATGGTTCAAACTTTTTGTCTCAGGGGCCAAAGCATTATTTTTACGGTTTAAAGCCAAGGACTAAATGAGAAAACCGTATACAAATAAGGGTAATAAAGGTATATATAAATAAAGGTAGATAAGCATGTTCGGAATGCTTGGTAAGGCTCTATGGCATTATGGCATTTTTATAACTTTCAACATACGCGCACTGAATGTACATCTTAATATATTCATCTTGAATACGAACAATATACTGTAATATATTAAATGATCATATACTGTTCCTGGAAAAATTCTGGAAAACAACATTAGCAAATTCAAATCATATTTTGTTTACAAACAAGAACAGGGCATCAATTAAATATTTAGCACTTTCTGCACTTTCAATAGAACGTCTCTGCTTGTTTCAGTGAACCACAACTGAGAAGAAATTAATATACAATTACAGCATTTGCCATAAGTATGACTTCTAAGAGTCAAAAGGAAGCAAGCAAACAAGAAAACAAGCGTTTTAAAACCATGTGACCGAGCTGCAGAGGTTGGCCATTGAAGGATGACAATGACACTGAAGAGACGCCTCATCATGAGACATGGTGTTCTCCACCAGACTCACTGGTCACTAGTCGCCTTTTATAAACAGATGCACTGAAGTAAGTGGCCTCCGCTTCAGCTGCTCCGACAGACGCGGGCAAACAAACAGAGCTAAAAATGAAAGCATAAATTCATCTCATTTTCAGCACGCTTCCAGGTGGCCGAGAGGACACAATAGTGCCCAGAACCTGCGCAGGAGGGAATGCTAAATTGTCTGCCAGCACAAAAGAAAGACATGCACTTCAGAAAATAAGCTTAAAAAAAGGGAGAGTAGAAAGTGAAAAAAGCACAATGTAAAGAAAGTACTGATAACCAGGTGGTAATATACTTAGGGGTCACAAAAACGGCCTGTGTAATACAATGCACAGAATAGATGGAACGGGGAGGGTGCGCGGGTTTGCTAGCACATAAAGCCTGTGTTCTAAATGTGCCATCCTGACCTAATTTCACCTGGGACTTGACAGATGAAAAGCACCAATCAGCAGAGCCCCTTGACAGAATATGTCTGCACTTGTTTAAAAAGGCCCTAAGCAGATCCGGAGAAAGAATAGCAACAAAGAGTGATTACTGATTAATGCCATCAGCCTGCTGTTTAAAGCAAGCTTTTTTCTAATGTTAAAAATCTCTGAATTAGATGTTTTATGTTTAAGCATAACAGCTATAGTATGAGTTAGAAGGTAGAGGCTACCTTCACATATTGGGCTTGAAGATACATTCAGTAACTGAGCTTAAAATTCCAATGAGTTTTCAAAATGAGTACAAGGTTATACTGAAATGCTGAGTACACTGAACTTGTAATATTAAGTGAACAAATGAAAAATCTGTGTTTGACATTTGTTAACTTAGTGGTTGATGTTCATTGAACTCAACATTTCAGGTTAACTTGGTTACTTACTTTTTAATTTTAACAGCTGCATTTTCTACAGTATTTGAATACACCATATGATGCCTGAAACACTGATTTACAATAGTTGTTAAGAAGGATTTTCTCTTAAAATGTGTATTTAAAACAAAAACAAAAAAAGAACCTTCACATAATGTAAAGGTCATGTACCGAATTATGGGTTCTTCCTATGCATTACATTTTACAAAAAAATCTTTTACAAAACTTCCATAGAACCATCCACTGAAACAATCTTAGGGAACAAAAATTAGTTTGTCTATGACAAAGATGCCCCAGCTTTTTATCTTGGGCAAAAGTGGAATGTGTGTAGTGGTATAGTTGTATATAGTATAGTTTTTTTTTGCTCTAGAGAAACTTAACAAGTCAAAATTGTTAACAGTAGCGGTGACAGGAACCAGACGTCTGATAAGCTATTGCCTATAAAATGCTCCCTCACAGAAAGCTACTACATGAAAGAATTACCAATGCGCTGTCTGATGCCTGAGACATTGGTTCACCATAGTTTTGAGATTAGATTTTGGCCTGAAATGTATTTTTAAGTCCATTAAAACTTAAAAGAACCTTTATACTTCAATATTTGGGTTGTAGGCATTGTAACTCATCACTAACACTGTAAAGTCAACAAATTTCCCTACAATGCACACAATTTTACAACAACCACTCTGAATGCCTTTGTTTACAGCTTAATGGCTGAATTCCACAAAATAAAAAAAACTGGTTCAATTCTCCCTCAATACAAAAGACTGCCTGGTTACATCCCTACACCTCGGTTTAATAAAGGACAAACAGTCTTTTCAGTGATCATTACTGTAAGGCATGACTCTTGCATTGGTTCCATGCAAAAGGTAAGCCAATCTCCTCATGAGGACTGTCCATTGATGCTAAATAGCCAACCTACTTAATTCGTTGGTCTAGCGGCCGAACAGTGTGGAAACGGCAACAGATAGCGCTCATTTAAACAACAAAGCACATAGACGTCCATTCAGGCTAAAGCTGTCCTCTTTCAAGCACGTATTCTAAAGCCACTTTCTGTTGCCCCCATCTCAGTTACCCCCTCTGTGGACAGAATTCGAGTCCACACAAAGTTAGGCAGTTGGTGTGAGGGACTGAATGGGGTGGCCTCTCGTCCTAAAAAAAAAAAAAAGAGGAAAAAAAGCTGAATAAGAAAATCAGTGAGCCCAGCACACCTGAGGGGTGCACCTTTCACATTGTCCGTGGCGGGCTGTGTGGAAAAATAGTAAGAAGGAGGAGCAGAAACATCAAACAGGTGCGGAATGGGCATTGTGCCGTTTATGAAAGATTCTTTGATAAGGTGCCGCTTGAACTAAAGTGATTTCAGATGAGCTTATTGTTACGCTGCTTCTAAGGTTCACCTTTTTTTTTCTTCACCATGCGGGCAAAGACTTATGTTTCTTGGGCCGCTCCATTAACAAAACCCTACATGTGTTTGTTGTTAGGGGTAAGCCAAACTGATTTACCTCTCTGGCTCGAGTGATGCAGTTGCTGCCATTGCAATGATTGGATGATGTTTCAGGTTCTTTTTTGCTATTCTTAGTTGGCAGTTTTGGTATGTGGCAGGTTAATTAGAAATCTTTGACCCAGTGTTTTTCTTTTTTTATTGTGAGTATGAAAGCGAATACGGAGGAAGCTTATTGGAAGCAAGCAGTTTATTTTTCCCTGCACATGCTAATTCTACAGATTGATAGAGATTGCGTCTGCCGTAAACCATTCAGGGTGAGGGTGCAGGGATTTGGGCATTTTTCTACGTTTTTTCCAGGTTTTTCAATTACCTGATTTTACAAACACAGATGAAGCCTGTTTTATGTGAGCTGGCACCAATCTTGTTACCATGAATCAGATAAGAGGGCAATGTGCAGCACATATCGGTTTCAGGGATCAGCCACTTCTTTAACGTTCTGTGCACATCTTTGTTGCATTGGAAGAAAAACTACACTAGATTTCCTCAGTGAGACGCATTTGGATTTTGCAGTGTTTATACCATGTAAGCAGTCTACATTCATCCATTCAGCGGTTTTCACTTCAGCTTTGTGTGTGCATTTCTGAATTTCATGCCCATGTCATCTGTTTTCCCCAACTGGTGAATGTAATATAGAGTTACTGTGTGCAAACTCTGTAGTTTTCAGTTAAGTGGTTGGTTTGGTTTGGTAACCCTTTAAAGTCCTAAAAGAGTGGTCCAAGCTAAAACATTGAGCTCCAAGGGTTGTGACTTTTAATGCTATTGTAATGTCAGTAGAAACCCCTGATTATGTTCACTGCAAAGGCATTGCAACCATTCTCAGCAACTCCTCTGCACGAGACGGGGTATTATAATACCCTTATAATCCTTTTAATTAGCCTCATCTTGCCAATAACTACTAATTGACTGGCTGCTCATTGCTGCTTTATTACGTAGCAGCTAGAGTGAACCAGACTAGAGCTAGAATGAACCAGGATAGAGCTAGAGTGACCCAGGCTAGAGCTAGAGTGAACCTGAGCACTTTTATTTGTGTATTATACATTTATTTGTGTAGTCTGTCTTTTGCACATACTGTCCTCCATTATGCCTGTATTAAGCCATAATAAGCCTAATCAAGCCAATAACTTTCTTTTATTTTTATATAAATTTGCTACAAATAAATAACCAGTTAGAATTAAATAAAGACAAACTGACTAGCTATTGTAAAGTGATTTTACTAGTGAACGAATTGCTAAGAATGTATTAACCTCTGGTGTATAGATAGCATTTGAACATAGAGTGTGCTTATAAACATCACCTAGAGCCAGTAACTAACCTGTTAGACTCATCAGATCTCATCACACCATCTTAGCAAAGCATTAGTTAGATCCTATCTTCACAAATGACAATAATAATAATAATAATAATAATAATAATAATAAATGTTTATTTTTAGAGCTCCCTTCATACCGTTGGCAGCTCAAAGTGCTTTACAGACAGTTGACATCAGTTATGGGGAGGAATACTACTACTACTAGATACACACACATACATATATACATATATACATACACATATATACATACATACATGTATATGTACACATACACACACACACACACACACGCACACACACACACACATATATATATATATATATATATATATATATAAATATATGTGTGTATATATATATATATATATATAAATATACATATACATATACACACATACATATACCTATATATACACATACATACATATACATACACACACATACACATATACACACATATACACATACATACACATAAATACCATGTTAATGTAGTTTTAACTAAATGCTGAGTTAAAGAGACACGGTTTCGGCGCTGAGCCGAGGTCATTGACAACATGAACTAATGCTGTCTCAGTACTATGGTTTGAACGAAAACCTGACTGAAACTTCTCATATAACTTGTTGAATATGATGTATGTTCTGGGAAATATTTTATTCACTGTAGTCATTCCTTAAATAGGCTTAATTTGCAGCTATTGGCTTTAAAAGGCTTATTAAGAGCGGAACATGTGCATTATAATATTCCCCTACATGTTATACAGTTGTCTTACTGTTGATGTTAAGAAGCTAAAACTCCTAGGTCACAGGTCAAGAATCAGCACCAGACCACTCACCAACAGCAGGAACTGCACTATGCCAAAGCCGAACAATGAATATAGACTTTATAATAAATGAACAATGAATAATAAAAACATGAGAACAATTTTAATAAATAAATAAATAAGGAAAATCAGTTTGTCAATGAAAAAGAAATTTAACATGTAGCAGATGACATTGCACATTAGGACAAGTTAAGTAAAGCGGTCATCTTACTGAAGCTTACGGTAACCTGTGATCTACCTGTAATCTAAATCTAGACAGCTACCTAGACAGCTCTAGTTTTAAAGACACATGCTTTGATAACCATAATGAGAACCATAATGTACAGCAGAGTTGAAAATAGGGCTGTTATAATTATTAATGACATTAGAGTTAAATGCTTTTCATAGTTTTCAAAACATCCATAGTAATCCAGGCTTACGTCCAGGTGCTTGTGCACTATTGCTCCATGGCTGTGGCTCTTTTGTTCAAATACAGCTTTTAAAACAATGCCTTTGGCAGGCTGAGCAGTTTGTGCAGGAGAACTATGGGTAAATCAATACACAGCAAACTAGTAAAAGCAAAGTAGAAAGCTGTAGTTGTCCGCAAGAGTCTCCACTATAACGAGAACCCACAAACTGTATGAATGAGAATGAGCGGCTATGCTGGTGGAGGAGTTGGAAACATTGATTTTTGATGTGATATATATGGCATAGAAATTTTATTGGTTGGAAAATGTAGCCACTGTTGCTCTCACTCAATGCTGATGATGAAACTTTAAAACTGCGTTCACACAGCATGATTTTCATGTTCAGGTTAATGCCGACAATAGTAGATAATTCACGTACATCATCAAAACACTCGTCCTTCACCAAGTTTTGACTGTGCTCTCTTTAAATACTCTTTCAATGCGCTCATAGTCATGAGATTCTTCAGGTCCAAAGCTCAACCGACATGACAAAATGTTTTTCCCCATGAAGGCGATTACATAGCCTACCAGATTGGTCTCCAAATCACCAGGAACTTACACAGTGCAGCCTAATCACACCAAATCATGAAATTAACTGAGAAAACAATTCATATATTAAATTAATAGACTGATTAGATTAAAACACTTAATGCACAATAGAGAGCTCAAGTTCATGTTATGCTCTAAAAAACAACATTGGCCAGAATGACATTATTGATAATTATTGACTGTACAGCAACATCTGGCACCTAAATGCAGTAAAACTGAATACTCTGTTTTAACAAGTGCATATAATATATTTATCACATAAACAAGTAATGAAAACAGACTTTTCATTCTTAAGCACTCACGTTGAACTCATCCTTATTCAGTAGTACCGCATAGTACAGTACGGGAAATATCACAACCAAACCAACCCCCGCCCCCCAGCTCATTTTCTTCTTACTGTCCTTGATTCCTAGACTGGACAGCAGTCAGTTTTATCACCCATTCAGAGATAAATGCTCAACGATAAGCACTGAGTGGCAGATGATCAGCAGAAACGGACACTAAACAGATCTCCGTGGGTCAGCTGGCCACTATGGGAAAAAAGGCAAAGGTGATACCACCGAGATAACACACATGGGGCTCTGATCAAGAATGGAGGAGGTTGCTGGAGGCGAGCATTTTTTATTCTCACATAAGGGGCTTTCTTCTTCCTCTACCGTGGATCAGAATACGAGATGCGCCTCTGAATTCTACTCTTTCTCACTGCCTCTCTCTGTCTTAACTGTCCTGTCCCCAATTCAAACCTCTTGTGGTTTATGTGGCTGATATACTGTTTCTCCCAGAGCCACCTGACCATGAAAAGAGTGTTTTACCGCGGGGGTCAGTGACGCCAGCCAGGGGCAGTTGCTGACAAACAGCTGTTACTAAGCGGACTCAAAGCAGGCCCAGACAAAAAAGATGAAGATAGCTCAGTGGAACTGGTAGCACATGATTTCTGTTTGTGTTATCATAAAGAAAACAGACAGTCAAAAATTAGTTTTACATTATTTCTATTAGTAAAAATGACCTTAGATAAGATTATCATCTGTTTAAACCCAATGCATTTATTGTTATTTTAATAGGCTAAATACTGTATATACACAACTGTCATTAGGGTACTTTACATTGTGAAATGGCTGTCCCAAACCCTAATCCCTAAATTTCACTTGTGAATATACATAATACTTAAGCACAGTACTGGATAGGGGTGTAACAATTAATCGTGAATCGTAACATCACAATGCTAAAATGCATGTGCATTGTGAAGGTGTGAAATATTTCCTGTAGCCCTCCTTGTTATATATGCACTGGTTAAACACCAACATTGTGAACGATCAGCACCAATTAACACCTTGCTCTATCACTGCTTCAGCTCCAGTGTCTTCAGAAAGTTGTGCAACAACAAGATTATAGTCACGATATTCTATCATTTAAATTTTGGTTAAAATTTGGATCACTGATCCAGTATTGTGAATCAAATCAAATCATGGTCTGAGTTTATCATTACACCCCTTGTACTGTACGTATGAATACAACCTCATTGGGCCTCATTCACCAATATCATTCTATCTGTTCTGTTGAATCTGTTCTTGGGAAAGGCCTAGGAAACATTACACATCATTTTTTCATGGCATGTTCTTAAATTCCAGAACTGTCTGCACCTTTGTACTCTTGATTGTGCGTAGATTCTGTTTTTACCCAAGAACTAATTTCAAATGAGAAAACACTGTTGCATCCCAGAATCTTCATTAAATCAGTGTAAGTGTGTTTAAGAAGAGTGTTTTTTCTTAATAGTGGTTGGTGAATGAGGGACATTCTCTTCCCAGTCTCTGTGGCACCATTAATGAGAGCTATTTCAGAAATGTTTCAGCAAGAGGAGTTTAGGAGAAAGAATTCAGCAACTGGTGAACCTTCATTAATACAGTATTGAGATATGCTTTATATCTACTGAGAGAAGAAAATTTGCTCTTAATAAAAAGACGTTTGGAGGTGGGGGGCGGAATCCAAACAATGAGGAAGTCTTTGTTATCTTATAGCGTCTCTACAAAGGACAGTGGCCTTTGTGGCCGTGTTTCCTGTCGTTTTTCAACTAGTTTTATGTAAGGGTGAAATACTGTGTTCAGATCTGGTTACATTTTTCCCATTCTGACTAGGGAAGGTGATTCATCTCCATAGACAACAACTATAAAACCTCTGCCTGTAGGCAAAGAGTACAGACCATTTACTCCTGCACTCCATTGTGTCACAGTTACATTGTGATAGCTGGAAAGTCAAGCTTACAGTGTTGCTGGTGACATGCCACAAATAGCAATTTGTAAGTAATTAACCCTATACTCAACACAATTAATTGGCTCTGTTGTGACAATGGATGTCATTCGTCAGTTGTAGATATGTTTACATAGCTGGATCTTCTAAGGTAAATATAACTTACACATATATGGATTAATCTACTGAATAATAATAGTACCATGATCTGTCCCTGATCATTACGTTACAGATCTAAAGCAAGCAGTTACACTGGAAAAAGTCAGCAGTCAGGTCAGTCAACAAACCCATTTATTCTAAGCAGAAAGCAGTAATAAAAATGATACAAAAACAAAATTTTATCATTTTTAAAAGTCTTTAAAGTGCCTTGTGCTTAATAAATCTGATTATGAAGTCATGATGTTGTAGCATGTGCAGATTGTGGCCTGGTGTTGTCATGTTGAAATACACATGAACGTCATCTATGAAAGTCAGCATACTTTGCTCTAAATTCTGTTCTGCATTAATGGTTCTGGAGGTTATCGACATACCACCCCCATACCATGTAAGACCCTAGCTTTTGAACTTTATTCTGGTAGTAATCCGCATGATACAGGTGCGTACAGTAGTAAAAAGAGTTTTTTGACAACGGTTTCTCAAAGTAATCCCGAACTCCTAATGAATATCCATCACAGAAGAATGCACTTTTTAAAGGTGTGGTGTCTGAGGGCTCAAAGATCACAGGCATTCAGTTGTGGTTTTTGGCCTTTTCCTTTATGCACAGAGATTTCTCTCAGCTCCCTGAATGTTTTGATGATATTATGCACTATATAGGGTGAAATACCTGAAGTCCTTGCATTCACTCGCTGAGGAACACTACGTTTTAGACTGTTGTATTTTTGCTGATGCAAAATCCCGTCAGCCCAGATAGGACTGTCTGATTGAAAGTCCCAGTTATTAAAGAAACTGAGTTTACAAAATTAATTCCGTGTTGTTTAACTAGCATTCATTAAATGCAAAACTAAAAAATTAAAGTAGTTGAGTGTCTTCAATGTAATTCAAGAAAAGTATTCTTCATTGACCTCAGACTAGCATGAAATCAGAATTGCTTATTATTAGGGCTGTACCCGACTCAGAATTTTGTCAGTCGAATCGGATTCACCAGTCCTGGCCGATGATTCGACTATTCGTTCATGTTTTTTCTCCATATACATTATCTAGTAATCAGTAAATCAATTGGCACACGTTTCAGATCTGATGCCCTCCTCATTTAGAAAGTCAGCAGAGTCACAGGAACATATTTTTGAACTAAAAGAGACGTGGCGTATGATGAACGATCTGAATTGGAGCCTGATTTAATTACAGAAAATAGCGTCCGGGAGCAAGCAACGTATTTATGCTAAAAATTAGAGCTTATAGCCTGTCTTCTTAATTTCACTTTTAACAGCTTCTTCAGTAGGATGACCCTTCGTCTTTCATCTCTCATAAATAATGAACTCCTAAATCAAACCAAATTAGTCAATATTTAAATTATTTATAGATGAAAAGGAGAACGGTAGACCTGAACAGTTTAATTATTATATTACCCGCACTGAAATAATTATTTCTCGTTTATCTGCAGGCATATTAAGTGACTGTACTTATCTTTACATAAAAATAATCTTAGCTGTAAACGAATAAATAAAAATATCTGTAATTTAGGTTCTAAAATAATGGAATTCTAATAAAACAAACGTCTTCGGTCCGTTTTCCCTTCACCGCAAACAGCCATTATGTCTAAAACGAAAGTCAGCTCACTCGTTTGAAGCAGTGTTCGATGTCTGACTAAATGACGAGCAGAATTAGGTTTGATTTGCTCAGATTCTCTTCTTCAAAAGCTCCTCCAGACTTTTTCTGAGACATCGTTCCACCCGTGTTTCTCAGCGTCACAGCTTTAGCTTCCTTCAACAGTGAACCGCCAGCGCACGTTGTCACGTGGATTTAATTTTTTAGCAAGCATGCGTCATAGCCGAGTTAGAACTTAAATATATATTTATTATTCCCCTTTTAATAATTATTAAAATGTCTTTTTACATTCTTAAAGTTCATGTGCATTTTGTAAGCTTTTGTCTGTTTTACGAAAGAAAAAAAACCTCGTCACTGTTGTCAGTCGACTTGAAGGTTCTCAGTTGACTTAAAGGGTCTCCGACTGACGATTTGACTCATCGACTTCTAGAGGGCAGCACTACTTATTATTAATTATATTAAATATTTTCCTGTAGCCCTCCATGTTAGATCTCCTAGGGAAGAGTCATGTTCACAGGATTTATAGGGGATGTTGTGTAAAAGTGGCGTGATGTTATTCCTTACTACCACTGCTGCAGTTCTGGAATAACTATTGGCTTACTGTCACAGTGTATTAAGATCATAAAGGACTTGTTTTTGATATCGGAAAACACTTTCCATTTAAATAAAAATGCCTGGAGCATGAAGGATACACCTATTCATTATTTTCTCACAACAGTCGGATTTGGTTTTGTCCTATCATATTCTTTTCTTATCAGAACAAATGTGGAGATAAATTTGGAGACAGTGTTGCTTTCAGAGAGACGAGCAGTCTGAAAAGGAGAGATCATTTTGATGTCTGAATAAAGGAGTTAAATCACAAGCCAAGTGATTTAATAATATTTGAAAACAGTGTGTCACATCACTATTAGGTACGGGCTTTACAGAGTTTCTGCAGTGCTCATGGTGATAGCATTCTGAAATTCTAAACAAAAGCAAGAAACATAAAATAGGGATTAGAAAAAAGCGCTTAGCACTTTGATATTGAGGGACATTATATTACCTTTGTAAAGCACTTATTAAGCTTCATCAAGCCATGTTTATGTTCTTAAACCGTAACTAGGATGAAAATTGTGATGACTTGCATATTTGTGAAGGTACCACTGATATTGGGTTTATTATGATTTTAGAGGAACAAATGCTGCTATCAACACATCAGCAATGCAACACCAGTCCACATTCTGCATGGCCTACAACAGTGTGGCTTTGTAGACACAGTCCCATCCTTTCCAGGAATGGGGTTTGTACAAAGGTAATGTTGATGTTTGGTGCATTACCTTTAGTTGAGCTTGGGGTCTGCATAAACTGTGCTTTTAATATATCTAACCTGATTCCATCTCAAGAGATTTCATGACCATAGCACAAGTTGAAAGTCTTCATATCATTAAAAGATGTGTATAATACTAAAATACAATACACTCTTCAAAATGTTGACTATAGCCTAGTAAATGTTTAAAAGGGAATTTTAAATTGTCAAGTAAAAAATGTTGGCAGTGGTGGTAACAGGAACCAGACATCTAAAGAGTCAAAAGCCTCTGAAAGGTACATCACAGGAAGTTATTATATGAAATGCTTAGCTACCTGATGCCGGAGACTTGGTCTAAATCAAATTTTTTAAAATCCATTCATGGTAGAGGGATACCCACAGGACATTGTAAGGCAAAATTGTTTCCAAAGATAACTTATTTTTTCAGATGTACTACTGTCTACCAGGGTTAACACTGTACCCAAACACTCAGAAGACATTTAGGTTTACTGATAGCTGTGTATAGTAAATGATATGCCACTTGTTCCCATCACCACCATTGGTGATCAGTTTACTGGCTTGACACGGCTTAATAATATAATAAAATAAAATAAGGTTATAATAATAGACATCCACAGTGGTGACCAAAAAGATTACAATGATTACACACAATAG
Organism: Semaprochilodus insignis; assembly: GCA_034552555.1. Classification (NCBI taxonomy): domain Eukaryota; kingdom Metazoa; phylum Chordata; class Actinopteri; order Characiformes; family Prochilodontidae; genus Semaprochilodus; species Semaprochilodus insignis. Next base: position 8,701,690 of record CM067499.1, on the reverse strand, counting down.
AAAGTGCTTTTGAAGGTTCTTAATTTAGTCTAGTTACTGCTTAATAACAAAGGAATAAGCAGCTAATTAATTACAAGGTACTAGCTTGATACTAGTTACTAGCTTTTTTTTAGAGCATTACAGGGCATTAAAATGTCTCGTACACTGCCATGTATATTTAATGAAGTTCTGAACCAGCTTAAGCACAACACTGTAAATCCTTATCCTGCAGCTGCAGCTCTCCTGGCAAAGAAATGTTCTTCTTTGTGTTCCACCCAACCCTATATTGTGCATTGCTTTAAACTTGATATGTAGGAGCGGTGGGATTCACCCCAACAGATATCCCACCAAAGGCTTGCTTCTTTGAAGAAAGCGCTACCTATATTGTCACTACATAAAGCAGAGGAAGCCACGCCACTGAGTCAAAGAACGAACATAAAAAAGATGACACAGCCTGGATCTAGAGTTGCCTCTCTAGTGTATCAGGGGTGGCTTTGAGCTGTGGTGGACATAGCCGGTTTTGATATTTAATTTCACTGTTCCGCTTCTCCATTAATTGACTCCGTAGACACGGAGAGGTTTCCTTTACAAATTGCTTACAAGCGTTTCGCATCTTACACCTCTCTCCTCTCCATTTTTCATGATGAGGTTTAAGCTGGATGAACAGGAAGCAATTTGACAGGAAGTATTTCTCCCCGTTCATTCTGAGTCTGACCCCGTTTATAGAGAATAGCCAGTAATGCATCTTTAATGTTTTGTTAGGTTTTTTTCTCGGAGTTTCTGCATAATTTAGTGTTTGAGATGTACACAAAGTCATTCGGAGAGGTTTGACGTGAAATGGTTTACTGTGGAGGAATCTTTACAGTGATGGTGATGGGAACCAGGGGTCACAGTGTCTGGAGTGCAAATCTAGATATATTTAAGTTACTATCCAAAACCACCCTTGAACCTACATGTGTTTTACACATAATGTTGGTAATGATACCGTAGTGGTATTTCGAGAAAATATAGGCTATTTTGGGGGGGTTATTTTGCCTCACAAAATATTTTGTCTCGTCTCTGCCATGGAAGGATGTTAGAAATAAGTTTTTGGTCAAATTTTGTAAAAGTCTCAGGCATCAGTTACTGTATTTGTAGTATATTGATGCTACAGTCATAACTATTTCATGCATTCAGCTCTTCGGACATCTTGTTCCTATTAAAACCACTGTAAGCAGTTCTCGGTTCTCAGACTCGGTCCATTTATCTAGAACAGAATTAAATACTATTATGCATTATCTATGTTAAGAAGCCTAAACTTTTTGTCTTGGATACCAAACTAATATGTGTTGAGGGCTGAGGGCTGAAAAGACAAATCAACTATTAACTATTAAACTTTTTATTAAACTTTATCAAAACTATAATTCAATGCTTGTAACATATTAGCTTTGCACCATTCATTAAAAAAAAGTCCTCTTGTCTGTTTCCCGCTTCCTCTTACAATTTATTAGCTTGTAACTGCTATGTCGTATTCAAAACTTTGGTCTCATTGTCATTGTCACATAAAAATGTAAGAAAATGTGTGATTTGATGCGGGGTACTTAAACTTCCATGCAACTGTAGGTGTTGATGTATTTGTAGTTAATGACAACTGTTGAATGTCACCAATTTTTAAACAAATGTTTTACAACATTACACTATGTGCTAGTTTTCCAGGCATGGACTAAGCCTAATCTTAGACTAAATTGCAGTGCCAATGGTGACTCAACACAGAATTTTTTTTTCAGACTAGGCTTAGACTTAGTCTGGATTAAGAAACTAGTCGTTGTGTTTCTCTTTGCTAAAAGTATTTAAGAAAATAACATTTTACACGTAAAATATGAAGCTAAAAAGTATGAAGTTGCATGAAAGTATTGGTTGATTAAGTGGATTCTGGCGGCCCAGACCTAACGATCATGCAGGCCAACTTTGTCATTAATTAACCCTATAACACTGCATTGTATAACCCTATACAATATAGTCTTATAAACCAATTATGCCTGTGTTAATGTGGTCTTCTGCTCTATTGTAAAAGAAACATCCTCAGACTTTGTAGTTTCCATCTCTGTGCTTTACTGTGCTCCTAGCGCAGTGTGGTTGAAATTCTTCTCCAGTTTTTCCCATTTATTTCCCACTCTGTCTACCATCAGTTTGATGTTGAGCTAAAAGCGTTTTTCTCTGAAACAAATAAGATTTTTTAAACCTATGACTGAATAGTTACAGTGTCCAAATACTTTTTGGGGCCACTGTATACCTGGCTAAAATGAACAGGTCATATTGTATATCTGTAAAGGCCACTGCTGATTTGAAGTGGGCCATGTCTGAAAAGCCCACTGCTGATTTGAAGTGGGCCATGTCTGAAAAGGTTACAAGCGCTCCCTAAAGGACTAAGTTATATACTATTGTGTAGGGTCATAATTAGCCTGGCTGAGAAAGATCAGCTTCCCACTGACGTATGGCCAGACGTCTTATGTACATCTTATAAATCTTTCATGACTGCGCAGTCTATATATATTCACCTTGCCATATTCACGCTAGCCAGTGAACTGCAACTCCAAGTGCAAAGTAAGTGTACCTGCTGGTAGAGACCTGAGCCCTAGCGCTATACAGGTGTTAATATGTTTGTTGATTAAACATGATGCGTCTGATGTTTGATTGTGTTTCTCCTTCCATTGTATGCAGATGTGTGACAGGGTTTCATGCCTAGAAGGTGATCCCATGTGTGTCGTCTTGTGTGTCTCATTTCGGGCTCCTGGAAGTATCTCTTTCTTTATCTGTTACGTTGCGTCAGGGAAGGTCTTCCAATCAGTAAGAACCGATGTGCTTCTCTTCTGCGTGCTAAGGCTAGGCACACTTTCTATTGTTTCAATGAAATGTTAACCTAGAAAATAATTCTAAACCTAGTTATGCTTTAAGACAGAGTTGAAGAAACTTTGTGGAGGTGAGACAAAGCATGATTTAGCTCTATTGTGACAAGAAGATTGCTCACAACTTGTTAGAAGGGTTAGCTTTACTTTGCTAAAAATGAACAGTAATGCCATTTGTGCAGCACAACCATTTGCTATGATTAAAGCGTTCATCTTTGAGAGAGAGTAAAAGTTCCACTCTTGCTTCAGGTCTGAAAAATCTACAGGTGTTTCTGTCCATCCTTCCCCTGTGAGAAGACAACAATGGAAACTATTCAGTGAGATCTAGATAGATACCTCCAAGTTGCATGCCTCATTGGTTATGTCTTCAGGAGCTGGATAAAAGGTCTGACATGTTAGATGATCTACAAAAATAATTTGGAAGTGATGAATCAATAACTCATGTTTTAATTTACAATTGGTGGAGAAATTTTTGTGACGCCTATTGGGAGGTTCTAGATATGTCACTAACTTAGAATCAGAATAATAGTCAAGTCAAGTTTCTGTTCATTGTTAGTAATGGAAATGACGGCAGCTCTTTTCTGTAAAACAATATAAATACTTACTGCCATCCGTCTGTCTGCACATCTGTTTGTTGGTGACTTTTTTGTCTTGTTACCGGCACATAAAAGCTGGATAATGATTTTAGCTCTGTATGAGTGGCAGAGCAGGGTAGGAATGTATTGCACAGAGCTGTTGATCACGCTGCTCATAAGCCATGCCCACACAGTTCTCAGGTCTAATGTTTATCACATTTATTTTCACAATGTGATAAATATCACTTAATGGGATTTTTTAAAGGAAGAGTTGGAACATTAATTAATAACTAAATTCTTTTTTTATATTTATCCATATACTGGCATTGATTGTTTTCCTTACCTGTATGATGTAAGGGCAAAAGTAATATCATACACATAGGAATTTACATATAATAAAGGCTATGGTGACTGTCCAAAGTATCTATAAAGCACTGTGAGGGTACATGGTTTGTTTGTTTAATTTCCAGTCAATAAGACCATTAAGTGCATATTGAGAGCATTTTATTTAAGATGTGATTAGATATAGGAGATCCAGGTCAATACATGAACTAATTATTTTAATACTTTTCTAAGTTTCTAAGACTGATAAAGTGTTAAAAGAAACAGAGAGAATGGGACTCCAATCAACCTGAAACTCTGGGAAGTAGAAAATGCAATCAACTTCTAAGACTGAAGTTTGGAAGTATACAAAAACTTTTTTTCAACACGAACCGTGGAACCTACAGGAAACACGGAGAGAGAGAACCGACAAATTGCATCATGCCATTCAAAATCAAACAGCAGATACTCAGCGAGCAGCGAGGCCCTCCATGAGTCACCACTGGCGGACGGCTGCACAACGCAGGACATGTTGCGTTAGCCATACTGAGAGACACTATTTCTGTATGTGTAGCTCAATAAATATTGCCCATATCAATCTAAATTTATCATCATTTGATTCCTGGTAACCTTTATCTTCCTTCCCAATAGCATTGCAATCCCACACTTCCTTCTGAGGGCAGCTATTTTTTTGATGATGAGTGTATTTTTGTGTCTAAGACATAAAATAAATAACCATATATAACCAAATAAATAACCAAATAAAATAAAAATAAATAAATAACTCACCTGTTATTTTGACAGGTCTCACACAGTACTATATGATTTTCTCTTGCTCTCCAGAAAATGATTTATGCACACAGACAAGGCACATTCCAGTGATTCCAAAAGTTGGCAGCTTCTGTGAATAACTGTAACAATTCAGACTAAAATTAATATTGATAGAAACAATACACAAAGAAAGCCATACCTGAAACAATTTTCATGCAGTGATGATAGAATTTCTGAACATAGGCTTCTTCAAGTGTTTTCAGAATAAATTAGACCAAGCCTGCCTCCGTGTCAGAACTAAGTTGAACTCATTCTCTATTCATCATTGCTTTAACGTGAAATTGTCGCCTCAATAAAAGCTGCTATCTGTTTCCATTGAAAAGCAGCAAGTTGAATTTCAGGCATAGGATGAGAGTAATTGACGGTTACAGTGATAAGGATTACTTTGCACCCAGGGGGCACAGTGTTATGTTTCCATGAATACTTGTATGTTAATAAAACAAGTCATTTAGGTGTAAGCGGAGTGGCCATTTCAAAATGTGACTGGAACAAAGCATTACTTTCAAGGAGCAATGTTATAATACAGAAGCAGATCTATTGAGAAATTGCAGGGGGTTTTATCACTGCAGATCCATTTAGGAGAATTCAGCCGTGTTTTCACTGGGTCATCTACTATCCACACACTTATCTTTAATACAGCTAACATATTGTAGTGGCAGCCGCCACAATGTATTGCCTAAATGAAGCCACGTTTCAACCAAGAAGTTTGACAATGATGTCTGTGTTCATACTTTTTCATAATCTTCAAGACATTTTTTTATCGAAAGCCATTTTGCCTAAAGAGCCCATATTCAGCGTTTTTTCTAGTTTTTTTTTTCACTTAAAATTTGTATCATATTTATTTATTCACTACATGAGCATTTTTCATCTGATCCCATTAGCTCCTAGAATTAAACAGGCTATTTTTGCTATTTTGTCTTTAGGACTGATTATCTCTGTTGTGATTGGCTGTCATGTATTGTGCTTCATTTAAAAAGCAGCCCAGAGTGAAACGCTCCTTCAGCATGAATGGATGGAGCTGAATAGGAGGATATATGTAAATGCTTCATGACATCACACAAACCGTGAATTTAAAGACACATTTTATAGCTTAGTTTCTACAGTAATACGCAAAAGTTTGAACTTATTTACTAAAATTATAGATAGTGTTGCTTTTTAATGAAAACAAATAAGTCAACAGAGAACACTTTCCCCTTGAGCTCCTACCCACCAATAGGGTCTACATAGGCATGGGTAGTGCTGTGAAAGGGGCATAGTAAGATGCATAGTAAGGTTCTCCTCCTTGCGTATTGAGTGTCAGTTTGAAAAGAGCAACTGCTGACTTCATGTGTCCTAGAGAAAACATATGCCAGTCTTCATCTTCCCAGCTTGGTAGCATCTTATAAGGGGAGACCCAACTACCAGGTAGAATTGGTCAAAACTGCAAAGTGATAGCATGATTCTAATTATCAACATGGTGTTCAGAACCTATTAAAACATCACTGGCTGGGAAGGGGCATTCAATTCACATTGATGATCAGATTTACCATTGCTTTTCTAGTGGAAAGGTGTATCTAAAGGTGTATGGTTCCCATACTGTTTCTCAGGGCTCCAAGTTGGTCCACATTTTTTGCTCCAACCAAACTCACAGTGCACAAGGACAAAGCAGAACTGTGGACTGTCTGGGGCGTCCTGGGGGGAAGTACATTGATCCTGGCAGTGGCACCAAATCCAAAGCTCTTTTCTCTTGATTTCTGTCAATAACCAGACAGCAGTGAAAGACGTTTCTATTGTTCCCAATGCATCTATTCAGCTTTGTAACTCCCATCATGCCTAACACTACTGTTGTACTTCATAGCTAAGTGCATGGGTTCCCAACCCTGGTCCTGGATCCCACCTGTTCTGCACATGTAATGGTTTTCTTGCTTTAACGCACCCATTACAAGACAGGAAATGGTTAAATAATAAGTAAAGCTTATTATTAGCTAATTAGCCATGGATGAGGTATGCTAGAGCATGGAAAACATGAAAATGTGGAATTGGGGTATTCTCATCTTTCTGATCCTCTAGAACCCTACAAAGTTTCAGTGGCAAGAGTAAACACAACTAATTAGGTTAATTAGCAACAGACTTGTAATATGACTGGGTATCAAAGCAGCATCCCAGAGAGACTGAGTCTTTTAGAACTAAAGATATGGAGGGGTTCACCACTCTGTGAAAGACTGTAGGTAAAGAGAGCAACAATTCAAAAATAACGTTCTCAGTGTAAAATAGCAAAGAAGATTTGATCATCTACAGTACATAATGTCATTGAAAGGTTCAAGAAATCTGGAGAAATTCCTGTATGCAAGGGACAAGGCCCAAAACCAATATGGGATGGCTGTGAACTTCGGGCCCTCAGACGGCACAGCATTAAAAACAGACATTATTCTGTAGGGGAAGTTAAAACTCTACCATGCAAGGAATAAACCAGATATAAACAGATCCAGAAATGCCACCTCCTTCTCTGGGTACAAGCTCATTTAAAAGTGGAAAAGTGTGTTGTGATCTGATTAATCAAAATTTTAAATTCTTTTTGGAAATCATGGATGCTGCATCCAAAAGCACATAAAGCTCCAAAATCCTCTGTCTTTGTACTATTGTCTATTCAATGAATTGCACTCGATTGACTAATTGTGTCCTGGTTTTATTTACATATTGCGCAGCATCCCAACTTTGTTGGAAATGTTGTTGTGCACAATGAAACCATGAGACACATTTTGCAACACTGAAGCAATTCTAGCACCTAGAAGCTGAAAATGATGAAAAATAATTGCTCCATAACTGAGCATTAAGGACACAATTAATCTGCTGTTTTATGTACCCTAAAGATACATCTGCTATTACAGGACCAAAGCATTCTCCTACACTATCTTATGGTATACTAATACTGTATACCATGACATTCAGTATGTGCAGTATTATTATAATGGTTTTTATATTACAATATAAGTTATAAATAGGAGGATACAAGACAAATACACATTTTTGAGTTAATTGCTTGCGGTTAAACATGGAAAACATTAATCACAATGACAGAAAGCCTTATTTTCCATAAAAAAGTACAACTTATAAATGTATATTTATTTCAGTCTAAATATGTGACCAACTGTACCTAAGGCACCCCAACCCCCAGCTCTTCTTACTATGAAAAATTAACCCTTTACATTCCTAAGCATCAGTGGTGTACTCCTAAGAAGTATTCAGACCTAAGATTTTTACGGGGATTATGTTATGACCTATTTAAACCTAAGCCTTAAAATTTTAAGATTAAAATTTCAGATTAAATCAGATCAGTAATATAAAGTACTTAAGATGAGCTAGGACCATTATAGGGTACATTTATAGGGTATTTGGACTCTAAACCTAAATGATAATGATACATAACCTTAAACTATACCCTAACCCTAAAATGATAAGTATGCTGAAAGATTAAAAGATTTTATTCTTTAAATTAGTTTAAAAAAAAACCTTTTTTTTTATTTGAAATGCTGCTCCACATCACTCAAAATGTTTCAATTAAAAAAAAAAAAAAGATTTTATGTGTGTACAACTGTTAAGAACTGTGTTTGCTAGTCATGCACTGGCTAGTTAGCTAAAATTAGTCACTGTCGAATCCTGTATAGTTTTGGTAGTGGTATGGTTATGTAAGTAGTTACAAAATAGAATGTTAAATCATTTGTTTTATTAACAACAAACATAATTAAGCATAATTAACATAGGGGTAGTTACCTTATCCAAAGGTAGTGTGCTACACTGCCAGACCATAAATAGAAAATAATATCTTAACTAGCATTAATGTAGTCTGTAGCAATTCAGTACGCTTCATCAGAATGCACATTTACAGTCATTTCTTATTATATATCGCAATACATCTATTTTTACCTGAAATCATATCATCCTATCTGTGACTAACTGCTAATGAAAGATTAAATAGTAGTATCCCGTAGTAACCAAAATTGTTTATTAATTATATTCATATTTCATCATATGAATTTAACCAATCAAATTGGGCTGTTCGGTTTGAAAGAAAAAGAGTTTTACTTCTCCTTGACTTGCGAGGCAACTTGTACCATGGTAGAATAGCAAGTACACACATAAACTAATCACTAGAAGTCAGTTTGCAAAAATGGCCAGGTAAAAAAAAAAAAGTCAGTATAAGTTGTATATTTTTGTACATAGCAGACTATGACACTGCTCAGAGCCAACTTTTGTTATACAAATTAGCAAGACATTTGTGCTTTGTGTTTTATACAGTATATCCCATCTACTCATTTCAACTACAATTCTAAAATTAATATGCCTTTCACATGAAGTCAAGCTGACTAAGTTCTTCTAAGACCTTGTGTAGTTGACTGTTCCATTATTTCTGATAGGACGAATCCAAGATTTACCTGTTTGGGTGAACACCATAATTATCTCAAAGGACAAAATAGAGGTTTCAGTGAAGACTAAGCCTAATTGATGGATAGGCACGCTTACTTTCAGGTCAAAGCCCCTAACTTCATCTTCTTTTACAGATAAAACAATTATTGGATAAATAAAAATGAAACTGTTGACCCAGTCCACCTTTGTTTACAGAGCCACAGTATTTTTTGGTGTCACGCCATCTTTATCTCATGCAAAGTTCACGAGCAGGGTAGTCTGAATTGGCTGAACGATCCGTGTTGTACTCTGCATAAAAATAATAGGCTAAACCCTTCTCAGGCAAATAATTATACGCTTTAAGCAAACTACTTCAAAATGCAAATACAAAGGCCACAGAACCTTTTTAAGCCATTCATAGAATAAATAGTGCTGAAAGATGAGCAACTGAACAGCACTCTGAAAAACAGTTACTGAGCCAAATTAATACAAGTGTTAAATGGCTTACGCATTTATGAAGAGTTTTTAAACTTTTTTGTCTGATATTTTGGCTAGGATATGCCAGAGTTTCTTTAAACAAGATTCAACAAAGCAAAGAGAAAAAAACTCAGGTCCTCCTGAGGTTCACTTATGACACTTGTGTTGGTTTATGTAGCAAAACAGTCAGAATTCTTTTACATGGCCTTTATCCGTTTAAATTGAACAGGTTTTGTTACTGTACCTTAAAGATACATGAACATGACAGCTGTTCTGACTGGCTGCCCTGTTTTGCACTTTATTCAAAATATAGTCCAGGTTAAAACACTCCTAAATGCTATAAAATATGAGTTCACCGGAGACAAAAAATAGTCACCTTGTGTGTTTAAGATGGTAGTAACTTCAGGCTTTCGCAGATGGCACAAGCATGATGGGGCTATAAATGGCTTCGGGGTGTGAGTGACAGGATACATAGATTGAGAAGTGGTGGTACAGTGCAGTGAACGTCTTGTTTGATGTCTGGAAAATGGGTTGTAAAGCAGATGTTATTGATTGGCTAAAAAGAGTGACTGCATTTGGGAGTGCCAAATGCCATAGTGTGAAGGAAGTAGCTGAATTTGAAGGTGTATGGAAGTGTACGGTCATACGGGTCTACCAGCAGTGGCAAAAATCCCAGTCTACAGGAAATTCTCCTAAGCATCCACCAAATCTGGCCCAACTGTGCAATTTGATGCAAGAGTGGCTGAACATTGATGTGGCTTACATCCAGAAACTTGACCAGTCCATGCAAAATCAAATCACAGCTGTTATTTGTGCTCCGGGAGGATTTACACACTTTTAGGTACGTTTCAGGTACAGGTGACTCATTTTTTAACTGGTGGGCTTAGAAATGCATTGGTTTTTGTGGCATCACAAAAACAGCGTATTCAAAAAGACTTCTTTTTGCAGCTGAGTATGCACATATGAACTGTATAGGCCAAAGAGTGGATATATATTTTGATTACTTCTATGATATTTACAGACAACATTAATCTTTTTTATCATACATGACAAGAAGCATGATGAAAACACTTTTCTCCTTTAAATAAGCCCTTGGAGTAGTTCACAATGCTGTTTAGGAAAGGTCTGCATTCCCCTTTGACTCCCGCGGGACCCTCAGGTCCCATCACAATATCTCGTGGTGCAATTTCAGTGTCATGTGAGGGAGTGGGCAGTTACATATACATGTAGAGAAGCCCCGCAAATTCATAAATAGTCTATGTAAAAGATAATAATCATGCAATAATTAGCATGCATATCTAACATAAGGGGAAAACAGCTGAATAATCAAGAAACAGTTGTGAAGCTTTTGGCTCTAGAGCAATTAAGATGATGAAGTTAATGATCTACAGTTATGGGAAAAGCTCAAAATGCTCTACGATACGCCAGATTGCAACACAGTATGGGAAGCTCTGAAGAGTCTATATCTCATTGCAGCTTAACACGAGAAACTGTTTTTCATTCATTTAAACTTTGAATTTAAACTTTGAATTAAGACAGCTGAAATTGCAGAGGGAGAAAAACTCAACATAACAGGACCCAGAAGGTCATTTGTACTAAGCTTCTCCTACATATCAGCCACAACAACAAGTGTGTGGAGATATTACACGTGCGGCTGATTACACGTTCTGATTTAAACCTTCTGAAGCCAGGTATAAATTCTTCCTATAAAAATGGCAGCAGACACAGTGGTTACACGGAGGCATGAGCCTCAAGCACGTGTTGAATGTTTGCCATCAGAACAACTCTGTTTAAACTCTCAGGATCAGATGTTTGTACAGTATGGTCCAAAAGTCTGAAACCACATTTTTTTCTTCATTTAAACCTGGAAATAAAGAACAGAACCTTTTATGCCTTGCCCACTTTTTAAAAAGCCTAACCAATGTTGAAAACAGAGAGATCCGACCCATAAAGACAATTTACATGGATTATTTTTCATCCTTGTTCATTGTTAGTCATCAAAGTCTTCAAACTACACATTCGGCCCTGAATGAAACACCACACACTTTCCCGACCGGTCCTGACCAGTGTTTCTGATTCTCAAGAGTATCTCGCAGTCTGCTACATCGCAGGGCTTCTCACAAACTAACATGACTTTGGACGTAAACAACCATGCAGGATGACAGCGAGGTCATTACCATGCTGTTGGTGTGTGCTTTCTGTACAAACAGTTCTGCAGCTCTTTTCTTTGTCGCTTCTGTCGTGGTATGTTTCATAGCACACATTATACACATTCATGGTGTTGACAGAACTCAGCAAGAGTTTCTTCCTCCTAGTACACTTAGTTCCTAGTTTAGCCACCATGACTACAACTTCTTCAGTACATACTGACAGGTTCTGTTCAGCTCAGCTCTCATTTATTGACGGTCTTTCAGGCATGACATCAACATTGCACCAGAGAATCTGTGTCCAACAAACACTAAAGGATGCCCAGTTGAACATGTTTCAGCCACCTCCAGCCACACCAGCCCTTTGCAGATAGAGTCCTTAATTGAACACACTGATGTGTCTATTTAAGGACAGGATGTGTTGTTTTTAACCACATCCTTTTTAAGGCTGTAAGATAAGACATTAATGGCATAAACTTGTTCTATGAATTAATTCTCTGATAAATTCTATTACTAGGGTAACATTTCCCATAGGGTTTATACAGATTAACACTAAAATCTCATTGAAATCTAGTTATTTGATTTTGTATTTGCAAGACCGGTCATTAGGCCAGCAGACATCATAGTCCTACTGCTGACAGTAGACATCATGGACTGACAAAATTAGATGCTGTACAAAACAATGTGGAATACAAACAAGGGCCTATTTTTGATGTCCATTACTGGACATCTCATTCACTATTCAATACATAGTCTGGAGTAACCATGGAGTGACCAGAAGATGTATCACTTAGAATAGGGACAATACAGTGTGGCTGACACACTATGAGGTGCACTGTTTCTGTTATAGGGAATGATTTCAAACATAGCAGTTTGACTTGTCTTGGCGAGTTTTGGTCAATTTGTAGTGTATGTATAATAAATATATGCCTTTTTACTGGCACTATAACAAATGGCCATTTTGAGTGGAAATTACATACCTGAAAGGGTGATATCTGATATTTGCAAAGTATTGCAGTTCTTGACTTGAATGTATGGTTTATAGGAACGCTTTAAAGGAACAATGTGTAAGATGATGGTTTTTCTGATGAAGGTCTTTGTAGGCTCTTGTTAGACTCTCAAACAGAAATACAAATTTACTTTTGGTATCTGCAGTTGAGGTCCTCTATGCATGCTTATGGTGTTCCTTATGATAAGCCATTGCTGACCCATCCTCTCATTATTTGTATTTCAGCAAAGAATAGAATGTATACTGAATAAATAACTTAATCTTTAAAAACTTCTACATGTACCTTATGCATGGAACAAAGAGCTTGAGTCTTGTGGGCTTAGCCCAGACTGGAAGATCATCTGGTGTAACTTATCACTTGCTTACAGAAACTCAGCTCATAAAGTTGATTATTTTGCTTTACCCTCAATGTTACTATACAGAGATTCTGGATCTTTAAAACCTAAAATATCATTTTTCACTAGGTGTATGTATACAAAACTAAATCAAATCATAAATCATACAAAAAGTATAATCTTACAGGTCTAGAAAAAAAACAATACAAGTTCAGCATCAAACTTACACATGCCAAGAGTGTCTCTAGTAGTGGAAAGCAACACCAATGTTACCTCATGTTTCTATCACTTCTTTTGTTTGCTGCCAAACATGGATTCTTGACACAGGCGCCTGGCAGCAGTTGATATAATGGTCACTTGCTAAGTGTTTCAGCCATTGTTGTGTTTACTCTTCCTTTCATTGGCTACCTGTCCTAAAACGCTCTAAGCAGGAGCAGAACTTTCCACATGATTGACAAGAGGTTAGAATATGCCATCAGGGCAGTGCTACTCCTTCGTCCTTTCCTGTTGGAATATTTCGACTCAACACATAAAAGTTACAGTGGCTGACTACCAAATCTTATGGTACCAAGAGGTATTACTAGCAGGACGGGGCGGAGCTAGCTGGTTAGCATGCTAACTTAAGTAGATATCTCTGTAAGATGATACATAGACGTTTTTGAATTACCATCAAAAACTGTTACTTCTTGACATTCTGTTGATAATTTTAGTTCATTTTGGAAACTAAAAATATTTCATAGTTGTAATTTGTAGCAATTCTGGATTGAGTAAAAGAGTAACTGCTGTCGTATATTGAGAAACATGTTTTATGTCTCTAACAAAGGTGATCTTTATATTGTGTGTATAAAGTCCATTTCAAACAACATATATGACGAAAAAGAAAACTCTTGAATGTGGTCTATAGTGCATTTTTTAAATCAAAGAGCAGCATGTGTTCTCTCCAGTGCAGTGTTTTAGTGACACCTTTGCTCCCTCTCATCCCAGGAGAGCCTCACCTAGTTAAGGAGCTCCAGCTTATTAGATTTGTCCTGCTGGAGTAGCTGAGAGAGGCAGAAGAGCAGCGCAGCATATGGAC
>CM067499.1:8597185-8687495 GCA_034552555.1 Semaprochilodus insignis | reverse complement strand
CATTTGGACTGAAAATCCACATTTGGTGGAGGGGGGGGTGTGCAGGGGTGGGGGGACTGCGGTGTCTCAGGGGGAAAAAAAATTTGCCTTTTCAGTAATGTGGAGCAATTTGTCAAGCAATTAGCTGCACTAATTAAATTTTTGTAGCTCTAATCAAACGAATATGCTAAAAGATTCTTGCTGCCGCCAGTCCACTGTCTGTTCACATTTAACTTGATGGTTTAAAAGAGGCTCCTGCTCTGCCTCCCCACTCCACTTAATCACCTCATTTGCATTTTATATTGGTAAATCAAATTAAGCACCCGTAGCTTTTAACTTGATTGACTATGGCCAGGGCTGCTCGTGTGGGACTTTTTCGCTGGAAATTAGACCAATTTTAATGTGCGCCGAGCACAGCTCCCCACATTCAGCAAATCACATTCACTCAGCTAATTAAAATGATTTTGCCCCCTTTTTGTCTGCATGTGCTTGTGCGCGTGAGCGTGCACGCTCGCTAAGGGTTTGATAGATTTGCCCACCTGGTGTTGTCCGTCTCCTTTTCATGATTTTATGACCCAGGCTTCGCTTTTCATCTCTCTGCTGCCCAAAGAGAATGGAAATCATCCAGAACACAAGTAAACCTTCATTTGTAGTCATCACCTTTCAACAAGGATCCAATCAGTATTCATATGGGCTTTATGTTTCTATTGCATCAGTTTTATGTCACCAAATGTAACATTAAATGATTTTTAGACTAGTGATATTTTGGCAGTGCAATTATGTGATGCATGACTCAATTACAAACAACATGCACCTCTATGAAGAGGATAGTCAGAAATAAGAGTGATTTCAAACGCACATTTATGCGTCCACATTTATTCACTGTCCCTGTTGTGTGTTACTGGTGTTAATCCAGTAAGATTTCACTACAAACACTTTTATTGAGCCGAGCCACAATTGGAGCACGTCAAACATGTCAGAGAGTCTCAGTTCTATTTTTAAACTCTTTCTTTCTTCAGCAAGAGTTTTGCACTAGCTTCAGTAACCTGAATAAGGCACATAGAATACTAAACACTAGATGAAGGTGGTGATAAAAAAGGAACCACTAGTAGGAGAGAGAGACGGAGAGAGAGGGAGAGAGAGAGGAAAGGGTTGGGGGGGAAATGATGTGGTCTTGTGGGAATAATCCTGGGCGGCAGTAATGGGCGCAGCTCGCGCTGCCTGTGTGCTCCCTGGGATGTGACAGTCAGCTTAATTGCAGCTTTTAGGATCATTACTGCTAGAATGTGAATGTCAAAATGGACAAGGCTCTCAGCCTCCTTGACAAACAAGCACCTACCACTCGGCAGCACGAGCAAGTAAGGATATGGGGGAGAGACAGAGAAAGAGAAAAAATGAAAAAAGAAAGAAAGAAAGAAAGAAAGAAATCTTTGGTGTCCTTTTTAAGGGAGAATGATGTGAGATATACCCTTGGATTATAGTTTCCATTGTTGGGAAAAAATAAAACAAAAACAGAAAACATGCCATAACTTTTGAACATGCTACATTCAATGTTTTTTGTTTCAATATGTTCACATTGATATACTCATCATCAAAAGAATAGTTGCACCCAGAAGAAAGTGTTGGATTGCAATGCTATTGGAAAGGAAGATAAAGCTTACCAGAAACAATATATATATATATAAATATATTATATTATATATATATATAAACTAAATTTAATAGAATATATAATAGAAAGTCTGTTGCCTTTAATATATATTTAGTTTACTGTTCTCCCCGTGTCTGTGTGGGTTTCCTCTGAGTGCTCCGGTTTCCTCCCACAGTCCAAAAAATTGCAGTTAGGCTAAAGATAGAGAAGCTAAATTGTGTGGTGTGAGTGTGTGAATGAATGTGTGTGTCTAAGTGTCTGCCCTGCGATGCAATGTTGGGCTTTCCAGGGTATTTTCTGCCTTCCGCCCAATGAACGCTGGGATAGGCTCCAGCACCCCTCGCCTCCCAAAAGGATAATGAATGAAAATGCAGAAGTCAGGTCTTTTCCGTTTTCATTTCAAGTTACTCTGTTCTCTAAGGGACAGTAATGTCGAAAGTTCAGTCTTTGAAGTTAGTCACATTTTCTGCTTTTCACATTCTAAGTAATACCAAAAACATTCACCAGTTTTGAGGTCGTGACCCTGGGGTGGTCAGTCCATTGTTCAAAGAACACCAATAACTTGTTTCATTTAATTGTCTTCTCACAGTAAAAGAATGGACAGAAACACTGTTGATTTTCTCTCAAAGACAGTTTATGTACTGTTTATATGATGGTGATAGTTTTGGTGGTCTACCAGGTCTCGCATGGCTATAAGGCATCCCTCATAATTGGTGTATTTACACAATTATATAAGAATTAGATGGCTGCAAACCCTCCACTTCTCATTGGGTGCCTGGAGCAACCGCAGAAGAACCACTATAAAAACATTTGAATGTTGTTTTCTCTAGAGTAGCACACACAAACCAAGAACAATTTAGGAACCTTTGTTTTTAACAAAGTGCATTATCATTTTGTGAGTAAAAAATGGGTTGTAATCATTGTCGTTACTGTTTTGCATAAGCATTCTCTCACGTCAAATTATAGAAGCTTTGTGATTATGGAAGCTTTGTGTACAGTGTAAAAAATACAATTCAATTTATCTATACATCATGAAGTTTGCCCGCGCATCCGCTTGTTAGAAATGTGGTAGACGCTGGATTAACTAGAAATAACAGTTCCCATTATGAATGTGGAGAAAAAGAGAACGTGATAAGTAGCCTAACTACCACTTTGCTCAGGCGTGCTTTTCACAGAGCTGACCGCCCTCTGCCTATCACATAAACTGAAGCGGGAAGGAATCAATTTCCCAGTACAATATGCATAATCGCTGAAGTGCTTATTCAATGGCTTTCAGTCAAGCTTGTTTTTGTTTTCCTACATTCGTCCGCTGTTTTGACGGCAACCCCCCTGACCGAAAGCTAGTGGATCACAGATAACAAAGGTCACTGCTCTCAGAATTTCTATGAGCTGAAGAGAGACAGGGCCAAGTATGTTTTTATACTGTTGCGTATGAGAGCTGCTATGATAGTCGCACGTAAATCAGAGGTTGAACGTGTGGGCGAGTTGAGGGTGGCACGTTGGGTGTATTTCCTATGCCATGTATACATAACACAGGGCTGTGGGCTATAACGGCCACCTCCAACCAGTCTCATTAGTATTATGGGGGATATTACGTTTATTCCCCTTACAGCCTACTGCAGTGCGACTCTCCTACCCACGTTGGTCTTGAGGCCTCATTTGCTGATTACTCTTGCAACACTTTCCTGGCCAGTCCACTGAAACGCACGTTTTGTCTGGTAATTAGCCTCCTTGAATGCCGGCTTAATCTCTTTTAGTGCTCTTTCAAGTCACTGCACAGCTCAAATCCCCCAAGAAGCAGCTCTTGAACGTAACGGTGGAATGATTCAGAGGAGGTGTGGAAGCTGATGGCTTTTGTGGGTTAATAGGAGGTGTCTTCTGCGTAGGACTAAATGGTCCATGTAGAGCTGTTTGCAGCGTTAAGTTGCCCTCTGCGCGGGCGTCTACCGAGCAAATAAATAATGCGGCGTAATTTGCAGCATGGCAACGCTGCACTGGGGGAATGCGCAGGTGAATCATTTGCATTGAAGATGCCGGCCCGGCACTGGTCGTTAATCTCTTTCATGCTCGCTCGTGAAAGTGCCAGGGTGATAGAGTCAAGGCGCAGAAACTTATTGGTGGACAGGTTAAATACTAGGACACTAGAGACATGCCCGGGTTTCTACACTGAACCTTGAAAAGCCAGCCTCACGTATCTGTCATCTATCTCAGATTTAGAGGGCAGCTAATCATGCGTCATAAAGAAAATATTCAACCCCATTAGTGCTTAATTGACCCATCCATGCTCCGCCCACTGTTCTATCGTCACTGTTGTGAGGTTGGATAAGCCTTACAGAGCAAGTAAATCTGATTCAGGCTAATTAGTGATGTTTTCAGAAGCTGCTGTATGACGCAAACTTGCCCGACTATAATGCTATCGAGCTGGAGTACATTATTGTAGCTGAAGCTGGTGACAATGATGACTTTGGTAACATTTTGTAAAATCGGTAACACGCTTTGCACTGCACTGTGCAAAAGTCTGAAGTGCCCTGGATATGCACCTTTTTTATCCTTCCTATGTTCTTTCATTGGTTTTCTCAAGATCGGAAGTTATTTATGTCATGACGAATGCAGCTATTCTTGAGATCTTGGTATCCAATTATCATGTGAATGTAAGAGAAATGTTTTTAGTATTTAGTGCCCATCTGTTGTCTTTATTGTGGCTTCCTTTCTTTTTGGGAAACTTGCTTTCAGTCTTTCCAAGAAATCTGTAGTGATGTTTTTCTCCACCGCCAAAGTTCAGTTTTAAATGTTTGTTGAGTTTTCTGCTTCTCACAATCCAAGTAATCCCAAATGCAAATCAAGACTGATCAGTCCATAAGACATTCACCACATCTCAGATGTCTACTTTCTATTTTTGAGCCCTTTTTGGACTAAAAATGAAATAAAATGAGGGTTGGTCTTCTGCATAAACACTTGGTTCAAAGTTGTGCAGTACTACTAAATAGGTTTCAATCGGCATTTATATGTATCACCTTAGAAAACTCAACTGGGATTCAACTTGGGAGCAAGCTTTGGAATATATTATTCAACTCTGAAGCCATACTGAATATTGACATCTGACAAAATTCTTGTTTTGTAAAACTGGAACATCCTCTGGCATTACAACTATTTTCAGTCTTGTCCGGCTGTTATCGCCTGACGAGAATATTGATGGAATGATTAGTTATGATTCATGTGTTCCCGAAAGGTATGGCATAGAATTCATGCGCTGGGCCATGTTATTGACATTATTGGACAATTATCCTTCATTGAAACACCAAGGGTCTCAGTCTCCTCATCTTGCAAAAATTCTCAGCACTTTTCCGACAGAGGAGATCAGCATTAAATTCAATACAAACAGCCATAATGGGGTTATTGGGGGGGGAGCGGTTAGAGGCAGTAACAGTGGCTCTGATTACCCTGGCTGCAATCTCCGGGGTAATGTCGGTGAAAGCCCCCCACACTCCAGCTGCCTGAACAACCCCACAGAAATGCTTCCCTGAAGATGAATTACGACATGGCACAAGGTCGGAACCCTCTGGAATATCTCGCATCTGAACCCATCAGCCCTCTGAAAATACCTTTCCCTTTTTATTCTCATAAAAATGTATTAAAATGTGTTGTATTTCACATCAGTCAAGCTTCATGAAAAAATTGGGGAATCTTTTTTCCTTTTGCAAATTGTGTGTGTGTATTAAATGACAATATCTGTGGTAAATATAGAGCTATAAAAGGGTTGAATCAGGGATGTCTATAGTGTGGACCTCACTGAGATGAGTCAGGATGAAACAGTCTTTGCCAAGCAGACACAACTTGCAGTGGCAGAATGAAATAGTACAGGGGCTGTAAACCAGCCACCTCTACCTAGAACTACACTGCTAAAAAGGTTGTTGGATGGTTCTTAAGTTGTTTGTGTGGTTTAGAAAAAATGTTTAATTGTTACGTGAAGGTTCTAAGAGTTCACCACTCATTTACAAAACACTTCTTTGAAGAGCCATCCACTGAGAGGTTCTTTAGTGACCCACTAAAGGCATTATTCCAAAGGTCAGACACAGGCAGAAATTATGAGTTTGGTCAATTGGTTATGTTTCAGGCATTTCATTTAAAAATTGCATCTATAATATATGTTAATTCCTGCATGTGTAGTCATTTTGCTTTCAATCACATCCAACTGTATTCTCCAAAAGTTAGTAATTGTAATGACTTCTTTGCTCCACCTACACTTTGCACAACCATGTATTTTCATATATCATTGACATATATGTTTCCTGTAGGATCTATCTAGAATATCCTAATATGTCTATTTCTTATGTAATAAAAGCTGTATTTACTCAAACTCTGCATGTTTTCTAAGATCTCACTGGCTAATGCAGCTTTGTAACTGATTCTTAAAAAGCAATTATCTCTAAAGTTTTTGCAGTGATGAAATTTTACACTTAAACATGCTCTACGTTAGCAACTTACATAGTTGGAACGATACAGCTGCGATGCAAGTGTTTCTCAAAATCATGGTTGGAACTTCGGAGGTTAACTACGTTGGTAACTTACATAGTCCGAAGCATCGTTAAGCGACACAGGTGTTTCCCAAAACCGTAGTTCCACCGAACGTTCGGAAAAACTGTCGTTAAGTTGTGTAGTTGGAGCTACAGCTGTAGAACTGTCGTTAGAAGCTTAGTTCCTGGTGATGACGTCATCGATGGCGCAGGACGCAGTAGAAGCAGACCTGTCACTGAGCTAAAATAATTTACATCTTCTGGAACGAACATTTAGAACATCAAATGCTGTAAACACGTAATTCTTAACGTATGTCCATATATATAATTTCTGCGTTTATGAGTACAGTTGGATTTATCAAATCGCTATGACTCATGTGAGTGTAACGTTAACCCAGACCTACGAAAAAATGTCATCAAGTTAGTCTTTATTACAAACATCTATCATAAAAGACAAAGTGGAAAACTTCGCAGTACTTTAATAAATCACTTCTTAATCAATCTCTTTCGTTACGAAAAAAAAACCGAAGAGAAACCCACCTGGGTTTCGAACCCACGTCCGTCTGAGGGATTCAGTCTTCGTTACCGTGTCATGTCATATTCACTTCTATCCAACCGTGCCACTCCGACAAACCGATTAGGATTTTTTATTATTATTATTTTATATTGCTAATGGTTCTTCTATTTTGTATCTGGGGAAATGTTTTTATAAGTGTTATCTATTAATTAATATATTTATGATGAATATTAACATTACTATTGTTATTGTTTTCATTGTTGATATTATATTTTTAAAAAATATTTTGTTATATTATTTCTGTTAATATGACTGGTAGTGGTGGTGGAAAGTTATTTGCTTACAACATGAAGAAATATGAGTAACCTTATTAATACTCTAATTATGTATACTGATTCTCATATTTTGGCCTTATATTACAAGGTTAGTGAGTCTTTGCACGTTTTACGTTGTGAAAGTCGGACCAAACATTTGGGTCCATAGTGGTTTGAACTATGGTGGTTCAACCAACATGGTTCAAACTACTGTGGTAACAACAAAATACGACGGTTTCGGGAAACGGTCGTATTTCAGACGTTAGTTAGTTTAACGATGCATCGTACCACATTAGCTCAGTGCTAACCTCCGTCCTTGTACAGGAAACGCACCCCTGGAGACAACCTTCAGAAAGAAATAAGCATTTTCATTCTAGCATCATCCAAAGACTCCATATCCAAAACCCCTGCTAATTAATGCATAATTTGGTAGATAATGTTTTATTTGCATATTTAAATGACAATTGTTGCAAAACTTACACTCAAAAATACTTTCTCTAGTTTTACAGTTTCTGGGTTTGTGTTTGAACCAAAATGAGAAGTTTTATTTTATGCACTACTGGAAACATGTCTCCCAAATTCCAGATAGAATATTGTATTTTAGATCTGTTTATTTAGAAAATCACTAATGACGCCTCCAGAAGCCTGTTTTTTGAACCATGCTCGCTGTGAGTTGCACCCCAGCCACCGCTCGCCGGTCTTTCTGTAGATCACTTGAGGTCATCTTACGGTGGTTAAGTGACATTGGAATGAGGTGGCGCTCATCACGGTCAGTAGAGAGTGATTTTCGCCCACTGTAGCTGTGTTGTCCTGTGTGTTTGCTGCTTGACCTTGTTCTTATGAACCAGATGCTCACTGTATCTGCCAGTAAAGTAAATAAAGTTGAATTGAATTGAATTGAATAAAGCTAGAACCGAACCTTCTGTTCCTCACTAAGAACCTGCTATACGTGTGGGGAAACTGGAGTGGTGTCTTATTTATTTCCAGAGATAGCTATATATATCTATATATTAAGAATTATCTGGCAAAGATTCGTTGTGATGTCTATTGTTTTAAAATTAATGACCTCACCCTCCTGTGGTGTTTTGCCTTAATTTGTACAAAAATGTTGCACATGCAATGTGTGGTGGTTCTTACAACAAACATTTTCATCCATTAAAACATTATTTAGGGGATCAGAACTTGTTCTTCTTAGCATCACTCCAAAGAACTTTTTAAGGCTATATAATACCAAACTTAATCAGTGGAAAGCCATAAACTGTCAGTATCCTAAATAATACAGAATAAAGAACTTGCACCAGCATTAGTCAAGACAAAAAGCAATTCTACTTTCTATTCGGTGCTTTTTACTGTCATTGACTTTTTTCCCCTGAAATACCTAGACAGTTCCATCAAACATGCATTCAAACCAATTCAAAGTCAAAATGGGTGAAAGCTCTTACACCTACTATACATTTATTGACTTCTTTGTTGTGGAGGAAAATATTCATGTCACTTGCCAAGACATACATGTGAGCTGAGTCACAGTGAGAACTGCGGTAGAACTGTGGTTCTATAATGGTATTTACTGCTTGTGTTAAGAAAAATGCTTTATAAAATTCCTCACTAGCACTCCTTATTACATTTACACATAATGAACACATAATTAATACTTCTTGTATTAATGTTATTTGTATTTATTCTAATAGTAGTGTTTTTTCTGAGCATATAAACACTTAATGACCAGATAAATAACTTTTTTTAATCTAATTTTGCTCCATCCTATACGTTATCCTCTTTCATTTTGCTTGAATGAGCTACACGATACCACTTTTTATAAGGAAAAGAGCCATTAAATATACATTGTAAGTATATAAATTATGCTCTCACTGGAAAGTAATGTAAGGTTAGAGCGAGCCATTATATCGGTTTAACAAAATGTATCAATAAGTAAAGCTTGATAATTGACAGACTGTACATTCAATGCCGTTGGACAGACTCACTTGCAACGTGACAATGTCTCTCTTGAATCATATTCTGATTATTCACAGGCAGGTGAAACAGGATCGCAATTGACGGAACTGATAGCGAAGAAGGCATTGGACAGTGCGTCAAGAGATAAGACTGATTGTGTGTTTTCAGACATCCTCACCTGTGGGGCCCATGGGCCCCTTTCTCCTTTAGGGAGGGAGTCACGGGACCCCTCCCTCCTCTCCAGCCGCCCCGCTCTTTATAAGCATCATTATCAGCCCCAAATTGGCTGTGAGGAATAAAAGGGAGACTATTGAGTCCCAAAGCATTAGTGCATGGCTGTCCCAGTCGACTGGTTCCATGAACAAATGATTAAGGTGTACCCTTGCTTAATTTTTTATAAGAGCTATCTCTGTTGGATATCAGCCAAGCAGGTCGAAGTAGAATTGGGTCTTTCCGCTGCTTTTAAAACCTGACTGTATGTACTAGGAGTTATGGGCCTTCGATTATGCATGTGATTTTTTTTCCTTACTGTGCCTAAAAGGCCATCCCCTCAGATTTCTAAGGAAGCATGGCGTTTTGTCTCTTTGTGCATGTGTAATAAAGGGACTGACACTGGAGCAACGTGACTCCTGTCATTGTCAGCTTTATCTGGGATCTTTCCCTGGATGTGAAGGGCTTTGCCCTGCCACCTGTTAGGGCCTCAGAGTGCGCCTGAGCTGTTTATCAAGATTTCTCAAAATTGGGTCCAGATGTCAGATTTGTAAATTAATCTAACTGGACTCAAATTCATTAGCGCTGATGCAGCTGACTGATGTAAGACGGAAGTCTTCTCTTTCTCAGTTCGTCCGCTATAATATTATGACTCTTCAGGTTGATTAGAATGTCTGTTGAAAACAGAAGCACTTACTGAAATGTTTACTGCAATGTTTACTTATTTAGTGAGATTGTATGATTTGGAACTTTTCAGTAAAAAAAAATGAACTATGAAATTTTGCCATTTAGTTATGACATTATATGGTGTAATTTGCCATTATGTTTGTCATATGATGTAATATAACATGTTATGGTGGTCTACCATTTGTGTTTGTGTTCTACACCGTTATTTAGCATTTTGTAATGTCATATGGTGTTATTAACCATTTTGTGATGGTGTCATATAGTGTAATTTACCATTTTGTGATGGTGTCCTATAATGTAATTTGCCATTTTGTGATGTGTCGTATGATGTAATATCACTTTTAATGGTGAATCACCATTTTGTGATTGTGTTTTTTTTTTTTTTTTATTTAATGATGTCATGTTGAGCAATTTACCACTTTGTAGTGGTGTCATATAGTGTAATTCGCTGTTTTGTGATGTTCATATAGTGTAATTTATTATTTTGTGATAAGATGTAATTTACCTTTTTTAATGGTGTCAAATAGTGTATCTTCCATTTGTGATGGTCATATAGTGTAATTTCCCTTTTTGGGATGGTCATATAGCCTAATTTACTTTTAATTTATTTATTGTTTTTAATGGTGTCATAGGTGTAACTCACCTTTTTGTGACGGTGACATATATTGTAATTACCACTTTGTGATGGTGTCATATAGTGACATTTGTATAGAGAGTGATTTTTATTTGGTCTCACTGTAGCAAGTTTAATGTTAAGTTTACCGTAATTTTTTGTCTTTATTTGTGGCATAAGTACTGTTATAGAGTATACAGCGTACATACACACATCATTTATATGTCTATTTGTTTTGTTGTTTCAGCTTGATAGTGTCTCTTAGTTGTCTTTTCTAAGTAAAGCATGTGTTAGACCTGAGCGTGGTTTTTGATGGTTTAGTTAATGCCTAAAGAGGATTTGCGTTGCCTTGGTTTCTGAGATTGTATCATGGCGAGGCTTGCAGGCTCTGTAACACGTATAATAAGATGAGAAGCGCTGGCTTCATACAATCAGCAGCACCGTTTCCATAACAAGAATTACATGTACATTTTCATCAGCTTGAGACTGTGTGGCCTTGTTCTGAATACAAGACAGAGTTATCTGTGCTTCTTTGAGCACCTTTAACTCATAATTGGATAGAAATGGGAAAATGTATAGTGTGTAAATGTCTAAACTATGATCTTCTTTCTGAACAGCAGTATATATTTAAACCGTTTACACTGTCTTTTATAAAACATACAGGCTTCATTGATAGATTAGAAATGGACTGTCCTAACTGGTCAAATCTGCATTCATTGGGATATTCTGAGGACATTAGCTTTGTTATTCTACTCAAAGTTGAAATCAAAAAAATAGGACTCCTGGCAACTGTACATATTCTGGCACACCACTGAAACTTCCAAGACAAATAGGAGAACATCAAGCTCTGACCTCAACACCACTGAATGTGTTTGGGATTTCTTGGAGTGTGAGATGCAGAAAACGCAAGCACTTTATAAGACTGTATTTGTACTGTACTGTGGATGTGCAGAAGAATCTACCTGCAAATGTTTTGGAAAGAATGCTAGCTGTAATAATGACAAAATGTAATTAAAATTAAATTTAGTATATATTTTATATACAATATTATATATAATGTCTGCCTTTTTGGACACTGGCAAGTGAATACCTAGTACTCAATGACTGTTTTGAGTGGAAATCAAATCACTGAAGTCTGACTTTCACAGCACTGTATGTAAATAAGTCTTTGATGATAGTATGATGATAAATGTAACATGCTCTAGATTGTTATCAAAGATGTAGCTGTGAGGAATCACAGAAAAAGGTGATGTGTTTGCTACTAGATGCCTGTATGACTTGAGCACAGCTGCTATTAAACGGTTGAACCTATATCACTGTACCCTTACGCTACATCAGCGCTGTTGTTCAGGTTGTATAAAAATGTACACTAGGTCTAGTTTCAAACTCCAGTTTTGACTCTTTTGTGATTTCATACAAAACAGTCTTATCAGTGAGTGATTCGCAGTAGAATTTAGCCTAGCTAGGCTGATTGCAGTGAGTGGCTGGTAAAGTAGAAGGCGTCCTCTCAAAGAGTACATTCTTCTAAGCCATCAACAAGTTAGATACTCACTGCATCCCACACTCTGTGCTTATCA
This sequence comes from Semaprochilodus insignis, assembly GCA_034552555.1. Classification (NCBI taxonomy): domain Eukaryota; kingdom Metazoa; phylum Chordata; class Actinopteri; order Characiformes; family Prochilodontidae; genus Semaprochilodus; species Semaprochilodus insignis. The sequence goes on along the minus strand of CM067499.1, from coordinate 8,675,480 downwards.
TAGACCTTGTCCTCTGGCACTTCGCCCCTGACCAATCTGCAGGATTGGGAGTTTGCTTATAGGCCCTTTGACAGACCACATACAGAACAATTCAGTAGGTACCCTGTACATTTTACTAAAGGTACATTCAAGCCTAAAACATGTTTTATATGTTGTCCTGTACAGTGTCCTGTAGTGCAGCATTCCATCCCTCAGCCTCATCAGTTTGACAGAATTCAAAATTCTGTGTTTTTTTCTGTATCTTCTAAACTACAATACCCAGCATGCATTATACAAATACATTATACAACCATTGGGAATCACCCCCAAGGAATAAAGAAATGCGCTGATGTCTTGGCTAATGAATGCAGGTGTTACACTCATCATCAAAAGAACAGCAGCACAAATAGTTGCACCCAGAAGGAATCAACCGACAGGAATGAAACTTGGTGGGTAGGTTTGACATTGTGAGACATGCAAATAATTCAAGTTGGCCATGCATGTGAGGTAAGCAAGGACAGACCTTATTGCTGTGCATGACTGCCTCAACAGTGACGACTGCAGATATTCAGCAAGCAGTGATGCACTCCATGAGTCATCCTATGAGTGCCAGCACCACTAGCCACAACGCAGGACTACATGCACACAGACCATTACGACGACTGCCCTTAACACCACATCAGTGTTGCCAAAGACAACACAATGGTGTTGTGCCAGACTGTCATCTTCAGTGACAAGTCCCACTTTTGTCTTGGTGGAGACAACCAACGAATCCGTGTGTGGAGGCACTGTGGTCAACGCCAAGATGAACGGTTTGTTGTCACATGTCCCATGTCCAGAAGGCCTGGTTTTACTCCATCTCCACCCCTACTGCAAAATCTGCAGGAGCTGTGTGAGAATATTCAAGCTGCATGGGATGGATTATCACAGGACACCATTAGGAACCTCTGACTGATCCGACACTTCCTTCTGGGTGATGATGAGTGTTTAGTCGATGTCTTTGCAGTAACGTCAATCCTCTGCATTAACCATTTAGAGGGAGAAAAACACATTTTAAACAGCCCAAATCTCCCTAAGAAATCCATTGAGCACCTTCTTCTCATCTTCAAGATGGTCTAGTCTGCGTCCTTGTCTTTAAACCAGAAAATGTCACTCTTGAGACTTCAATGGTACCACTTTAGGAAGCAAGTAGGCATGTTTTCAACAGATGTAGCAATGGTTATATTTTTCGATTTGGCTGAAGTGCCAAAACTAGAGTTTGTTCTTGACCAGAGAAAACATATATGCAGACAGATCTTTTCAAGATGGATCATGATGCCAGAATTAAGACTGAATGAAAAAGCTCAATGCAACATATTCTGAAAATCTCATAATAAAGGTTCCTAGAAGGTTCTTGGATGTACAGTTTTAGGAAGGCAATTCATTGGTGGACCACCTACACCTTACATTAAGGTTCTTTAGACTTTTAAAGTAATTCTTCATTCTTCACAAGTTTGAAGAAGGGATCTGAGAGTATGAACAACCTTTTGAAGGTTGCAGAACCTACATTGTTCTACACCACTTGAAGTGTTCATCCTAGAACATTATGTGGAGGTTCCTCACAATTACAGAAATGATTCTTTAAAGAATGTTCGGAAAAGTGGATCTTTAGCAGTCTTGCTCCAACGGAACTCTTTTTAGCACATTTCTAAGAGGGTAGGCATAGCAGCCTGTTTGATGCCAATGGCTAAGCAAACATAACCTTCAGCTTTCAGAGCAATCCAAAAATATCCTAAACTTTTAGACTTGGAATTATGACTCATAGCCATGTACCGTCGACCGCAGTTCCTGTTTTGCTGTCATCACCATGACGACGACCCAACCTCTTAAACAGCTGGAAGTTGTCCTGCTGCATAAAACCTGACATCTCACAAGTAAATGTGGCGTTTCCAAACAATAACTGGATTGGCATTTGAAAACCTTACAATCCTACGCAGCAGCCTGAAGCCACCGTGGTGAAGTTTTAACTCAGTATTTCCGTTCATGCATTTACATTTGAAGTCAAATGGCATGTCCGGGGCATTCAAGCAACCTCTCAGTACTCAGCGAACCTGCTGCTAGTCTAACATCCCCAATCTTTTGGCACCACGTGCTAGCATCATTTTTTGGCACCATTCTCCTAGCGAGAATGTTTTGACGGGTTCAGCTCTTGGTTAGGAATGAAGGGTCAGCCTGGTGGGGCTAATATTAAGAGACCCCTGCTCTACTGGGGCCTTGTAAGCCCAATGAAAAGTTGGAGCATGCTCTTTTCAGAGCCAAACTTGATTCCCCCAAGATCAGCACGGCTGGGCTCATGGTCTGGCACTGCTCTTAGCATTCTTTTTTTTTTTTCCACACACGCTCTGCTGACAAGTAACACTTGGAGTGTCCTCTTCATTGACACATTCCAAAGAGGCTGAGGCTTAACCACCGCCTCTGTCTCTCCATGTCTGCTGACAGACGGCAAAAGCTTCCAGAAGAGCCTGCTTTCAAAACAGCCCAGGCTGCTCGTACACTTGATCCACTTTTGAAAAGTTTGGTAACGCAAAATGGTTGCTATTACATGCATCGATATGGAGCAGTTTAGTTAAAAGAAAAAGATGGGTGATTGATAAGCTGTCCTGACCGTATTGAGTTAACCACCTGTTAGACCGGGCTATGAATGCTGATGTTTTGCAGCCAGATTAACGTAACTAAATAAAACTTTGTGAGGACATAAAGAGAAGCCAAATAGACGGAGCAAGTTTGGTGTAAAAATGCACATACAGCCAAGCCATCAACTATCAACCACATTGTGAATAAAACTACAAGTATGTCTCTCTCCCGACCTCGAAAAAAAACTTGCTGCAAAATTAGAAATGGCCATCCATCAGCCACAACCAGCCAGCACATATGACATGGCTGAGTCAGCAGATTTGATGGGCATTGCTGGCATAAGGAGAACAAAATAAAATATTAATCAAGTCATATATTAAATATTTAGGGCTTTTAAGGCCACCTACTACTTGGTCTATATTGTCTGTTTATTCTAGAGCATCGTTTCAACCCTGTAACCAGCTACTGTTACATTTGTATTAGATAGCTTTCTTCCAATGCTAGTATAAACAACAGCATGAAAGCTTAATAATATAATTATTTTAACATTGATTTAAAATACATTTAAATTCAATGTTGCTTTTAATATTCTGCTTTTGAGGTATTTGGTAACAAAATATAGCATGATGTTGTTAAAAAACTTTTTTTTTTTAATTAAACAATACACACCACAAAGTACTTTGAGCGATACCATAGGAAAAACACTTTTGATTCTCAAAAGAACCGTGTTTAAAAAGGAGATCTGTGAATGCAAAAAAACGTTTAGGGCATAATAAACCTAAAATTAATATAAAACCTCTTCATCACTTTCAGGGTTCCTCCTAGAACATTTATACCATGTTGTGTTTTTTTCAAATTTACAAGGTTCTACACACTCACACATCTTATTTCTTGAAAGAACCATTCATTGAAAGTTCCTTAAGGGAACCACATGTGGTTCTTCTATGGCATTCCGCAAAGAACTCTTTCTGGCTGCCTTACTTTTAAGAGTATTTGTCCCCCTTTTGTGGGCTGCTGCCCACTTGGACCCTAAGACAAAAATCTTTGACATGTTTGACATCTTAAAAAAAGGTCCCAGATGGAACAATAGCGCCATAGAAGAAACACTCTTGATTCCCCACAGAAACGTTCAGTGTATAGTTCTTTACCACTGAACATTTTTGTGACAAGTGTTGTTGTTTTTTTTTTTTTTTTTTTGAGCTCCTACATAATATAAGGGTTCTATAATAATTAAAGGCTTTTATTGGTCCCACAATGGGACAAAAAACCCTTCTTGACATTAATTGGGATCCACAGGATCTGTAGTCAAAAAAAGAGGAACAACAGAAATCCAAACACATCACCTACACAAGGAACATCTACACAAGGAACCAATGTTTTCCTGATGTTCTTCATTTAAACGCTACCTACAAACCTCCTATTGTGCACTATAGTTCCCAAAATGCCATAATTTCCTGTAAACCATCTGCTATTAGTATGGACTGATTAACAGTTGTGGGCTGAGCTCGTCAGCCTCCCTGGTGTTGTGACTCTGTGGTCAGGCGTTGGACCTTGGGGAGGGATTGCTTGCCCGGCTCACAATGTAATCAGGTCTCATCCAGGAGAGTGTGATTGTTCCATGGAGCCTCCTCCAGGTACAGTGCCGCTTTTGTTCCAGTAAGTCGGCGAGCTGAATGCAGTCCGGGAGGCTCGACGGGACCCCGGGAGCTATTCTATCAGGAGGCTTTGTGCTACCCACCGGCCCCTCTTCTGCCCTGTGGAACACTGGAGAATAGAGCTGGCATTTTAAACAGAGGACCCCTGGTCTGTGTAAGTTCACCATCACTCAATGTGTGGCTCAACAAATGAGCCAAACAGAACACCATTGCAAAATTCAAGACAATGTTCTAATCAGCATTGTTATTTTTTCCATGTTCTTGGTCTGTCATATGTGCCGTTATGCTTAATGACCTGAATGTTTCACATTTGCCTGATTTTTGCTTCAGAAAATTGTGATCTTCGTGTGTGATGCTTTTTATCTTGTGTACCTGCAACATGGCTTTATACCCTAAACAGCATGACTGAATAACATATTGTGAACTGACTCTAAGCTGAATGACCTCTCTGTTAGAATTGTGTAGGTACAGCATCAAACTCTATGGCAAATGTCATTATTCGGATATGGACCAACCATAAACGTCTACACCTTGTATTAATAAAATGTGTAGAATTTTACAAATCTGTCTTAATTCCCTGCTTTTGTATCTACAGTACGATGAAATAAGCACGCCACATATGTGAGGCATATTTCCTCAATACTTCCCATTAGGACAAATAATAATACAGTGAACAATAGAAAGCAGTCCAGTTAGCATACATTGGTGAACATAAATATATCAAAGCAACATTCATTTTATGAAAAATTAATAAGTTGACATTAATGTTATTTTGCATTTACAACAGCGGGTACAGAATTCGGTCACACTTCATTTCAATGGCTTACTATAGCTTATCTAGAAAAGCTCAAATTGTTAACAATCATTCTGGTGAAATGTAGCTGATTATCACCAGTGTTAGGGTTATGGTTATGATCAGAACCTAATCCTAAGGGTTAGAGTTAGGTGTAGGTTTAGGTTGTTAGCTATGGTGTATTTGGTTTGCTTAGGAGATAGTGGTTAGAGAAATGTTAGGTAAAATTGAATAAATATTTGGTTAGATATTAAAGAAAAAGCCCTTTTTTCACAGAGACCTACAACTTTGCTCCAACTTGTTTTAGAGGAGCCCTAACTTGCATTCAAAAACACGTAACAGAGAATTCCCCCTCTTCCAACTACTGTATTCTATTCATGTACTGTCTCAATTTTTGACTATCAACACACCAGCAAAATACCTGTGGCTGAACGTAAAGTAAGCTCTACTGGAGCTAAATGCGGCAAATAATCCACATGCCACGCAAGCTTGACCATCCTAGCTACGCCATGCAAGCACGAGCTGATTTGTCTCATAATGTCAGGTCCACTAACCTGAAAGGCTTTTGTGTAATCTCGCCCAAAAGTCACCTCTTTTCATATTTCACAGCGGTGGGAAGCCATCCCACTTAAACGCTGACAGTTTACATATGGCTATAAAAGCCACCCCCACCTAGTCGACTGAGTCAGTCTTTCTGAAGATCCCACCTTATGACCAAACCAAGGAATATGAAATGTTGCTGAAAGAGACATGCTGTATCATAAATGACTCTTTCAGTATCAGCAAATATTAGCTTTAAAAAAGTATCCACATTGGACGGATTTTCAAACCAATATTTGATGACGTATTTATTGTTAAGGGCAGGATGTTTAGTTGATAGTGAGCTGCCTTCTAAAATCTTTGTTTTTCTGAAATAGATGTTCTCCACAGGTCTCCACAACGCTAATCCAAGTAGTCCCAATTTTTTTACATAAATTTACATAAATGTATTTTTATAAATGTTCATGTATTGGCACCAGCTTTGGCAGGTGATAAATATTAGATATCTGTCCATAATTCTTACACGGATGCATCTCTGGTCTAAAGTACCTACGATGTCTAAGCTGTGGGCCTGATGTTGTAGACTACTTCCACTGATGTACGGCTGTATAGGTCATCTAAAGCATCTGCAGTAAGTCATATCGGATCTTATCATGCATATCTGTCACTTCATAAAGCAAATATCAGCATCCAAATGCTACAATCAGCAAAAAAAAGAAGAGGACACCAAATCGACAGAAAGTTTAAGAAAAAGCTTCCAAATGTGTCCCATGCGTTTACGTACAGTACGTCAAACTTTTATTATTGTTCAAATATTCCTGAAGATATAACCACATATGGCGTTGCTCTTACATCATTTTAAGTCAAATGACAGGACACGTAAATTCTGATAGATCATTCGGAGTCGACAATACTCTTTTCCTCCTTTTTGTTGTTTTTTTTTTCTTTTTTCTCGTTTTACTTCAGCAATTAAAGATACACAAAAGTGGCAGGTCGTTCGACAATAAATAATAAATTATTCTGTAATACAGGAACAAACAAACAAAAGAGAGAGAGAGAAACCTTCTCCACCGCTAGCTGAACATGATAACTTAAAACTATACACATCTTTGGGAAAGAGAGAGAGAGAGAGAGCGAGAGAGAGAGAGAGAGAGAGAGAGGAACTCTTGGACGGACACAAAAACACATGAAGTTCCCACGCAGCTTCGTGGTAAAATAGAGGTATACCTTGTTGCAATGCTTTAGTACTCGGGCTTCAAAAATAAAAAATAAAAAAAAGAGAGACCAGAGAACAGAAGAGAAAAAAAACTGTAAAAGCAGTAGTCCTCAGATTTAGATGCTCGTGAACGCTTTTAGAGTTTTGGAGAAACTGAACAGACAGTCATTGGTTGGTTTGTCAGTAGGCTACTCATGCTGCGGGTGCCGGTTGCTTATATTAATACCAGAGTCCTCTTTCTCTAGAGGGTCACTGATTTGTCCCAAAAAGAAAAACCAAAAAAATTGGGGGTGTTTGGCAAAAAAAACGTGTACTCAAGCAGTTCCACCACGCAGAGATGAGATTCGTCCATCTTTTCCTCAACCAACATCTTCCTCCTCAAAAAAAAGAGTCACCCGGAGCGCTCGGCCCGTTCGAGCAGCGTTTCGTTCCCATGATTGTCATCACAGTGTATGAAGACACGCAGCCGAGGGCTCGTGGAGAGCGAGAGTGAGAAAGAGAAGGAGGAAACAGGGGTGCAGGGACCCCCCCCCCCACCTCCACTCCTCCTGTCCTTCAGCTGCTGGAACACAAGGTAATCCAACTTTGCCTAGGCCTCTATAGGACTGGCCACCATGCTGTTTGGGGTGTCTGGCAGTTGGGAGGACATGGATGCCACTTCGCTTCCTGTTGAGTTCGAGCCCGGGCCTCCTTCAGAAAAATTCACCTGCAACACATTGTTATTATTAGGGGTGCAAGCACAAACCATTCCGTTAGTGCTATTCCTATTGAAATTATTGCTATCAGGGCCGTTTCTTGCTTGAAAGGGAATTTCACATTCCCAAATTGTTATGTACTCTCCAAAATCATCAGTGAACTGACATGTGTCTTCTGAGTTGTTATACGGCATACCAATAGTAGTAAAAAAAAAAAAGTTTTTGTTGGGAACAACACCCTGCATGTACCTCTCTGCCATGAAGCCATTTAAAAATGTGTTTTTAGGCCAAAACAAATATCAAAAGTTTTGGACACTGTATACATAACAGTTTAAAGTACTTTCTTTGATGTAGCTTTTAGAGACTCTTCAGATGTCTGGTTCCCATCACCACTATTGTGAACAATTCTGACTGGGTATGTTTCTCTAGAACTGAGCATGTCATATCAAACCCCTTGGATTTTGCTTACATCTTAGCAAGTTAGTAATGCAGATTTTGGGGAGAATATATTAAACCACCCTTTAACATCAGTATCAGCAGCCACTTTGAGCCCCAACACCAAAGGGAGGTATGTAGGTTTTTTGTTTTCTTGTTTCATTTCATTTTTAACATACACAACAGGTTTTCCAAAGAAACACAGAACCTTGCAAGAAACACTTCAAATGAAGTGTTCTTTAAGTTGTCAGGGTTCTATGTAAATATAGCTTGAATTTATTATGGATCTTTTGAAGAACCCCTGCTTTTTAAGGGTGTTCTTTGAGCAGCATTTCAATTTATGCTGAGTTCAGTGTTCCAGAGCACCTTTATAGAATTCCACTTTCCACCACCACTAATGACAATGTCAGCAAAAACACCTTAACTAGGACAATCAAGGGAGAACCCACCCCTGACTAAGCAACTGTAGGAGCTATAGTATTGGGTGGTACTACCAATTGCAATAGCCTATTACTGGGTATTATAGTGTTAGTCTTAGTAATATTTACACTGTAGTACTGTTGAGTTGTGCTAGTGTTCTATTGTATCTTTACTATTGCCATTTAGGTCTATTGGGGTTGTTATAGTTAGGACTCTTAAACAGAGACAGCAGGCCTGGATTTTTCCCCCACACTCACCAGTTGCTGGAAAGCAGGCTGGTCGATGTCACTCTGCAGTGCGAAGTCACTGAGGACCTTCCAGGGCGGCTGGTACGTCTGCACCTCCACTTGGCTCGCCTGCAAACCGCCGTCGTGTCTCTCGGGACTGGCCGCCACCATAGGAGTGCCCGTCATGCCCTGGATGTTCTGCACACAGGCACGACAGACACGCTCAGCATTTGGCACAAACCTCTATATGCGCCCTACGCGCACGTAAATGCACACTGTTGTTTTCCAGGACTTTTTCCAGCTTGTTTTGTGTTTGCTTGCCGCTCGCTCTTACCGTCTTGTCGTTGGGCTGCTGCTGCTGCAGCTGCTTCATCAGCAGGCTGCGCTTCTTGTCCTTGCAGCGCTTGTTCTGGAACCAGACTCGGATGACCCGCGGGCTCAGGCCCGTCATCTCCACCAGCTGCTCCTTCATCAGCGCGTCCGGCCGCGGGTTCGCGTTGTAGCACGTCCGCAGCGTGTGCAGCTGCTTCTCGTTGAGCACGGTGCGCACGCGCGTCGTCTTCTCGGGCTGCTTGTGCACGTGCGGCCGCAACGCGGGCTGCCGCGCCGAGATGGGCTCCGCTACGGGAAACAAACAAACAAACAAGCAAACAAATAAACAAACGATCTCGGGGAAGGTGCCAGAAGCTGGAGGTTTCTAGGTTGCGCGTATTTTGTGCATATGTGACAGATACTAAGAACGCATGTTTGGAATAGATTAAGGGTTCTTTAGGAAAGGCTGTGTGTGGCACGTTTAAAGGAGCTTTTTAGCATGGCGAAATTGATCTTCATATTGATGGAGAATGTACTGTATATGGTTCTATATAGCACTAAGGGCACTTTTTCGTGCTGTGTTGACCCATTATACTAAAACATAAAAAATCATTTTTCATGCAATTTTTTAGCATAATATGATTGTCTATAGGTTCCGATACGGCTTCTGTTAAAGAACCCTTGAAGAACCATCTTTTTCAAGTTTATGCAATGGTTGAATAGTCTGAACATCCCACTGAATCCCCTAAAACGCAATAATCATCATATTTTCTGTGGGTGTAGTAACATACATACATACATACATACATACATACATACATACATACATACATACATACATACATACATACATAAATAAATAAATGTGAGAAACGTGTCGAATTATTGCCCATATCCTCTCACAACCTTCGCATCCATCCATCCAGCTTTCAGTGCATGATTGCAACCCTACCACTCTTCAGATTTAGCTGACCTCCTGTGAATGAGTCACGCATCCAGCTACGATGCTTTGCTCATCCCTTCTTTCGGTTCTTTCCTGTTTCCTCGCTTATGGGAATGAAACGAATTTGAATTCGCTATTTTTCCAGAAAACAGATTTGCGGCTACAGAAAATATCTCCATGACTGCTTGACGCCTTCTTACAGCTTCTGTTTCCGTTTAACGGATGTAGAAAGCTGACTGAAACCTGTGCATTGCCGCTTGACAAATCACAATAGTAATAGAATAGTAATAATATATTAACTGAATAGTAATAGAATAGTAATAATCTATTCAATGCATCACAGTGGTTTACATTATAGCTTGATATGTTATCTGTCGATAATCAGCTGGGCCGCTGCTCTAGTACTTCTGCACACATATTTCATAAAGAAACCGTGATAACAAACAGTGGCATAACATAACGAAATGGCCCCTTTATATATTATCAATTATTAAATAAAAGACTGTGTCATTTTATTTTTTTCTTGTTTATTCATGGTTAATTTGGTTTTGCCAAGTCGGTGCTTTAATATAAGTCATTTTCTTGAGGTATTATTATTATTATTATTATTAGTAGTAGTAGTAGTAGTAGTAGCAGTAGTAGTAGCAGTAGTAGTAGTAATACCTATGGCGTATAATGGGTCCAATAAAATGTGGATCCAGTGCCTTGTGCTACAGTAGTCACGCCACTGCTAATAAATATATAGGCCTAATTTCCATACACGTTTCACGGCGTTTCACAGAGTCACTAAAGCTCAGATCCGGTGCGCCCCACCATCAGGCTACTTCAGCCTTCCTTCATGTGGAGAGCCTTTCACAAGTGGATTAGTCCACTATGTGCTCTTCACTTTCACACTGATTTTAGATCTGTCTTTTCTTTTCTTTCTTTTTTTCAGAATAAACCCTTTAAATCTAACATAGAACACGAACCGTGCTGCACCAACTACATTACACAGCCCATCATCTCCCCAGCCCATGTTCTCTCCTGAATAAGGAGATACTCCAGATGTTCAGGTGATCTCGCGCTTTTAAGAGGCTTTGCTGTGTGTCCACGAGCCCGCGTGCTCGGATCGGCTGGTTAGCTCTGGAGCAGTGGAGAATAGCAATTTCATGCATGAATGGCCGAATTCAATAACAGACAAACTGGAGGAAAAATAAAACGTGTAATGTTGGCGGACCACTGACAAAAGTCTGGGGGGGCTACCAGTAACATTTCAATCCGCGGGACTGCACAGTACACACACACTCACACACACACGCCCTGTTTACTATCAGTCTGTTATCAGCCTCGGCTCAGCATCTATAGATAATCATGATCATGAATAAACGCAGGAGAATTTCATGTCTGAAGAGTAAAACCAAGCCAAAGCCAGCTCCGCAGAGGGAGGAGGGTGGTCGCCTACCTGCCATCTGCAGTGGTCTGGCCGGGTGTAGCGGACTGAGCGGGTCTCCTGGGCCCATGCTCGCGCGCTCCACCACGTCGTGGTCAGCCCGGCAGAACAGGCCGTCCTCCCGCAGCGCGAATTCGTCTCCCGGGATCAGCTGGCGGCTGCACGCCACGCAGCGGAAACACTCGATGTGGTAAACTTTGGAGCGCGCGCGCATCACGAAGTCGTTCTTGCTGAAGCCGACATTGCACTTGGCGCATTTTATACCGTACAGCCTGCGGAGGGAACGCACGAACCCAGTCAGACCACCGGCCATCACTGCTGCCTCTTACAGCGCTCAGCTGGACATCACTGATCGCTTAAGTGCTTTTAATTATTATTATTACTAATAAAGGAAACCAGCAAATAAACACATACATAAACACACCAATATACCAATAACACAAGACAACAAATACATATGAAAATATGATATATCGGCTCATAGAAATACCAACAATACACTACACAACTGTTATTATTATTATTATTATTATTATTATTATTATTATTATTATTATTATTACGACTATTATTATTATTATTATTATATGTGATAATAACATACATTTAACCAGCATAAACTACTATAAAGATAATGAATATGAATACTGAATACTATGATGTTACTATCAATGTTTGTTTATTTATCATTTATTTATTTACTCTTCTGTTTGTTTCTTTCCAGCGTGTTCCATTCTAATAATGATGATGACGCTGATTATTATTATTATTATTATTATTATTATTATTACTTTTCTTCTTCTGGTTTTGAGTGCGCTCTAGATCAAACATGATGGTGGTTATAATGATGATAAAACTATATATTACTGTTGTTGTTTTGTTGTTGTTATTATTATTATTATTGTTATTATTATTGTTGTTGTTGTTGTTGTTATTGTTCTTGTTGTTCTTGTTGTTGTGTTATTTCAGACAGCTTGACTGTAATTGTGGTCTTATATCATTTGAGGTCCGCAAAAATTGAGCATGTGTTTAATACAGAAGCTAAAATGACTGATATAATAACAGTCACAGTTATTATAACTGAGACACTTTCGGTGTTAAACTCTTTACAGTTCGAGATTTAAAGCATGTAAACAGAAACAAGTGAATGGGCGCATTTCAGCTGATACACTCGCTATGTGTCTTTAATGCTGCACTGCAACCTGATAGTTTGCGATTTGTTGGATCGCCATGCGCATCAGCTCAGCGCACCATAACCGCAGCATAAATAAAGCCTTATTACAGACAGTATATTAGCATATAGGTGCAGAGAGGGAGAGAGAGAGAGAGAGAGAGCACTAATGACAGCATGAGGTCCACATGTCCCCCAACCATCCATTAATGACAGGTTTGCGTTTCTGAGATGCTCTCGAAACGTGCATCTGGAATATTTAGGTCTGTTCATTCATTCATTCATTCATTCATTCATTTATATGAGCTGAAAGGAATGTTCTCGCGGAGCCCAAGCTCCTCACCTGATGTAGTCTCGTTTGCAGTACGTCTTCCCGTCCCGAACAAAACAGGTGCATGACTCGTCCAGGTACTGGTTACACTCCGCACACTTCAAACACGCCGCGTGCCACTCCAGGTCCGGCGACACGCGCAGGATGTACTGGTCATGGATCTGATTCCCGCAGCCCACACACAGCGAGATCAGGCGCTTTTCTGCACGAGCACAGGGGAAACCACACAACGTCACTATATATCAATACACATCCTGATCTGATTTATCGAACATTTATTATTATTATTATTATTATTATTATTATTATTATTATTATTCATTTACACGGTTACATGAGCTGAATTTAGTAAATTAATAACAGAATACGAAATTATCTACTGTAACAACAACAACAAAATAATAATAATAATAATAATAATAATAATAATAATAATAATCAGAGTGACTGTGTTCTTTCACGTTTTGGTCCTATCTAGAACGATATTTTACAAGGTTCTTAAAATAAAGTTGAACCACTTTTTAAGCCTTTGGGCTCTTGACAGTAAACGTTCTGGGTAACAATAATAACAATAATAATATTAACAACAATAATAGCAATAATAATAGCAATAATAATAGCAATAATATTAAGACTGGTACGCTGGGAGATTTAACGTGATATCACTCCATCAGCCAGCTCAAGACCCAAAACAATGAGAACCTGAACTTCACAGCTACTTCTGACTGGGCTAAGAAAGAAGAGATGAAACGCTGAAAGAAGGTGCAGTTTTTCCAAACTCCTCTAAACCTTGCGAATGCAGCGAGCTGTGCCTTCTGAACTCCCCTAGAGAAAGAAGGAACTTACTTTTCGGCGGGTCTCCCATGTCTCCCATGTCAAGAAAGTAAGGCGGTGTTAGGTCCACTTTAAAAGCGAGGTGAAGGCCCTTAGCGCCCGTGTTTCCAGCCACCGGGGGGTCCGAGTGTGTCGCCGAATGTCCCGAAATCAGGATCACAGTGTGTGTGTGTGAGTGTCTGTGAGTGTGTGCGTGCGTGCGTGTATGGATGTGTGTGTGTGTGTGTGTGCTGAGAGTTCCAGTGCTCGGTCACCGCATTGCCGCTAGCCCACACTCTCTCTTTCTCTCTCACTCTCTCTCTTTCTCTCTTTCTCGGCTCCCTCTCTCAAACTCTGTCAGCTTCCACTCCTTCTCTCTCGTCATTGGGCTGACGTAGCCCAGCGACGCGTCCCCTCTCCGAGAAGCTGATTGGTCGAGGAGGAGAGCGAGCTAGCGGCCGCTTTGATTAGCACCTCTTAACGACGCCTTGTTGATGTTGTTATTTCTCTTCCAGCCCGTTTTCAGACAAGCCCCGCCCTCTCCTGCGCTGGGATTGGCTCCCGGCGTCCAGCGAAGCTTCTAGCGAATCTTAGCGCGGGACGCTGGACGCAGCGAGCCAATCCCAGCGCAGGTGGGGGCGGGGTTTGTAGCGAAGCTTCTGGCGAATCTTAGCGCCGGACGCTGAACGCCGCGAGCCAATGCCAGCGCAGGAGGGGGAGGGACTTGTCGGAAAACGGGTGGGGGAAAACAACAGCGCGCTCAGCGCTCTGTGCGCTTTCTGTAGCCTATTTCAAAGCTTAATGTTTAGTCGATATGAAAGTCCCAGATAGCGGGCCTTGTTAGAAAGCCTCAGTCTCCGTTTCTATAGCTCTCCATCGCTAGAGTTTAAAATATAATATTTTTTGCGTTTTAAATGTTTGGCTTATTCCCTTCACGGGATTTAGTATTACAGGATGTATACAAAAATGATATTGCTATATTTTAAACGGACATATGAGGGGCTTGAATTAGAACATATAGCAGCCTTCGGGCACAATCATAGTACTTTAATTTATTACAGGCCCATCCAATGCATATTCATCTCCTCACAACTCCACAGCTAAAGGTGAAAACTGTTTAGGCAGCGGATTATAATCGATAGCACGCTTTTTTCCTCCCTCGTAGCTATTTAAATCAAAACGCTCATAATTGCAGATAATGGCCGTTTTAAAGAGCTCGAGCCACGTGGTAATATAATCTCAGCGCGAGGGCTGGACGCACGGCACAAACCTGCGGACAAGAGAGCAGGGTTGCCACGACTGCTCGCCCTGCTAGACTTAAGTTAAATGGAGAACATAATAAAACAGGTTAGATTTAAGGAACTGACCCGTCCACAATACACATGATGTCCAGCTTGACTTATGTAGGTGTTATTTCAATGCCGGGTGTTTTTGCTGTCTGTGAAGGTGGCATGACTTCATCCTGACTCATAACCTACAGCTGAACTTTGAGCTCTTTGAATTCAGCGCTCCGCCACGCGCATAAATGAAGCGCTCGTGGTTCCTGTTGGTCAGATGGCCCGGCTTTATGTGCACGGACTCATTTAAAAGCGTTTTCTCCGCATGGCCTGAAAGGACGGGGGTGATGCACTTGACTGGGATGAGGCTGCAGAATTGCATATGAGCTGTGGGGCACGAGGCAGTGGAGAGACACAAACACGCCCTCTTGTGTTTGCAACATGAGCCAATATGACCAGGCAGCAAACAAAGGCCAGTGAAGCAGCTCTGTCTGCCTAATGTCTACTGCACCGCTCATCCGCATCTGGGAGAGTTGATTTAGTGATGTTCTAGACATGAAAGTATTAAATGGTGCTGACATCACAAAATAAGCAGTTTGTTTACTGACGCTATGATATGTGTGTTGACTGCTTACTACAAGAACAGACCAGCTAGGCTTCTTTAGGCAACGCAAACTAGTAAACCATCAATAGTACAGTGTTAAGAATGCCACACTGATTTGAAGCTTAAATAATAACTCAATATATAGGATTAAAAATCCACAATGTATCAATCAGTATCAATTGTAGATTTGCACATATACATGTGAGATGCCCATTTTTGAGAGTGGTGTTTTATTCTTTCAGTTATTTCTTCATTGTTTCTATTGTGACTGAGCTCTTGCGCACCTTAAAATATGCAGAATTCCATTTTTTATGATTATTATTTCTTCAAAACTAGATATAAAGTCATTCAGAGCAGTTTGAGGCAAAAGTCTCTGATTAGTTTGGTAAGGAAAGGGAAAAGAAGTCTGTGAAAAAATCAGCATAATTTGATGGTTCAAATGTTAACAAAGTCATTCAAAGTGGTTTGACGTGAAATGATCTGTTCTAGAAAAACATATCATATTAGTACTGTTCACAGTGTCGGTGATAGGAACCAGCCGTCCAAACCATTTAATGCCCCTGAAAGCTACCTCACAGAAATGAATGATTATGTTGTCTGACATCCAAGACATTGTTTTGCCAAGGTTTTGTCTAATATGTATGTTTAAACCACATTCATGGTGAAGAAAGAAAACATTATCAGATTTACCACTATTTTACCATCATGAACATTACACATAAAAAAAAATTCTACAGTAAATAATAGGGAGACATGATCTCTGATCACTGCCATTGTAAAATGTGAGTCAGCAGGTTTCTCTACAGTGCACCATTTATAAAGAAATAGGTGGAGTTCCCCTTTTAGTTCAGAAGCAGAGCCATGAGCATAATTCAGTTTACTGCATCCAAGTAAAACTATAAGCTAGTGGACCAGCAATTTTCTACTGCTGTTTTTTCATCGTCTCTCTAAATGACCCTAATATGGCTGAAATCATAGAGGTCTTGCTTACTCAAGCCATCAATGCCAAATTAGAACATCTATGGAACTTATACATGACATACACAGCGACAAAGTGGACCAAGAATGTACTGTATGTGGATGTAGTGGCTAGCATTTGAACAGCACTGCAGCTGAATTATGGTGGCTTTACAAGAACACAATAAAGCAACCTGATGGTTCATTTGTGAAAGCATGCTGTTCCAGTTCAAAGACAGCATTCTTACTGAGAGAGCACAGTGTTCGCTCAGAGAGGACTGCAGCACTGGGAATATGGGCATATGGAAATGGAGTTCAACAAGGAACTAGTGCTACTACTGTAGCCCTGACGGAACGCCTCATATGACCTTATTTCATGTTCCTTGCAAATAATGCATGTGCCGCGTGCATGTTTAATTGATAATGTTGTGCTTGAACCATATCTTAGAGGAAAGACCTGCACTCTTAAAATGAAGGGTGTTGAAAAGGGTTCTTTTAAAGCATCACCATAGAAGAACCAGGTCTGAAGAACCCACTGAGAGTTAGAATCATGAGTGTGAAGAAATTGTTTAAATGTTCTACTAACCAAGTCAAAATGAATTAGGAACATCAATTTTTAAGGTTTATTATAAATAAGCCCCTTCGTAACAGGTTTGTAGTAGACTTTGAGGAGGAATTCCACTATTTTTTGAAAATAATATGCATAATTACATGGATACAATGTAAACACAGTCATTGAGAGTGGTTTGATGTAAAATGTTCCCTTCTTGGGGGTGTCCAGAGTGGCCAGTGCCTTCCCTCCAAAATGCGATGCCACCGCAACATTTCTACCATTCCTGTGGGGTGGGTGGTTGTGCCTTTAAGCATCCCCTTCACTAATTACCACTGCCAGTATGTCTGGTGTTTTGAAAACACTCATCATCAAAAGAACAGTTGCACTAATAGTTGCACCCAGAAAGAATCAGCTGACAGGAATGGAACTTGATGGGTAGGTTTGACATTGTGAGACATGCCAATGATACATGATACGAATGATGATGGACTTAATTGCTGTACCTGACTGACCCAACAGCCACGATAGTGGACATTCAGCCGGCAGTGATGCACACCATGAGTCATCTTGTTAGTGCCAGCAACATTGGGCCAGGTCTATATGCACACAGATCGTAGAAACGATTGCCCTTAACACCACGTCAGCGACTGTCATGGAGTGCCTCAGAACGGCAGCAGGTAATCTTCAGTGACAAGTCCTGCTTATCTTGGTGGAGACGATCAACGAATCCGTGTGTGGAAGCACCGTGATCAGCGCCGAGATAAACAGTTTGTTGTGAGGTGACACATGTCCAGAAGGCCTAGTGTCACTCCATCTCCACCCCTACCACAAAATCTGCAGGAACTGTGTGAGAATATTGGGCTGCATGGGATGGATTATCACAGGACACCATTAGGAACCTTTACAACTCCATGCCGAGACGTCTGGCATGTTGCATTCGCAAACATGGCGGCCCGATGTCATACTGAGAGACACTACTTCTGTGTGTGTAGCCCAATAAATATTGTTCATATCAATCTAAATTATTCATAATTTATTGTTCCTGGTAACCTTTGTCTTCTTTCCCAATGGCATTGCAATCCCACACTTCATTCTGGGTGCAACTATTCTTTTGATGAGTGTATTAGTTTCTGCAGTAATTTGCAGTTTGTTTACTCATACTCTCATACTGCATTATATAATTATAATGCTTTACTGTATTTATACAATTAATTACTGTATGTAAACGTGTTTTTCCAGATTCTCTGCATTGTTTTATGTACAATTTATCTGTGTTGTAATGTGAATGCATATTCTGGTAAATATCATCACTGTCAGAACAAAACCTTGTATTTCCAAAGTGTGTCTGGAAGAAGGAGAAATTATTTATTCCAAGTACTTTTGGACCATTTGTATTGGTCCAGTAATCATGCAGTTTGCACTATTTTAAGGGCAGTGGGGGATTTCAAAGTGTATCAAAAAATAAAAAAAACATTAAACATGGAAATATGAAGTTTTGTCTTGACAGGGTCAAGATGAAAGCCAATTCTGGGTCAAGATGGACGCCAATTCTGGGTTGGCATCTGGTATGTCCAATCAGATTTCTCGGTAGAACCACACAAGCTGTTTATCAAACCACACCAGAACTTAACATCACATTACAGCACTTATGTGCACTTACTGCAGTCATTAGGACTACAAAGACAGCAGTAACTGAATATCTTCCACTTCTAACATTATGGTATGAACTAATTAACGGAAATGCCGTCATGATTTGCATAAGAAAACATATCACTTGCATTCAAAGATATTTTTTCTCTGCAAGAGATGCTGGGATGTAGGTTGATCAAGACAAGTCGCTTTCCCAATATGCTTTGCAATTGCAAAAACTAACAGCAATTACTGGAAAATCTGACATTTTAACTTCTTCAACAAGACGTTTGACCTGTCTCTGCCAGAACGCATCCTGTTTTCCAGCGATCTGCCCTGTTTAAAGAATAAAGTAGATCACTGCAGTGTTTCAGTTGTACATGTACCATTATTCTTTACAGTGTGCATCTGAACATGCTGTTAGTTTATGTGCATGTTTTAGCATAGTCCAGTTGTTTTTTATGCCTCTGCCTTGTCTAAAAGTAAGAGAAATTGTTTATGATGGGTTTCCGCTCCACTACACAGCCAGTATGAATTATTCAGCCCTCTGGATATGAAAGATTTGAGCCTTGGGGGAATATTTTTCACGCTTGCAACTGCACACATGTTCTACATGAGTTTCTAAAGGAAGAGCAGCGCAGTGTGTACATTAATCAGCATACAGAAGCACTGACCTCAGTCAAGGGGATTGCAGTTTACTTAATGCCATGACTTTTTGGTCAGTTAATAGGCTGAATCATCCTTAGCATGATCTTAGACAGCTGGGATGGTTCTGAGGAGGATTTGAACCTGACAGCAAAAGACAAGTATAAAATGGTCCTAAAGGATTATTATTGCCATCAAGAGATATGAAATCAGTTCTTTAAATTGCAAATGCACTTCACAGCCGATCAGTAGCTACATTTATTACTGCACTGTAGTAATGCCCTCATTCTTCGCATGAAAATATCAGTGCATGTCAGGACATTTTAAACCAGTGGTCAACGTAATAGCATTTAGCCTTAGCACAAACATCTATGACTAATTCCTCTGCTTACATGACATGACAGTCACAGTTCATATCTCCAGTTGAGGCAAACCAAATCGCTCATGTGATATTACCAGTTGCAATTGAGGGGAACCACAGAGTGAGCCAAAATGTTTTCCCCTTGCTTTTGAGAGAAAAAGAATGTATTGTGTAGTATGTAAACACTGTTAACATTTTATAAAATGTGGTGCTTTTCCATTGCATGGTATGGCTCGACTCAATTCAACTACACTGAAAAAATTGTTTCCATACAGGAAATTAAGCTGCAAAAAAAACGACTTTAGGTCTACAACAGTTAGGCTCCGCCCAATTATGCTGAAGTAATAGGAAAAGCTTTAACCAGGACTGCTTTACACAATACCAGGCATCCAATCAAAATAGAGCGAGAGTCTGAAATTGACAGCAACAAAAATAAAAAAACATTGTCAGGGATTCTGTTTTTGCAGGGGTTAGAACAAACGTAGAACAAGTGCAGTATTTTTGCAGTATGAATGCTGCGGCAAATTACATGTTTAGTTATTTTTCTTAGTTGAAATTAAAGTGAAGTTACACAGGAACACACTTAAATATGTCATTTGTCTGCCAGTTTTACTTTACAGTTTGATTTTAACATATATACACTGAATATATATTTAGCAAAACATTAAATATGCCTGAATTTTTGCACAGCCCAGTTTCATGTTTCCCCCAATATGTTAAATGCAGCAAATTTGTGCATTAAAATGTGCAGAAGGAGGGACCCAAACCTTTGCATACCACCGTAGATGAATGATCTCTTCAATCTTCTGAACTTTACCGTGCAGGATTTTTAATTTTTATTTAGATTTTTTAAATTTAAATTTACATTTTTTGCATATATAACAAACATCTGCTCTTCACGATCTACAAACTGTTATATGTCTACACAACACAAATGTAGGCATGTAGTGTCAAATCTACCCAGCAGCTATGATGCAGTGAAATAAGATTTTCTATGTTTATCTGCTCTGTACTGTAGATCTCCAATCACTTGAAACCAATTGTCATGCTAGGGCACATGTCAGTGGGGACCAGGCAAAGTACATTTTACTACAATCATTATTTGTTTTTAGGCTTTAGAAAGCATAATTAGCTTTTGTCTCAGGTTACTGTCAAATCCCTACTGTATGGTAATCAGCAGAAAACAGTCTAAAGGAGGAGCTTTACTAAATACCCAGGAGATAAGGAAAACCATGCTTTAAATCCCTGAGCTTTAAAACATTGGTGCAGTGCTCTACCATAATTCAGACTGATAACATGTTGTTTACATGATCAACTGTATCACATTACAGAATGATATATACAGAATGATTATCACATTACAGAATGATATTTTTATGCCTCATCATTTCAAAGCCAAGCAGATAATATCATGTGATATGATTATTAGGTCAATATGTCAATTAAACTAGTCATGGAAACACACTTTAATACTACTATATAGAGAGAGATTAAGGAGTAGAGAATGTACAGTGGTAAAACAGCCATCAAGTTATTGATTTTTTGTTTAACAGAAAATTACACAGAAACCTCAGCAGTATAATGTGAGATTTTACAGCATGTAGCATGTCCACCTTTGCCTTTTTACAGCATTGTTATTTTGGAAAACTGGCTTTCAATTTTTTTCAAAGGAATCTGGAGGAATATTTTTCCACACTTCAAAAGTTCAGTCTTAGAGGTTGGTTGCATTTTACGCTTTTCAAAATTTAACTTATCCCATAAAACCTTTATAAAAGCTTACTCCACATTTCACATGTCCAGCTTCAGTGTTCTGATTCAAATTGTCTTCTTTTCTGTCTATTTCCTTTCCTCAGTATTGGGTCTCTGGCAGTTACACATTGCTTCAGACTAAAAGTGTTCACAATGTGAGTGGTTCCTTTGGAAACTGGTTGGTTTCAAGATTGGAAAGATGAGTTAAAGCAGCAATAGAAGCACAAAAGTAATCAGTGTATAAATGAAATACTAATAGATTTTCTATATTGTAATTTAATGATGGAACCTTTTGTGTAACTGTTATGTTTATACAATATATAGATATATACATATCATCACTGTCCAAAGGAAAACAAGTATCTCCAAAATGGCGACTTTAAAGGGGAGGCCAAAAACCTCATTCAGTTTTAATGTAAGTCAATGGAACCAGACATCTTTCCAAGCACTTTTGGGCCATTTCTGTTGGTCCATTCATCATGCAATTCTCACACAGTGTAAACAGCAGCTGCTGTTTTCAAATGGTGTATAAAAGTCAAAATGAACAAAAATGGAGATACATGTTTTTCATTTGACAGCGACATATGTAGTGCACTCTGTCTTTCTCGCTCTCTTAACCATATGATTTGAATGAAATTAGTTGCTTTTTATTTCAAATTATGAATAATTTATTTGAACTCTGCTCTGATTTGTTGGTTTACAGTGAGACACTGCAATGACCATGCAGAAGCAACATGCGTAAAAAACAGGCAGGAAAATAAAACATACCTCTGTTTAGCAAGGTCCACATACTATTTAGTTAGCTATACTAGTTACATGAAGCTTGCTAGTAGCATTACCTGTACTAACTACTTGCTTTCAGTGTCAATCAACTCAAATGAAAGCTGTTACTCACTGTGAATCTTTCAGTTTAAGATGATCTGCTTCAATCATCAAACAATGATACAATCACACAGGATGGCTGTTACTTATAGGTTGCTGTTGGGGTTGTGATGCTAATAAAGGTGGAACTGGCCCTCACTTCAGTCACTAAAGTCAAATCCTGTGAAGCTACCCTAGATAGTCCAAGGTTTGAGAAGTTGTCCAGCTGAAATGCGCAGAGCAAACTAACAACTGAATTAAAGTTGTCCAGGATCTTGTTAAAGATGTAGTAGCTGAAGTTTTTTATTCACTAGCTGGTTTTCCATTTTACCTTAAATGGTATCACAGTTACATTCTGGCACCTGTACAAGCTGTAG
This sequence comes from Semaprochilodus insignis, assembly GCA_034552555.1. NCBI lineage: Eukaryota > Metazoa > Chordata > Actinopteri > Characiformes > Prochilodontidae > Semaprochilodus > Semaprochilodus insignis. The sequence continues at coordinate 8,652,895 of CM067499.1, read as the reverse complement.
CATTTAAGATGGAACAGAACATTCAATCAAGAAGCTGGCAAACAGGAAGCCTATGTCAGCCTCATTTAAGGACGAACATCTAGCATGCTCATTGACAGTTTGGTTCCCTGGAAAGGGTATTAAATGCGTCTTTTTCAATTTTCATGTTTGTTCATTTATTTTTACTCAGAAAACAACAAAACATGTATTCATGGGGTATTTTTGCATATGACTGTAAAACCACTTTCACATATAAAGAGATATCAGGTAAGAAACATGATATTACATATTGAAATATATATTTGAGATATGACACAACTTCTTTTTCTACCTGCTGTGAACTCTCATTAACACCATTGATTCTCCTCTGAAAGTAATGCTCGGCTGCATTTGGAAATGCCATTAAAAGTGGCGGGAATGCCTCATGAAGGACACATGCTATTGACACACCGGAGGTTTATGTAAGACTACTCAATAACGTGCATTCAGTGCTCTTGAAAAAGTACTGGATCTCCTCATTGTGATATTTGTGAAATGAGCAACATGCGCAGGGTTGAATAATGTCTTGGGCTTGAGAATGCAGGAAAGTCCTTGAATGCGATTTCCCACAGCATTTACAGCGCTTCACTGAATGAAACGCATGACTGAGAGGCTTGCTCTTCTTTCACTATTCTGAAGCTCATTTGATTGTACCTTAGCATTAATGTGCATGTCATAGCTCGTAAATTAGGTGATTTGTACTGGTGCCGCTGTTTTTATGTGCAAGTGGTGTAAAGAAGCAAAAGCTGTCGCTAACTCGGCGTGCCTTCTCAGCCAATTTCAGAAGGACTGAAATCTCAATGTGCTTGTGAATTCAGGCTGTTAGATTCCAGGCGCAAGCCACCATCAGCTGCAGTAGCCAGTTTTTACAGCTCAGCAGGAGTCCCCTTAGTTGAGTGGCATGAACAGTGTTTGAGACTTTGTGTGTATGTGTGTGTGTGTGTGTGTGTGTGTGTGAGAGAGAGAGAGAGAGAGAGAGAGTGTAAGTGTGTGTGTGTAGCCTGCCATTTCTGTAGCTCTAATGCTCTCCTGTCTGCCTGAGAGCTCTTTGCACTAAGCAGCTTGTGCGTGTGCGTGTGCAGTTGTGGACGTGTTTTTGAGTTCCCCTTGCCAGATTTGATCTTTCTGTAACAATGTCTCATTATGATTACAGCTTGGCATGAACCGAGGAACAGTGCAAAAAAACATGTACACTTCACATTTCAACAGGAAAATCACTGAGTCTCAAATAGATGGCTTTCTGCATCAGAATGACAGTGTCTCCGTTGACTTGTTTCTTTGTACTGTATCTGCTGTCTATCTCCATTTTTTCAGATCATTGATCGGAATGTGATGGCAAAAGCACTGGACTGTGTACTCTTTCCAAGCAAAAGCCCACCTTCTTCAATTAGTTCACATCGGAATAGCTAGAAATTCAACTTACAGTAAACTGAAGTTTGTGGATTACATTGCACCCTATCCAGGAAAGGCATCAACTTTTGTGAAGGTCAGTTGAAGCTGTCTCATTTGGTGGCCCAAAGCAACATCCCACAGTCGGAAACAAGGGGGCAAGTAATTTATTTGTTAACCAATCTATAAACTAGGTACAAAACTGTCCTTAAGGCTCAACTGAAATTCTGAAGTTCTAAAGCAGTTCTAAAACTGCACATGTAAAATAGCTCCACTGAGTCAGGAGAGGAAAACATGCGAAAATATGGCATCTGTGTGGAGTGAGTTGCCCTGTAAGGCCTGTAAACCACAAGAGTTTTTCAGACTGTGTCCTACATCTTTAAACCTGCTCAAAAAGATGTTGAATAGGTCTCAAAATCAACATCATACTGGTGAAGATATGAAGACAATAGTACATAATTCCCTCATCTCCTCAGAAGGCATGTCCTTCATATGAGTTCTCTTCGAATACTTTTTTCATCAGCTTCATTAGAAATGTTCTTCTTTCCACCAGAGATATTTCCAAATCCCCAAATTGTACATTGTACAATTGTAAGGTAAACAGCATTCACATTCCAAGGGAAAAGGTAGATATTTTTACAGAAAAATAAAATTAGGTATGTGGAGGAAAAGCACTTTTCAGGCTCAAAGTGAAACACAGTATTAGCATATGCATGTTCATCCAACTTTAGAACGTCACTATGTCTAATACTGCTTGTGGTAGATTCTATCTATTTAGCTGCTAACTTTTTCATTTAACTTAACTTAAAATTTGTGAGGCCCCCTGGTGTCTTGGGGCCCCAAGCAACTACTTATATTGCATATAGCAAGAAACAGGCCAAACAAGTCAAATGTTGCAGGCAGATTAAATTCTTGTTTTCTCCCTCTCCTTCCCTTAGGCCTTTAAACCTACAGTATTTGGACACTGACAAATGACAAAAAGTATTTTTGAGGAAGTGGAAGATGAGGGGATTATGTATGAACTGAGGGAATTTCGTATGAAAATAGTTGTATTTTCTACATCAGTTGCCTGATTGGGATGTAAATACTCAAACTAAGGCTGAAAGTTTACACCTAGAGCTCATATTCAACATGCTGTACTGGACAGCTAAAACAACAACAATTTTGTCAACTTCCAAATACTTATGGAGCTAGCTGTACATATTCAGCCACTAACATTAGGATATAAATAAACATTAATACTCATATGTGAGCTTATTAAAGTAACCATTCCCAAACCTCTCCTTGAGGAAGCCCAGTATTAATCGTTACCAATAGTTACTTCGCTATGGTAAATCAGGTGTGCTGTTGGGAAAACTCACACAGTATGACTTTTTTGAAATTGAAGAAATGCATGTTGCCTGGCCGAAGACTTTAATCATAATCATGTGTCCTATTTTCTTTCAAAGTTTGAGAGAAGGTTGGCATATTCCCCTTAAGTGTCACTGCAAAGCTCTGGCACTCGCTTTATGTCACTTGCTTGTTTTCACAACAGTGCAGAGGAAGATATAGACATGTCAGTTCACCAATTAAGCATTTCAGCCAAACAAAACAAACGGGGCTCACATTGTCCAGGATCATTAGCCAATACTAATCAGTCAACTTTAATTAACACAAACAGCCACATGCTGAGACCTGGAGAGGCAATAGCCTTCTGCAGAAGTATACTGTGCTTTTACTGCAATATATTTTCTCATCCACAGTGCACTGAATAGAAGTAGCTTTGAAATTCTCTTCTCAGTGGATGGTGCTTTAGAAACATGCAAGGTCAAGAATGTTTGATGGCACTAAAAGATGATTTTGGACAATGGTATGAAATCTAAAATCTCATGGTTCTTTGTAACTAGCACTACTTTGCCTAGTATTTTGCATTATTAGGTATTATCACAATGAATAAGTAATAAATACATTTCAAGTGCATTATGTCCCCTGAGAAGATTCTCTAATTCAAAAACATCTTTCCACAATCCCACTCCTTTTTTCTACTGCAGCCTTTCAAAACGACCTTGTCAGCTTCTTTCACATCTGCGCAATCTCACGATGGAAACTTTACCATCTATCTAACTTTCAGTGTCTTCTTCCATCATCTGGACTGGATGGACCGCACATGGACACCTCGTCTGGGTCACAGCAGCCACTGCACTGTGCCACAGACCATATGGCTGCCTTGGTCATGGCCCACCTGAGGCAGCCATGCTAATCATTGGAGACAACAGCCACTTGACACCAGTGTGACAGATGGTGTTCCTGGGCCAGACGTGCAGGCCCGGTGCCTGGGCTTGAGGCTGGTGCCGTGACCCTCCTTGCCTGAGCTCCGGTCAGATTGAGAGGCACAATGAGGGTGATGATGTGTCAGAGGCAATTAAATGTGATGCTGCCCGTCGTCTTCCGCTTGTTTCGTCCCCCGGGTGAGGCCTTGCCTGCGGCTACGGGCCAAAGGCGAATTTCAACACACACAAAAGGCAAAGGACCCTAACGAAGCAATGGAGGTCTTAGTTCTGATCATAACAAGACAATAACGTTTATTTGGTGAGAAAGTTTTGTTCAAAAATAACCTGGATTGGATTAACTTTTGAAATTAAACAACAAGCAGAATTAAATGGGAACTTTCAAAATGTCTGTATAATACAATCATTACAGTGTAGACAAAGTCATTCAGAGTGGTTTGATGTTAAAATGCTCATACAGCATCAGGGTTATTCACAGAAGTAGTGAAAGGAACCAGAGGTCCAAAACATTCAATGCCTCTAATAGCTAGCTCACAGAAAGTCAGGAATGAAAGGATTACAAATAAGTTGCTTGATGCCTGAGGCATTGTTTTATAATAGTTCTGCCATAAGGATTTGGTTGTTAAGGGCTTCTTAACGTACATATACAGAGTAGAGGGCACATTCAGACAAAATAGTACCCACAGAAAACTTTATTCTCCCATATATTACCACATTTTACCATTATCAGCATTATAAACACATTTAGGTTCACTGCTCATTTCACTGGTCATTTCATTTAGCCAATTAATAGGGTATGTTGTACGTTGTAGCATTGTAGGCTCTGTACAGTGCTCAATTTCATTTCAGGCCACTCTAAATTGTGTTTTTACATTTCAACAATTGAATCACGCAGAATAATTGGTATAATTTCTCTTTAATGTTTTTACAAATTCCAGGAACAATCCAAGACAATTTTCAACACATTCAAAAGGTAATCACAGCAAAGGAGGGCCTGGATTTATATGCAAGTCTGAGTAGCATAAGACAATAACATTTGGTGGGAAAGTTATGTTATCCTTCTGAACCAAAACTGAACAGAATTAATGACTTCATGCATTTCATTGGCAACCCAAAGGCGCAGCTCGTATCTCCTAACATTATATTGAAAGACTCTTTTAAAATGTAGCCTGAGCATAACCATAAAGGCTATGCTATACTTCAGAAACCTGTTTTGGGTCAACTTTTGGTAAGCAATAATGAATCAAGTTCTTGTTTTCACACATGAACCTTCTCAAAAAAACAATACTTACCTGTATTGAAATTGGGTGTTATTTTTATTCAGTTATTCTTAATTTACATATCTGATGTTCTCTTATACAAATAGCAGTCTATTTTTTAATAATCCATGCTCCTCTTGAATAAACCTCAAGGCCATCTCGATTTGTTCATGAAAATGTATCCATAAATACATAAAAATACTGCTCAAATAACAGTCATCCCTTTACATTGCAAAAGGTACTTTAGTACAGAACAATGCACAATCAAGGGAGTTACAATCATCCCTGCAAAACTATTTCTCCCATGGTCATGGGCCGGACGAAAAGAGAAAATGACACTTCATGCATTTACTGGAGAAGGAAAATGATGGTAAATCTTGTGGAATTTTTCGTTCTGCCTGTTGTGAATGGCAATTCACAAGTGCTTGTTTAAGATTCAGGTGTGCAGGCTAGAATTAGGGCTGGCTGAATGAATGACGCAGTACTTTTTTCTACAAATACACTTCAATATCTGAAATGCTGACTTTATGATTCCTCCTCATGGTACCATTTTAACATAATGCACCAAAGGTAATATGGTTCATCTGTAAATACAAATACCATACTGTGCAAATGTCAGACAGCCACTTTAATTTTTAAAAATGTTAACTTAAAATGGTCATCAAGTAGAAAAAAACATATTTAATTGTTCATCTTGGCACTGACCAAAGTGCCTCCCATCACGAATATGTTGGTTGTCTCCACTTCACTCACTGAAGATGACCCGCTGCTGTTCTGAGTCACTCCATGACAGTCTGGCACAACATTGCAGTATTTGGTGACGTTGACGTGGTGTTAAGGGCAGTCGTCGTAACAGTCTGTGTGCATGTAGTCCTTGGTTGTGCAGTCGCCTGCCAATGGTGCTGGCACTAACAGGATGACTCATGGAGGACATCACTGCTCGCTAAATGTCCGCAACTGTGACCGTTGGGTTAATCAGGTACAGCAATAAGGTCTGTCCTTGCTTACGTTACATGCATGGCCAAGCATAAAACTAAAATCAACTGCATGTCTCAAAATGTCAAACCTACTCACCAGGTTTGATTTCTGTTGGCTGACTCCTTATGGGTGCAACTATTAGTGCAACTATTCTTTTGATGATGAGTGTAATACCACTTTGTTCATTATTTAGTGTGCCCACTCTTTGTCTTTATTATAGCTTTCTTTTCGGGGAAACTTGTGTTCAGTTTATTAAAGAAATCTGCAGGGATATTTTTGTACACTTCCGAACTTCAGTTTCAGTTTTCCTGGGATCTTCTTTTTTGTCTATTTCTTTTACTCTGTAACAGATGCACATCCTTTTAGACCCCTAGCATTTAGTTGTCACAGTGGAAGGATGGAAAGAACTATCTTTTTTTTAGATCTGAAGAGCTTGTTTTTCTCCTCTGTCTCAAAGATGCTTTAAGTACTTGATGGTGACAGGTTTGGTGGTCTAGTATGTCTTGGATGGTAGGGGCACCATTTTTTAATAATCTTTTAATAATGTTTGTTCTCCAGTTTTGCAAACTCATCTTTCTCCAATCCTCTCAGATATTCCATCTAAAAAATGACTGGAAATGAAATAAATAAAGGGAGGTTTCTGACTTTTGCACAGCCCTGTGTAGCACAAAATACAGTCCGAATGTCTGATAACACATTCTAAATTCATGACATGTGTTATAGCAAGTGCAATATAAGACTAAAACCTGGCCAAATATGCTAATATGTCATAGTAGCATGTGCTATTCAAATGCATGCTATTGGTTAATCACCTTTGAATATGCAGCAATCATCCAGACCAATGGCTTGTCTATCAGCATCTGTTATTCAAGTTTGCATTTAAATAAATATGACATATAGTAGTCGTCCAATGTTTTTTTCTTTTTCTAGAGCTGTCTAAACCAGTGCACGCCATGCTGGATCCGACTGATAGGCCGGCATCAAATGGAAAGCAAATCTGCTTTCTTCATCAGATTAGCGGGGATTTGCGGGGACAGTAAATGGGGGGTTTGCTGTCCTCTGACAGACAGCGAGAAGCAGTGAAAGCTCAGCCGGCTGATGTATCAAGCTGAGGGAGTGCTATGTTTGTCTTCTGGCGCCAAGGGCTTCTCAAAGGCTTTCTGGGTTTGAGTGTCTGTCTAGGCAAAAAAGGGGGGGGGTGTTGTTGCTGCGCTGATCCCTCCAGCAAGGTGATCGCTCTGTGTCATTTGTAAGACAATGAAGATAGCCCTCTGCCTGACCAGGTGACTAGCTAATGCAAGCTCAAGTTTAGGAACAGTCGCATCGTTCTTTATCATAGGACATAAAACATTTTGGAAAATAAGTTTTCTGAAAATAAATTGTTTTTCCTCATTGGATAAGAAATAACTATAGTTGAAGGAAACGCTGATTAATTGGCTTTTTCTCTTTCACTTCAAAATCATGAAACGTTTAATTGACTTTGTGACTGCAGCCCTACAATACATCTTTTAAATGTCGAGTTTCGTTGATGGCACTCTTGATAAAACCCAAGTTATTTTCAATAACTGCGATGCTGTGCTTGTTCGTGACAGAAGTACACTGACTATGAAGCAAAACAGAGTTTTGCTTCAGTTACAAGCAAAATTCAGTGCTGATCCAGCAATACCAGTAGGAAAAATTAATAATCACAGAAGAATTATGAATAAATCCAAGAATAGCCAACTAACAAAAACAACAGTAAAGCAGAAAACCCCAGGACACAACACAACAGACAGCAAAAGGCTACAATCGAGTAGGAACATGCAGCCACTGTTGCTCTCCCTTGACCTCACTGATGAAAATTGAAAAGTGCATTTGCATAATTAACTAAATAATATTTTTATTGAAAGTAATAAATTAATGAATTAAAAGTAATAAATAAAAGATTTATTCTATCAACTTACATAGCTACAACAAAAAGTACAGATTTTTAAATGGGAACTGTTAAATAATCTGATTATTCAAGATAAACTACATAAAAGATTGTTTAATTTTTTATTTGTCATTTTTCACATATAGTTGGAATGGAGGTTCACAGAAACTGCAAGGGCACAGGGTCAAAAAATTACTGGAACAAAGTTCCAGACATCTCTAAGTAACAATATGTTTTTTCTTGCTAGGTTTGTATAATTCCACAGACTGCAAATGGCTGGAAAAACCATTTTTCTTCCTTTAAGGGGGAAAATGGTTTTTCATGTTTAAATGACTGCATACAAAATCCCACAGCCCTTCAAGAGTCCTATACGGGAACTTTTTTTTGAGAGCACAGAGCTCAGCGCACTCAAAGATAGTCTAATCAGATTCACATCATAAACAAACAATGCAAGAGAGAAGATATATCTAGAAAAGAACGACTGCAGCTGTACTCCAAACTGCCGGCTAATCTCAATCTCTGGCAGGATCTGCCGAACAAACGGCCAAAAACATTTTGCACCTACACGTCTAAGTGGTTCCAAGAGATTACTCTGCAATTCCCCATTGTGCTGAAGGTTATTTTTTTCCCCCGGAGTGCGAATGCCACTTTTGAGAGGTCCTTGGAGAGATGGCAGTGAATTAGGCAGATTTTTTGAGTGCCTTTCCCCCCCATTCATTTCCTCACCTACCACAGAGCCTGGAACTGCAGGTGAACTGGAGGAACGGTTGGCTGGCAGGGAAGCGAGGAGATCGTGGAGAAACAGCTAGGAAATGGAGGGATTTCAGCTGCGTGACAGCCCGGAGCGGTACGCTGACACGACAAGTCGCCTCATGTCAAGTGTCATGAAAAAGTCACTCTTGAATCGGGGTCTTCTGCAAAGGGGAGGAAAGCAGTGGGAAGAAGCAGCAGGGGAAAGAGTGGAAAGATGGTTAAAGGGCAACCCCCCCCCTCAGACTTCCCTTCCATGGAACAAGAAGCTGCTTTCATGCTTCATGTAACGCCGGTGAAACTGACACCTTTTTTCCTCATAGCCACCTCCCCGCCTCAGGGAGCAGCTATCTTGTCTTCCTATGCATTGTTTGAGAGGGGCAAAAAAGACCACATGGGTCTGGGTTTACACTAACAACAATTTTTTTTTCTTATAGTTTATTTGTTTCACACTTATGACAATTGTGTTGGTTTTATGTACCAAAACATTCATAATTCATTCTTATATAAGCATTTTACAATATCTCTTAATTAAACCTCTATTAGCATCATTGTTCCAGGTGTTTGTTACTACTGATTTGAGGTAAGCAAACTACTTATTATGCATTTTTGTAGTCTTGGCTGTCTAATAATTATGCAATAGGGTAATTAGGCTTTCCCGTGGCTTCCTAAATCGGGCCCGAAATCATGAAACAGCCTACACCTTTTCAAAAGATAATCTCCCACGACAGAAACTTTTCATTCAAATATATACCAAGCTTTTTATGTACCAAGTCATTTTTCAAGTCCTATAGAACTGTTTTGTTGCTCAGTATTTGCTCGTGTCTTGTCATTCATGTTTTGTTGTTTCATCATTTTATTCATGTATTAATAAAAAAAAGAAAAATGGAAATTTGTTCATATTTTTAAATAAACAGTTTAATGTAGTATGTAAACATGTTTAACACTTCAAAATGCGCTGTTCTCTTGTCTGTAAACCCATTTTACAAATGGAAGTTATTAAAAGTTATTAAAATTATTAAAAGTTATTAAAAGTTATTAAAAGTTATTAAAAATATTTTAAAAAATGGAAAAGAGCAGAAAGAGTGATGTATTTAATTTAAGCCTTGACTGCTTTCTGGAAACATTAACAAAAGATAAAGAGAGGTTGGAAAATGTTAATATAAAAATGAATTATGACTGTTTTTGCTACATAAAGCAACTCAAATATCATAAGTGTACCTATAAAAAATTTGCTAAAACTACAGAACATGGGTCCTTAATTACACATATTAAAAACATGAATATATTTTGGTTCTACTTATTTAGGGTTTGCAGTGTTTTTTATTGAATCAGTAAAGACCAATTCCATAATGAGTCTCATGTTTCATGCTAAATACACACTGAACAACCCTGTAACCCAATAGTTACATTTGGGCTCTTTCCCTGGCGTCAGCTAGCCTAGAGCTCGTCACAAAAAAGACATAACTGGGATTCCAACCTTGTCTTCACACTTACTAAATGGATTGGAGACTACATTACAACAACACTGGCCCATTGTAACCAATGAGAGCAACCTCCTTGACAGACAATCCATGGGTGAAGTCAGCCCTGCGATGCCCAATTACCTAAGTCTCCACGATGCTGCTGCCGTAACCTCCGTCATGGTACAGTAGTGTTTTAAAGCAGAACTTCAGGGAAGATCTGAGCACGGTGGAGATGACAGAAGTATCAAGACAGTCTTCCACCTCCACAAATGGTTTACCTTTACGTGAATGACAGATGAGGCCAAAGATCAAGCAAAAGTATTGGAAAGCTCAAAGCAATGAGAAACATCCTTAGCTCCTTAAAAGAAAACTGAACCATGAAGGTATGTTGTTTCTTAACCATGGTAGCCCTTATCCTGATACCCTTCGTTATTATGCTGGCTCCAACTGTGGAACATTCCACATTCCAATCCAGAGACATTAATATTTCTCTTATTCCCAATTTTTTGTTGTGCTATTTCCAAGACATGTTTCACTTTTACACCCCCTTTGTGGAACACACTAATACATGGATATGAGTACATGGTCATTGTAAAAGAGCACATCACTATAGAGGTAATTGAAAAAAACATGACTCCACATCAATGCTCAATGTTTTTCTATTATATTAGTGCTTGTTTTTCCCACATTTCCACACCCACAGTATGTTACAAGTTGCCATTGATATGATTCCATCCTATTCACCTATTTTTGACCCATTTTACAAAATGTATTTATAATTCAATTACAATACAATGCAAATAAAATCACAACAAAACGTTTGATACAAAATATGCCATTCTAGAGAACATTGCAGAATCAGAATTGTTCACAGTGGTGAAACCACTGGTAGTTTAGGGATCAGTGGCAGTTTGATCAGGAGGTAGTGGGGAGTGGAGGGCGGTTGGGCAAATAGCTTCTGAAAAGTCACAACATGCCCCAACTGGTTGCAAGCACACATCAAAGTTATTGGATTTAAAAATTCACATCTAAAATGACCATATAGCCTACAGCACAAAAATTTACAAAACACACAAATTCAAGGCAGAATGCCAACAGCGCTGAGTCAGAATGAAGTCAGAGATTTATGTTACAAGCAAGCTATAATGGTAACACAAGCTGATGAAACAAATTCAAATAAAATGTGCAGAAGTTTGTACTCTGTAGAGAATTTCTTAACCTATTTCCACTTTGATAATCAACAACATATGATGTCACCAAGGGTGCTCAAACTTTAGCATACATCTGTATGGTTAGGCACAAACCTTGTTCTTTGTCTGGTACAAATAATTCAAATAAAGAATATATAATATTCTTTTATATGAGAATATTATGTATAAAGAATTCAAAGTTGGTGTTAGAGCATTCACATGGCTGATGAATATGAGAATATGGGTTTTACCCAAACCCTGAAACAGTAAGCTTTTTAGAAAAGTTAGTAGTTTGGCTATAAAAAATGTAGGCTTTGACACTGACAGAGTTATACTGCCCCCTCAGCAAGTATTTTAAATATAGCCTACTGGCAAGTTACTATCCAGTTAAAACAGCTAACATACCTAATATACACAGTAGCAAGCCAAATTACTTAACTAAAATAATATTGATCTGCAACAACAATAATTTATAGTCTCTCAAACTATTGGCTAGCTAAACCATTATTCAATGTATTAATGTGGGCTAAGAATTTACACCGATCTTTTTAAAACATCAAAAGTGCCAGTTAGCTTACTCTCTAAATCACTAATTTTAGAATTTCCCCTCATAAATGTTGTCACACTAGATTTATGCTATATTTAAATATTTTTCATGTGTTGTGTACAACGTTTACAATATTTACATCAATCTTACCCATTAAGGGCTGGTGTGGCTTCAGGTTTTCATTCTAAACAAGCAGAATCCACACCAGGCTTTCAACACCCCTACATCATCTTAACAAGTTCTATAGCGATGTATAACATTGTTCATAAAGTTGTTATGAATGTTTTTCACATCTCCATAGTAACAATCATCATGCCCGTGCAGCACGATACTATGAAGCTGTTGAAGAGGCTAACTTCTTGATACTTCTTCATGCGTCTCATCTGGACATGCACTCATCATCAAAAGAATAGTTGCATAAATAGTTGCACCCAAAAGGAATCACAAGCTTGGTGGGTAGGTTTGACATTGTGAAACACTCTCGGTCGTGCATGTAACATAAGTAAGGATGGGCCTTACCCAATAGCCATGATTGTGGACATTCAGCGAGCAGTGATGCCCTCCATGAGTCACTCTGTTAGTGCCAACCTTGTGCAATGGTGACTGCAATGGTGTCGTGCCAGACCGTCATGAAGTGACAAATTGACAGCGAGTCATCTTCAGTGACAAGTTCCTCTTCTGTCTTGGTGGAGACGACCAATGCATCTGTGTGTGGAGGTGGAATATTCAAGCTGCATGGGATGGATTATCACAGGACACCATTAGGAACCTCTATAACTCCATGCCAAGATGTATTCATGTTGTGTTAGCAAACATAGCAGGCCGATGCAATACTGAGAGACACTACTCCTGTATGTGTAGCTCAATGAATATTGATCATATCAGTCCAAATTTATCACCATTTATTGTTCCTGGTAACCTTCATCTTTCCGAATGGCATGCAATCCAACACTTCCTTCTGGGAGCAACTATTCTTATGGTGATGAGTGTATTTCATGCCAAGAACATGGTGTCTCAATTACACCAAATCAAATGTCTGTATATTAACTAACACTTCAGATATTTTATTTTAATTACTTATGAAAATAATTGTTTACAGATAGAACCATATAATTCAACCCACAGTGAGAGTTCACACATTTTTAAAGGTTCCACTCCAGTTCTCTCAGGATTGTAATGTCTTGTTTCCTCAAAGGTATCTCAAGGCAAAGAAGTTGATCAATAATTGTTTGGCTATTTCTGGAGTGGAATCATTGATACTCAAGAATCTCAAAACTGCACTAAATGTAGACTGACCTTTTGGTTCTAAGCCCACAGTTTGCTATTTATGAAACATCCAACAATTTATAGGAGTTGCTAAGCCTGAATAGCTCTAGATTAGCTAATGTTTTGTTAGTCTAGTTAGGCAAAACTTTAGTTTGTTGATTGATACCATAAAGTAAGTAACATTATCCAGCCACCACAGCTTAGCCTGTCAACTAACATAGGCTCCATTAATGAAAAATGGCACTGGCAAGTTCACACTTGATGCCATAGCTACTGAAGTCAACTCAGCCAGTGCTGTGGGCCGGACACAAATGTTTATTAGGCCTGTACTGTAACATCATTTTTTTTTACTGTTTCTATACTTTATGTAGGATATCTGTTGGGATTAGTACTACCAATGACAATGACTATGAAAACCACTAACAATTGTCTTCTTAGTAACTTTTTTTAAACTTTTTTTAAACTGATGATGCGCCTACAAACCAGACTTTACCACTATAATATCAGTGTATTTTGTAGAAATTTTAACGAACCATTGTGAGTAAAGTCATTCAAAGTGTTACACCAAACAGTTCTGCAGCTCATTAGCATTGTAACTGCCTGCTGTGCCCAGATATCACAAATACATAAATATCCAATGAATTATTATTATTATTATTATTATTATTAATCATCATCATCATCATCATCATAATAATGTTCTTGGTCAGTTTTCTGCCATTTTCAAATACCAGCTGAAGAGACACTGTTGCATATGCTGCTGAGTTTTTTTGCTGCAAATATTTGCATATTTGTCTGCTGTAGGATATGAGCATTGAAAAGATAAATTTGCTCATCTTGAGTCACTTCCCAGACAGTGTTGGGCCAATTCTGGCTCTCATCTGCATGTGTTGGCTAACTTCCAGGCAGATATTAAGCATTTGGGCCTAAACTGGGCTAGATGCTGGACAAATGCAACTGGTTTTGACTCATATCTACATTAAAGAGCTAATTCTGGCATCGATGTTGTGGTCCCAAAGCGTGACTGAAGTATAAGGGCGACAGCACAATTATGTTGGTTCATTGGTTGATTGACAATTATGGTGCTTGACAATTGGTTAACAATTACGTTGGTTACACTTGGTTGATTTACGTCTCAGTACTTTTGGCCCAAGTCTGACGTGTAAGCTTGTGGCTAGTGCTTTAGCTTGCGATTATCGTGTTAGCTTGGAGTTCGCGCATTAGTGTGGATGTGGGCCTAGGCCGTTTGATGGGATTTAGCACATTAGCTGGCACATAGCACGTTAGCTCGGGCCTGGGGCATTTGTTAGGAGTTTGAGCGTAAGCTCAAGGTTAGCACATTAGGTCAGGACTGGGGTGTTTGTTGGGAATTAGCGTGTTAACTCTGCAGTTAGCACGTTAGCTCAGGCCTGGGGTGTTTGCTCTCAGTTAGCAGGATCACTTTTGACAGCAGGCATATGTCCACTCATCTACACACACACACACATCACGCTTCTCTATTAATCATTGGGACTACAACAAAACAGTATAAAAACAGGTGCTGCTAGCCTGAGGTGATATTTCCTAGCTTATGTGTCAGGAGTGCTTTACATAAGTTTGACTTCTGGGTTTGTGAAAGTTAAGAACAGTACTGTTGATTACAGAACTGCAGCTGTGTTCAGTTTTGAACGTAAAAGCCATTTATTCCAGACAAGGTTGCCATTATTGCAGTGGTTACCGCTCGAAGTAGAACAACAAGAAAAAGGCAGAGCACATCCGAGGGATCTGTTGGAAATGCTGATTGTGTTGTAGATTGTCAGGTTTGTTGTGGAGTTAAACACATGAACTTTTGTTAAATAATCTCAAAATAAGTTAAAGCAGTAAATGATAGCTGCATGAATATTACTTTCTGCAGGCATCAGGAATAATAATGATTTAAGCAGAATTTTAGGAATGTTTATATGTGGTAAAATAATTGTTTTTAAGTATCTTTATTGTTACAGTAACTTTAATGAAATTTTGGATATACAATAAACTCATGTTATTTATTGCCTATGCAGGTTATGTAATGATGAATACTGTGTATTCGGACACACTAGCCATTCTCACCTATTGCTTTTGCGCACTGTATGGAAGTAGGCAATTTCGGACACAACCATACTGTTATTAAACATGAACTAAATGACTTAAATCCTTACTTCAAAATTGTTTTCTATATTCACATGTATATTTACAAGCCACTTTATGAGATTCACCTACAACAAAATGTTGTGTTGTGTATTTGCTTTTGCTACTTTGATTATGTTTAATTGTGATGTACAATAAACAGTCTGACTACATTCTAAATGTTTTTTTGTTTTGTTTACGGGAAGTATGCACTAATACAAATGAATGTATGTAAAACAAAACATTCTTATCATAATAACATGATCTCATGGTGGCAAAAGTTACTACTACAGGTGGGTTTAGAAAACCACCTTTAGTTGAAATGGCATCAAATGCACATCCCAAGAAGGGGATATCAAAGGAAATTAAGTAAATTAAGTCATGAGTAACATCAGTAGTTGAACCAGTTTTTGTGATTCCTCTAGTAATCATACTAATTATTACGTACAGACTCACAGTACATAACTACAGTATTTCTGAAGCTAAATGGTAAAACAGTGTCTCAAATATACAGGTTATTTATTACTTGTGTGTATGTTTTTTTAAGCAGACTGAGTGGTTTGACACCTATACTTCAGACACACGCACAATCTCTTTTATTCCACAGACCACTTAAGTATGATATTATACATTTAATATTACTATTTGCATGTTCTGTGGTAAAAGGAAGTGTGACATCCTCAGTGGCATAGCTGGGCCAAGGAAGGTGGGTACTCAGCCGTACCATATATGAGCCAGATCTGCCCCACACCTTTTAAAATATGGTCATTTTACAGTGTGTGGGTCAGATCTGGACAACAACTGTTAGTTCTATGAATTTATAGTAGCCTATATGGGCCAGAGTTGGGCTGCATCTGTTGGCAGTACTCATTTTACAGTGTGTGGATCAGATTTGGGCCACATCTGTTAGTAGTAATCAATTTTTAGTTCTGCTGGTTTTACAGTAGATGGGCCAGTTTTGGCCCGAGACCCCAGCCAGAACTGGGCCAACACAAAAGCAAGGATCTGGCCCATAACTGGACCAGATGAAGTTTGCACAGTGATAATGCTAGCTAGCATACCATTTGTGGGGAATGACTTAAAAGTATAAAATTGTTGGTGATAGTCCAAGTAAAATATTTTTAATTTCAAAAATACATTATTTCACTGGTAACTTACCCGGAGACCGAAGAGTGTAATATGTTTTGCGATTTGAAGCATGTAAACTTATGCTAGTAGACCCCCAAAATAAAACTATGCACTTGAAATGAGCAAAATAGGTCCC
Organism: Semaprochilodus insignis; assembly: GCA_034552555.1. Taxonomy (NCBI): domain Eukaryota; kingdom Metazoa; phylum Chordata; class Actinopteri; order Characiformes; family Prochilodontidae; genus Semaprochilodus; species Semaprochilodus insignis. The sequence continues at coordinate 8,636,444 of CM067499.1, read as the reverse complement.
CTTTAAACCAACAGTTTATTGTAATGGACCTCAGATGAGGTTTAAGCGTTATTTCCTCAGTTCACTGCGGTTTGAGAAGCTTTATTGAAATGCTAGGCGAAGTGGATGTAACGTGGTTGATGCCCTCGCGCACGCTCTCATTTCACATTTACATTTTAACGGAAACTCGGCGGATCAGCTGTTTCAGCTATCGTTTGGGTCACTGACGTTACAGGTGAGGAAGACTGGTTTATGTTGTTAATGTACCCAGACAGTTAGGTTGTTACTAGTAACTATTCTTAAGACTACTGTAACGACTATAACGAGTAAATTCTGCTCATGTAATTTTTCGTAGCACAGATACATTATCTTCAGTTGCCTCCTTGTTAGTAGGGTCAGCCAGGATAGCTAATGCTAACGCTAACGCTGGCCAGCTGTCCTAGGATTGCTGCACGACATATTAGGTTAACGTCTATGGGCTGTCACATTACTAAAATATTATTTTCTTTAGCGGTTTGAGTCAGAGAGGCGTGAAAACTAGGCATGATGCGTGGTTAAGTTAATAAGCCTCTGCCTGTTAGCTAACTGATGGTAAGTTAGCGCGTTAGCTTGCCTTCGGCGCTGTAATGGTAACTACGTAATCCAGCCTTTCTAGCTTGTAACGGTAATGTTTATTATACGCGGTCGTGGTTATTTATATATTCGCGTCCTGTAAAAGCTGGAAAGCTGGACATGGCAAAAGGCCAAAAATGAGAAATTTGATTAAAACATGTCCTGGAAATAATGGAAACAATAATCCTGGACAGGTGTAAACGTGCCATTAAGATTCCGAGGATACACATTTTAACATATTTAAATGTTATCATTTGTCTGTATATCAGTCACCCACTAAAGTAGTCATTGAAGGAAACAGCTGGTCTGTGTAAGTCATGGAAGTTGTTCTGGGGATAGTTCAGAATCCACCCTCATACTGAACATTAGCTAGCTCATAAAATATGTGTAGTCTCTGGAGCTTAATGGCACGTACACACTTGTCCAGGACTTCATTACTATTTCGAGGACATTTTTCAATTAAAAGTTACAAGCTAGCAATACTGGTTTACATACTATTTCAGCACAAAACACATGCTAAAGCTAACACGCTAACATGCCATTATCCTACACTGGAAATAACAGGCTATCAGCTAGTTAACATGAGTTGGCTAATGTTAGGTAAGACAAACGTTATTAATATAATATCATTATTAAAATATTTTTTATTAAATAATAATAGACATCATTAATAACATGTGATTCTAAATCTTTGAATAGCACATCTTTGCTTTAGCACTAAAGTATATTTAGGATCTGTGGGAAACACTGCACACTTAAATGATAACAGACTGAAAACCCATCCAGGTAATGCATCGACTTTACTCTGAAACTGTGGAGAAATATGCTACAAATCTGTATTAAATCATGGATTTACAAATTATAGTGGCTTTCAGTTTGATGTGTGATGTGTCACAAACAGAGATGGAATATCTGTGTGGAAGGGCTGATATCAGTTAAAAAAGGCTGGATCATAAATTGGAGGAGAAAAAAAACATAAAATATCATGTTTGGTTTCGGATAGTACTCAGTAGTAGTTATCGATATCTGAAATGGAAAAGTGGTATTTCCAGTCACGGTAATTTTTTAGAATGTACTTATACTGTTCACTTAGCAGGAAGTGACCCCCTTAAATAAGGAGAGAATCAACAGGGCAGCCACATTTACAGTAAACTATAGTAGGAGTGTAAGACAGTACTGGAAATATAGAATATCACAGTATTGTATTTTGTGATACTGTATCGATTGTTTAAAACACAGTATTGATTTTTATTTAATAGTTTACATTTAAACATTTGTGGTAGACAGTAGATCATATAGTGTTGGTTTAACGGACCACTAAATAGCAGTGTTGTAATTCTTTTTAGCCCTTAGATTATTTCACTCCAGTATAAACAAGTAGCATAAAGGCACAGTATGCATATGGTGGTGTGACAGTTTTGGTGAAATTAGCTTTAAAAAAAGAGTAAATTTGTGGTCAGTTAAAGATCAGTTATTTGAAATGTGAAATGAAAAGTTGGAAGCTCATTGCACATGTGCCGATATAGCCAGTCAGAAGAACACCAGTCGTGAATTAAAAACATTTCAGGATTATTTTGTACAGCTGTGTGGCATGATGTTCATGGCAGGTGGAAAAAAATACTCTTCTATTCCGTTTCTTTTGTAACCAGCTGAGGAGCTTTCTGCTAACAAGACTTTAAGGCTGTAAGCCAAGGACATAAAACATACAGTTTCATTTTGAATCTGGCTAGATGTACAGCTATTATTTTTTATTACTGTGTAAATAAACTGAAAGCAATTTTTCCACGTTTGTTTAAGTGTAGATAAAAAAGAAAATGACTAAATCACAAAAATCACCCTTCACTGTTGTGCAAAAAAAAAAAAAGCTCCTTTTAATGCTTCTTTTAGGAATGCAGGTTTTATTGGTTATTACGTTCATCAGGCTGTTAGCCAGGGTATTAACCATCACTACTCAACACATTTACACAACTTTTTGTTTTTAAACTAGTCACCTTTTTTTTTACAGTTATTTTTTACTGGCTGGTGGTTAGTGATAGTGATAGTGTTGTTGTTCTTGATCCTGACAACACCAACAGCTTCTTTGTTTAATTTAGGCCTACAAATGTTTTTCAGACCCATTGTGTTGAGTTGCCCTCTCACAGATATTTAATAAAAAACAGAGGGGGGGAAGCGTTTTGAATTAATACTATGTTTGACTATGTTTGGGACTATCTAAAGACATGTCATCTGCATAAACTGATACTTGATGAGGGTTCACACTTTTTCACTGGGATCTTTATTCTGTTCATTTAGTCGGGTTGCAGAGAGAACATGAAATGTGCATACTGGACAACTTTTTTTGGTTAGTTTTTTTATGTTTGTTTTTTTTTTTTTATAAATTATGTTTAATTGGGCATTTCTCTACTTTTGCAAGTTAGTAGTTGAAATTCCATGCTTAAAAGCATATCTAAATTAGCATCAGTAGTGATGAAGACCCATTTACGCAATTCAGGCTGCTAAGGCTCCACTACAAAGCCACAAAGAGGAAACATTGTTCTGGAACACTTTAGAATTCACTTTTTTAAATTCCAGCAGAACAGTTAAAATATTCTAAATGAAAAACTATTAGCAAAATGTTAGAGGCTAGCATCACCCAATCCTTACAAATCTGCGTACTGAAACAGATTGAAATGGCAACCTCATTATTGCTGCAGTGTCAATTAAGTCAAGTGAAGGCTTTGTACTGGCAAGAACCTGTCAATATGATACGGGTTGCAATATATGTTGTATGATGTATTGTAATACTAAGCAAAGTAATATACTGTGATTTTTTTTTTTTTCATTTTTGGAAAACCGTTCCACTTACGTTGTAGTCAAAGAATCTAATGGCTGATAACATAACTGCTGTCTAGCGGTCAGGGGTTTAAACACAACACAAAATGAACCACTTTATGCCACCAATCTTTACATGTACACCTTTAATTAAAATTAGTACTTTGTTTTGAGAATTGATACAGTATCACAAAATCTAATATTACAGTCCTTAAGTATTTTTTTATACTCATATTTATTAAGGCTCTCAGTATTATTACATCACTCTGGTGCCATGTATTATAGTTTTAACTTTCCAGTGACCTTTGCTATGTGCGTCTCATGGAAATTCATATCCCACTGATGACAAAAATTTATCATGCAGTCCTACCAGACTTTGAGTCTCATCCAGGAGTGTGCAACATGCCAAAAATGTAAATACACAGATTCTCAGAGGCATCTTTACAATACATTCTATGTACCATATTTTTGGGGGGAAGAATTGAAAATATATATTACTATGGCCTATAATAGAAGCTTGATGCTAGGAATGAGATGCAGCAGTCATAAATCATAATCATTATGGCTGATTCTGATTCCAGTTTCTTTACAGCCAAATTGTCTATTGGCCCGTTTTATTTGACATTATTTTAAAACTCAAATCTCACACTGCACAAGCTAAATTAACACATGAAACACATTAGCATGTTTCCAGTACTTTCTGTAAGCCAGTGTTAATAGATTAAATTATTTTTAATTAAATCTTTAATTTGGTAAATTGCCCGTTTTTAAATAAAAAATCAGTTGCATTTTTCAGTAACATACATCACTTCATTGACAGCAAGAAGCAGCTGGATATTTAGCCATATAATTACTTTACAGCATTTTGGTATATTCACTCACTTTATTTGGGTCATAAAATTGCAACATAGATCCAGAATCACAGCAATAAACTGGTGAACTGCTGATTACGCATCAGGGGCAATGTTAAAGTCAAGTCTAAGTAGGGCCGGGCAATTTAACAATATATATTGTTATCGTGATGAATGATGTCACAATACAATATGATTTTCTAAACATATTGTGTGTTATGATCAAGCCAGTGGTGACAGTGACAAGAGCAACAAGAATGGAGGATGAAAAAAATTAATACCTGTAATTAATGTACAGTATTGACTATAGAAAAAAAAGTCTCTCGTTGGACAGAACTATTTCATCTGTGCAGACACCAGTATCACCATGAGTGTCAAAGGCATGTAGGTGACATTTCTACACAGAAATTGGACAGCAGGAAGTTCCATGATGGTCAGTTGGTCCAAATGTTGTATTTTGTTCTCTGTCCGCACATGAGTTGCATAGCTGAGGCAAGATTATCTGATGTTCTGTGTTTAGAAGTAAAGCCTTTTGCAGCATAGACACAGCTCAAAGGCTTGATTTTCAGCAGATTGCTGAAGTAATGTGTTGTGAGCAAGCTGTCTGTTAAAAGAGCAAATGTTTTATACAAAATCATGTACTTTGGTTGTTGCATTCATATATTGTACATTTAAAAACATCTCTGGACAGTTTGTGTTTTATAGCTTTAAGGTGTTTTTGGTTGTTGTGTAGCTAGTGCCCTTTCAGTTGAATGCTATCACAATGATTATGAACATTCAAGCGCTGGAAATTGCTCTTATGAGCCCAGAGGTAGATATGTGCTCAGCAGACTCTATAGAGGCAGAAAGAATGATCTTTTTTTTCATATGCCAGAATCATCCCCTACGGCAATTATCATAGTGAATGGGGCCCGTGGAAGGTAATTGCTTTGTTTTTCAATTATTTGGTGAGGCTCTAGTAATTTACTTCATTCTATGAAATATGCCAATTAGACATTTTAATTACAGTTTTCACTGTATCACTTCTCTCTGTCTCTGAAAGGATGTAATACTGCTATTAGTTAGATGTAGGGAGAAAAAGGCACGCATTTCTCAAGCAGATTCAAATTGGAGAGATTGGCTTTTTACTGCGCACTGTACACTTAAAATCGTATCGCCTAATAACAGACAAATGAATTCTGTTTGTACTTCATCTGTAATAGTAGAAGAGGCCAAACAGTATTTCTGGATGCATCAGTAGGCCTAATGGTAGTGCAGAAAACATTTTTATGCACATAATAAGGCATTGTGCGCTGAGTGCTTAGCATTTGTTTTAGACACAGGTGGTCTACTATATGCCAGAGTTTTTATTGGGTTCTCTTTATAAAACCTCTCTTTGTGTAAGGTTCACGTTTCTTTTTTGTTGCTGTGTGGCTCAATGAAAATAGAAAAGGGTCAAAAGGTTTTGCTGCAAGTCCTTCATTTTCACCTCCATTCCAGGATAACCCAAAATTCCTCTCATTACCATATTTGTGCTTTGGTACTCCACTCCTATTTGATTTAATTTCTAAGATAAGTCCTCGATTCTGTACCCCCCCGGCCATCAGTTGGACTCTTGTTTTCTTTTCTCTCTGGAAGCACTTAGGCATCTAAAATACGGACATCTGTCTTGAATATGGCCATCTCTGCCAACCAGCAAGGGCATTGGAAAGCATCATACATCTCGAGGAGATCTGCAAGGCCTTTTGTCTATACCTACTGTAACATGGGGCTGATGAATGATTCCAATCGCTGGCTCCCTGTAATATATAAAGTCATCCTACAATGTACCTTGCACTAAATTACGCTCACTCAATAAGGCTTGACAGGTGCGGGTACTTCACCGGCTTCTTTTATTTCTCTCAAGCATCAGATGGTCTCCATTTATCAGTGGCCAACCAGCTACGCATTTCTTTTTTGTTCTCTCTCTCTCTCTCTCTATGTATCTTTTCTTTTGTACATCCACACTACCAAAAAAAGAGACAGGGAGATAGAGAAAGCCAGAGTCATGACATTGTTAGGGTTGGTGTCTCTGTGAAAATGAAAATATCAAAGAGGACACTCCTTTAAGCAAAATAAAAAATAAAAAGATGAAAGTAATAATAACGTGGATTAACTCTAGATTCTTTCTTGACATGGCATGTTGTAGTGGGAATACATTTGTGTGTGTGTATTTATGGACCCATGAATTCACTTTGGCACAAAGCTGGGAAAGCTTGGCAGCGGGATGTGGGGATGTTATTTTATTGTCAGTGATGCATTAGCGGAAACTCAGGATTAATGAACGTATAAACATTTTGGTAATCTCTGGAACTAGGTGATGGCTTGGATAAATGCAGCCCTCACTGGGAACCTTTTTAGAGCATCGCTCACCAATTATATCTGCTTCACACAGAGTGGGGAAAGGCAGCCCACAAGTTAAGCAGCGTCCATTTGACGCAGAGGCTTACACTTACAAGTGTTCGTGTATGTAAACACGTCTGACCCTACAGTGCATTGTCTTTCATTTGATTTATACAATGATGTTTATAATGAGACATGTTGGGAAGGTAGATATCATTCGTCTTTTGGATTACTCTCTGTTTTTTAAACTGTCTAGGAATATTAATGATCTTATTCACCTGAACAAAGCAATGTTACATTTTCATTTTGGCGCATTTTGGCTCACACAAAATAGTCCCTGTACACAAGTTGCAGTTCATCCCTCAGAAAAACGTGAAACAGTTAGTTGATGCATGCCATCTATTCAGCCCCTCAGAAGATAATTTCCAACAATTTTGTTGCGGCTTTATTTTTAATTACTTATTGAATCATAAGCACAATTGGTGTTGTTATATACTTCCTAAACATTTGCTTAATACAAGCACAATTGCTTTTTTATGAAATGCAGTATACTGAATGTATTTATAAAAATGACCACAGATTTCACTCTGCCTGAACAAATCTGTTTTTGCCTCTATAATAAAAATTACAGCCCCCAACCTGCGGTAGCTCCCAGCTAAGACTTTGACACAAGAGAATCTGCAGGTTGCAGACATGCCCCCCCTCATGAAAAACTGTCCTTAGGGCTTCAATTAATCATCACAGTCATTAGGTTTGCCTGTCAAGCTGTGAGGCCCTATGTGCTCAGGCAGAGGGATTTGCTTTTAAGCTAAACAAATGTTAGCATTATGTACATTCAGCTAACAAGCTGCCTGGGAAAATAAATGTATCTGCAACTGAAGTTATTGCACTTACTTAAGGCAGGCAAACAATTCTGGTGAGGTTTTAAAAGGGCTGACTGTCAACAGTGCATCAACACCTTGCAGGCAGGAAGTTAGTCCGTTAGTTCTTGCACACAAAAAATAAATAAGAAATTATTGTAAAACTAAAAGTAAAACGTTAAAATACAAACATTAACAATAAAATACATTTTTTAGATTATATTCTGTCTATTAGATATTGTATTACATATTATTACATTTTTACTGCAGTATATTTAAAGACCATGTAGATTTTCAACCTTACCCATGATTGTGGGTGGCTGACCTTTCTTTTTAAAAACCTGTAGAGACTTTTTAGACACTTTTACAAGGTGAAGACCCACATGTATACTGTTGTTTTATCTGCCCTGAGTAGCACTTACTGCACTTTAGGGACCCTTGCTGCTGCAGGTTGAAAAGGTCTTAACATCCATCCTGCCCTTTCTTTCCCCTCTGTTCCCTCACTCAGAGCTTGTAACAACCAGAACCTTGTTGTTTTGCTATATTGCAGATGGCTGAAAACCAGAAGCAGTGGGTGTTAGGAGGGGTCAAGGGTCATGTCTGAACCCTAGATGCACCAGGGGGTGCTTCCCCCTGCCTTGTCATATGCATCCTCACAAAATCCAATCCAGGGGTTCCCTTTGTAATTATGTATTATTATTATTTATGTATTATTATACTTACTACTTCTTATTATAGGTTCCCACAGCAATATGTATTTATGGTTTTGGATCAGAAACACATATTCGTATTAACTTTCAATTAAAACCACATTCGTAACAAGATGACAGAAGCTGACAGAAGATGATATTTTAAATATGTAATTATTATATTTTATCCCTCACCAACATGGATGAAGAGCGATTAGATTCATGAGATATATTTTATATTTCCTCTTTTATGGATTGCTTTTTAGTAGTTAAAGTCAAACTCATCGATGGTGATACCTCAGCCTTGATTGTGATGAGCGGTCAGGTAGATTGTGGTTCTGATTCTTGTATATAGGTCAGCAGATGTTAATCAGCTTACGCCACTGTAGATGGCAAAATGCTAAATATGAATGCAGTGCTTAAGCTGTAGTGTTTTGCAGCTGACACAGTTCACAGAAAAGTTATCATTTAATGCTAAATCAATTTGAGGTAAGGGGGAACAATAAGGCAAAAATGTATTTACAGTATTTATTATTGTTTTGGTTTTCTAAGGGGTTGGAAGACACAATTTCACCAGCAAAACCAATGTTTGGATTATGTTGTTGATTGACTATATTGTTAGTATAATATATAAATATCTATTTAACATAATAGGATACGGTATAAACTAAAAGAAGATAACTAAGATTTACTGTTAATTCCATAACACCCTTGTTAAATGCAATTATAATTTGACGGTGGTAGTGTTGTGTACAGGATCTGAGTAGCTATTCTAAATGTCTACTTTTTCGGAAGCATGTTGATGAACATTGTTGCCAGAAAATCTGATGATACATGCAGTGCGTTCAGGAGGAAAAGTGTTTTGTGACATAATTAGTCATGGTAGTGACAACATATCATCAAACTTTTGAATAATTTGAAGGCGTTGATAACCACAATGTACAGAAGCTTTATGGTGTTACAGAATTGTGGTTTACACCCTTGTATGCCCTAAATGTCTCTCGCTACAACCCCCAACCCTTAAGGGGACGTAGTGACAGTTAGCCATGGTTAGCCTCTCGCCCCTCTCTACATTTGCCCATATGGCTGGCTGCTAATCAGACACGGCAGTCAAAAGTCAAAAAATGGTTGAGGGTTTTTCTCCCCTCCCTTCATCTCCTCCCCTTCCCAGCTGGAGAGATAGGTCTAGCCCAAGAATCTTACCATCCCTAACCCTCCTTTTTCATCCCTCCATCCTTCTATCCCTCCCCACCCAGACGGCTCTAAACAGATGACTGCAGGGGGAGGATGATCCCTCTTATTCGCTGCCATTAGACTGCTGCTGAAGCAAGCTGTGTGTGTGTGTGTGTGTGTGTGTGTGTGTGTTTGTGTGTGTGTGTGTGTGTGTGTGCGTGTGTGAGAGAGAGAGAGTGTTTGTGTGTATGAGATGAATGAGTGTGTATAAGAGAGAGACAGAGAGGGAGAACCGGGTCAAACTGATTATGGCTTATTCACATTGGGCCAGGCTTATTTCTGGCAGTGTTTTAGAAGCCTAGAACTTTTTAGATCTGTCACATCTCGTCAACAGTAAATGTTGTAGTATTTCACCATAACAAATACTGTAGTTCCTGTTTTGGTGGTGGTGCATATTGCAGTATTTTAGATTTTTGAGATAAATTTTACCACATTAGATAAAACAAAAATATCCAGAAATGGGTAAGAGAATTTAGTAAGAGAATTGAGACAACAGTCAGTAGTCTAAAGGCCACTGCACACTGGTCAAGCTGCAACACACAGTTTTGCATAGCATTGCATAATAGTACATGACGCTGTTATGCTATATACGTTTCGCATTGACAGCTACAATAAATGTCAGATTAATTTTAATACTCCATTCATATAAGTTTAATTAAATAAAACTTTCAACACAGTTTATCATAATTTGGCATGAGTTCATTACCTTTTCACAAACTGTTTTACAGGGTGAAGACTAGACTAGTAGGAGTGTAAGAAAATATTGAAACACTTAAGTATAGCAATGTTATGTTTTGTGATATTTTGTCGATTTTCAAAAACACAGTATTTGAATTTTTACTCAATTGTTTACATGCAAAGATTTGTGGCAGACACTGTTTTTTTGTATTGTGCTTAAACCCCTGACTGCTAGACAGCAGTGCTGTAATCAATCTTTAGCTCTTAGGCACTCTAGCATAAACAAGTACATAGAGGCGCACCGCTAATGTTAGCATTGACAGTTTTTCCTAAAATTAGATTAGAAAATCGCAGTATGTCAGCTTGTTTACAGTAGCACAGTATATTGCAATATATTGAATCATATCTATTAAGTATATTAAGTCATATACCTGTGTTGTGATTAGAACTGCAAGATAGGGGAGGAACATCGTATTGCAATTATATTGCCATTTATTGCACTATATTAAATGCATTGAAAAGATTTTAGAGCAATGATATTTGTTGCATACTATGAATAGTTTGATTTGTCCAGTCAAAGCACACAATAAAACATTCAGTCATTTGTTTAGTGGCTCATATGCAGTCCTTTGTGATATCATTATTGAAAGGCCACAATTAATAACGAATGATATAATGAACAGTATAGTAGTGGGCAATAACCCAGTTCATCCAGTTTCAGGATTCGATTTTGTCAGAACCCTTATACCAGTATGCCACAAACAAGCACAGGTAACACTGTGCAAACACCATAACGCACAATAAAATTAGTAAATGGATAATATCCAGTTAGCTGAACAGAGTCAGGGATGTTTGTCACGTGTCAAAAAAAGAAAGAAGTAAAGAAAGAAAACACTGGAGCGGGGCAAGGAAGTGGGTACGAGTGAGAAGTATGTAAAGCCTTTAGCCCACTTGCCAAGCTTCTATGATGCTGCCTCCCTCAGTCAGCTGCATCTAACAGTGCCATGGTCTCAATGGCTGGTTCAAGTCTTAAAAATAGGTTTGTATAAGCATCTAAAATGATTTTGATTTTGAAAAATTAAATAAATACAAAACACTGTGATATATACTGAAACAGTCAGAAATGGTCGTTTTTGACTGTACCACCCACAACTAGTAGTGCATATCATTCCTGTGATTACAGCACAAGTTCATGCCAAAGTCCATGTGTGTACATGGAAGAGAGTGACAGAGAGAGAAACCATAGTGAGCAGCTAAGTACCTTAAATTTAGTCGCGGGTTGTGCCACTTATCTAATTGAACATTGTAAAACAAAGTCTAGCTCGGCAGAATGGTGTAGGCCGCAGGCAGCCTTTCAGAATGGCGTTAGTGTAGCCAGGGTGCAGTCCTATAACTTACTGACTGGGAGGTACTTAATATATAATGCAATATTCCTGCACTGCTGTGTGCCATTTGTCATTTGAAGCGGGATACAGATTATGGCTCAGGGCAGTGCATCTGTCCTGCGAGTGGCTAAAAGCTTCCCCAGCTGAGCCTGCTGATTCAGCCTGTAGAGCAGAGGTCAGTTAGTGAGTCTCTCTCTCTCTCTCTCTCTCTCTCTCTCTCTCTCTGTCTCTCTCTTTCCCTCTCTCTCTCTCACTCTCTTTCCCCTTTACTGTCGTTTCTTCCTCACTTATCTCCCTCTCCCCTAACCAGTACCCTTCAGTCTATACCCATCTGCATCCCAATCCTGGTGCACATTTAGCATATCACCCCTCCCGTTTTCTTATAGCCCTTACCACTAGCAAGCTAGCGGGTGACTAAATGCAGCATATTGACATCCCACTGGGCTCGACCCCTGTTGTTTTGACAAACCCTCCTTGGGTGTTGATCAATCACGGTTTCTCAGGGAGCGGAATGCGCCCGATATCTCATTCCTCAGCCAGGAAAGTGTGTGTGTGTGCGAGTGTGTTTGTGGCAGGCTGGTAAGCAAGAGAGCGTGTGTGGTAGGGTGCGCTTGCTATTCAGTTTGGCTTCGTAAGCGCTGCCCCCTTGGTCTATCCCTGCAATTTTCCCGCCACACGAACACGCGTCTCAAATAAAAAGCCAAGGGGTGGGAGGGGGGGAGGTTGGCTGTGTGTGCGTGTGTGTGTGTGTTTTTGTAGGGGGGTACAGGGGCGGGGGGTTGATCGCCAGCTTCTTCCGACACTGACATAAGTTACAAGCGAAAATTTTAATTAGCAGGGCGGTGCACAGCGATAATTCACTGCCTCTTTTGTCTGCCTGCTTGTTTGTCATTGCGAGGCTCTATTCATTGCATTTGCCCTGGGAGGAGAGAGAGGTGGCAACATATCCAGCATTTACACTCGAGGGAATAGAGAAACTTAGGCATACACTCATGGTGGTATTTAGAGACCCAGACTGATTAGCGGTTGTTATAACATGAATTGTGCTCAAGTGTCCTTTATCCATAAATCTTTTAGAGGTGTTTACATCTTCTGTTTCTGCTTTCCATAATTCCAAGCCGTTGCATGCCGTTTTCAGTTTCTTTATTTTTATTTTTCCTTTCATAAATTAAGATTGCTTGCTCCCTGCTGTCATAAGGTTAAATGATGAGTTTTAAAATTGTTTTATAATATTATAAAATATAAAAATTTTCAGTTTTGCTTCTTGATATATCCAGCTCTTTTAACTATTTGTCTTATGGAATAATTGTTTGTTTATGTTAGTATAAATGAAAGAAATTATCTGTTGAAATTGAATGTGTTTAAAATGAGTATAAAGCACTGCTTTGAATTATTAATTTGTTTATTTTGTGTTAGTAATTTCCAAGGGCTGGTTTAGTCATACTTTGTCTGTTTGCTAGGAAGCGTACAGTATGTTATCCTATTTAATGCCATTTCTGTGCTATTTCTATGCTCCCCTCTGGACACTTGCTTTCCATCCCTGCTAACTTGACTGAAATTGACAGAAATTTCATACTAAAATCAAGTTAAGTCTTATCAGCTGTGTGTCCTCAAGCGAGCAGCAGCCCACCCACCACAGCTCATGAAGACATGACCAAAGCCAGAGTCTCAATGTGGTGCTTCCAAACACAACAAAACATCTACTGCGTTCAAGTAAATGCAGTTCGCTATTCTGCATACAAGGTGGAGGTTAATACACCCAGCAGTTCTTAATGCTGTGGGTATGCATGCTTAGATATGGCACGGGCCATAAAAGCACTATGATCATGAAATATTTGCAGAAGCTGGTGTCATGTCGGCAGGAAGTAATCAAGCCTATAAATATTTCACCTCGCCAAGTGCATTATCCCCAGCACTAGCTCTGTCTACACCAACGCTCTGCGTTTCCCTTGCTATTATTCATCTTTTATTTACCTCAGAGTCTGTTCACGCAGGCCCCATATTTCTGCGGGCTACTGAAAGCTGCTACAGTTGTCATAAGAAACAATGAGGGTGGGGAATAACAATGAGTTGAAGGGGGATAATTAGAGAAGCTTCCCTTCTGCCTCTTATGCATGCCACATAGGCCTATTCATACACACACAAATAGGGTGAATTTAGCTAAAGTAAGACACCTTTTGGTTAATGCACCAAGGACCCATATTAAAAAATGAAATATCCATATAGTAAACATTTTTTTGTCACAAAAATGTGAACTTGTTAAAACTGTATTTCTCAGCATCTGTTTCATCAAATGTGATGAAGTCTGTTCATCTCACTTTTTAATGCATCAAAATGAGTTTGTCAAGCAGACTAACACTTTCATATTTATATAAAATATAAATATATTAAATAAAACATTAACGCTTGGGATCCATTAAAATACAAGATTGCAGCACCAAATATTGTGATTCTGTGCTGTATCGATTACATCATAGCAGTCAATGATTATCCCCTTCAGATGCTGTTGAAATCCAATCATGAGTTTGCAAATCATTAAAACTGCTCAATCTTAAGGACTGCTCTTAAAAAGTAAGAGTAAAAGTAAGAGTAAGAGTAAAATATATCTCTATGCTATCAGTGCTATACTTTGTTTTTGCACTTATAGATGTATATGTTGAAATACTTTGTTTTTGCACTTATACTCACCATAACTTGTCTTCTCTCTAGGTATGAGGGCTGGGTTGGGTTGCCAGGTAGTGCACTTATGCTTATATAGGTCTGTGTATTGTTCTCTTTAGGTATCAGCACTGGCCCTTGTTCGGGCAGTGTCTGAGCTCAGGGCGAGTTTTAGACTCTAACCTTCTTATACTAGCTGGGAAACATTATCCGACGGAACACTAAGCACGGTTGTAAGTCGCTCTGGATAAGAGTGTCTGCTAAATGCCATAAATGTAAATGTAAATGTAAATAGCAGTTCCTATTTAAAAATGCAGGTTTATTGGTCAAGTTAACGTTTTTATGCAGTGTATGCATGATGGCATTATATGTGAACACTTTTCCACATGGTGACCACTTCAAAAGCAAACATCCACATATAAGACGGATAACTATTTCATCCATGTTCTCTGAGAGTAAAACGTATGCGGCTGTGATTACACATGGGTGTAGTGGACAGTGATGACTTTTGAGGTACACTAAGTTACACTAAGCCAAAGCTGGCCCTGTTGTTTGGCTTTTAATGAGTAATGACTTTAAAAGTCAGAATGTACTTCAGAATGTACATTTTTGGTCATAATATAATATGTGTATATATATATATATATATATATATATATATATATATATATATATATATATATATATATAGTCACCATCATTCTCCACCTCCCAATCTGGACAAAATAGTCCAGAAGGCTGAGTGATGATGTGCCATGTCCCAAATTGCCCTGAAGGCCTAGGCCAGCCCACCCTCATTGTCTTCTCCCATGTACGTACTGACATGCTAGTAGGCTTGTTAGCGACCCCGCCACTCCCCGAGCACAAACTGTTGCCATCTGGCCCCATTGCCTCTTAACCTTCAGTGCTTTGTCTTTGGCCGAACTCTGAGTGTTCTGATTTATAACCATAAAAGCGGATATAGGACCCCACTGAGCTCACTGTGGGACGTTCTTCAGGAAGGTGATGGCTAAAACAAGCCAACAGGGATCATTTTTAGGGATTAGCTGTTCATTAATAAAAGTTTGATTTCTCTTTGCAGTTTTCTTTTTATTTATGATATGATTCATTGCATTATCATAATTACAAACCTGTGGCACTTGCTTAAGTAGTGTTATGTTCTTTTTGCTGCTACTTCTCATGATCATTTCCTACTGCATGTTCAGACTCAAACTGGTGCCATGGAGCTTCTTGTTTTATGACTAATATTTCTGCCTCTACAAGTTCACCAAAGACCAGGAATCGAACGCATTTCCATAAATTTGCGTAATGCAACAATTTCCCAGTAACAAAAGACAATTTAGGGGCCACATTGTTGCGTTTTGCGCCTTTCATCATGCTCCCCTGATTTTCATATAAAAGTCTTTTTTAAGGCACTTCGCCCTACACAGGACATTATGCTAGTGGATGAGAGAGACAGAATGAGAAAGAGGGGATGGAAAGAGAGAGGGAGAGAAAGAGGGTAGAAGAGCTGTTAGTGGATATTCATTTATGGCTTGCTTTTTAGGAGGAAGCTTGGAAAACAATGAAATATTCATCATCGAAAGACAAATGGCACAGACAGGGAGAGGGCGCTAAATTATACAGGAAAGGTTAGGATCTAATTGAATTACGATCCATGGAGAGCACAAGCTAGCCAACTGTGGGGGTCCACAAGTCTCTCTCGCTCTCTCTCTCGCTCGCTTGCTTGCTCGCTTTCTCTCTTTTCTTTCTCTACCTCCCTGACTCCCTTGCTTTCTCCCAAGCCCCACCCCCAGCCTTTCTGTCTCTTAATAATGCCAATTTACTCAAAATGTATGCATGGTAATAAATCGCAGCACAAATTATTCAGACATTTATTTGTTTGTTTTCAAATTGCAGGGCCTTAATGGCCAGCATGCGGCGCATGTGTTTATTCGCCTTTTTAAAATCGGCCACAGCAAGTGACAACAAATAGCCTACAGAGAGAAATTTCTTCAGACAATAGATTAAATGTGGACTGTGTACATAGATGAGCATTATTCAAACCATATGAATAATTAAGCTTTAAAAAGCATGATGATCCAAGTGAAAATCATATTTTTTCCAAACTAATTCTAAATATGGAAGACTAATAACATACAAAGCTAATCTGATGTATTAGTAAAACATTTTAATGTAATAAACAAAAGGTAACCCTAGGCCAAGATGGCACAACAAGTCCACACTAGCCTTTTTTTTCCCTTCCATATCCCAGCCCTGCCATCCCCCTTACTGAAATAACCCTATTAGAATTGAGGGAATCTTATTGTGTATTCCCATGAGATTAACATTTTACTAGTTAATTTAATTTTGCCGCCAGTGTAGAGGGGGGTTAGTGGCTGAGTTGCACACAGCGAAGGAGAGAAAAAGAGAAGAGTGCATCTCTCTAACAGGTGGCCGGGCCGACCTCAGCTGGTGCAGTCTCGCCCTCTGACACTGACCTTGCCCACAACGAACTTAGCTTACTCTCTTCTCTCACTTCCGGACTCCCTCTCCCTCTCCCACTAAACAAATAGTGCCTCTTTTTTCAAGAGGGGGCCTGGAGAAAGACACGAAGAGGTAAATATGTTGCTGTGCTTTGCGGCAGCGGAAACCACTGGAGGGGTGAATAATTTCTCCTGGTCTCCGTAGGGACCCCCTCTTGTCTCTATATTTCTTGTTCTTCTTTTTTTGTAGTGGAAGGGGGGTGGATTTACATAAAAGGAGCAGCGGCCGTGGCCGCTCTGAAAGAGGCCTCTAACTGGTGGGAGGATTAAGTGTATCATTGAATGGAATTATGTTGTAAATGACGGGGTGGGGTAGGGACTCCTCTTGCCCCCCCCTTTTCTATACTCACCCCCCTCCAACCCAAACCCCCACCAGTTCACCCCATCAGAGCCCCCCCCTGAACATCTTTCACCCCTTCTCGGTCTCGTAGTCCCATCTGGTCTTTTTAAAGAATACCTAGTGGTAATTATCCCCAGATGGCTCAGGGGGGCTGCAAGCTAGGCTGTCCAACCAGGTGCCGCCAAGTCCTGCTGGGCCGCTGCTTTCACTGCCGGACCGCAAAGTGGACCGGGAGTCACTCGCCCCACCACTTGTTTTTGTTGGTTTTTCGCCCCCCCCCTCCAAAATACAAGCCAAACTAGACTTGGGTTTTGTATTGTTGCCACAGTCTCTTTGATAATTGCCCAGTCGCTTTTTTTGGGATGGGTGGGGTGAGTGGTCTGAATATGTACAGGCTCATTGACAAAAGGTGTTAAGCCCTGGTAGATTTTTACATGTTATATTATAAATGTAATATTATGAGCTTTATTAGTTCCATTTGGTAGAAAATGACTGCTGTTTATGTGTTTATTTCTATATGGCCAGCAGGGAGGCTGCAGGTTGTGCTGGTGTAAGCTAAGCTGTGTCCTCACAATGAAGACATGCCATATTGTATTGATCTGTTGTGACTGACCAGGAGTAACACAGAGAAAAGCAGCTACTAAAGTATTAAAACCTTCATAGAAAGCCTAATCTTTGGCTCCAGTAGTGTGGTTTGCATTAGAAAACAGAAAAACATGTTTGCCATCTTGTCCAGAATTATAGAGAAAAAAATGCACTCATTATTTACTTCACCTTGCACCTGCAGGTGCTGGTCTGTTTGGTTCTCTGTACTTTCTTTACTATTCATGTTCTTCCAGTGTTGAAACGGGCAGCCAGAACACATTCAGATGCTTGATACTGAATAGAATTGATTATATCTCATGTTATCATTTGACTGTGATCTGCAGAGTACTTCAGTCTTACATCCAACGCAAAACGGTTCTTCGTTCAGAGCATTGACTTCAGACGGGAAATCAAACACTATAATCACAGCCTCTTGGAGCATACACTTAAAAGCACAATGAGCCAACTCCTAATGGTTTAAGGAGAATCGTGTCACATGGTGCCTAACTCATCTTATAGATCAGTATTGATCGCTTCCAAATTACAGCAGTGGTAACACACAATAGCTTGTTTTATCAGATCCAAAATAATGGATTTCTGAGTAAATGTTCTTGCATTATGCCAAGGAAGCGCTAAAAAGTCACAGAGACTGATTTGTTCAATTTGCTCTTACTGTGCCAGCATGATCACACTCAGGAAGCATAATGAGTCTGTTTCACAGTTACAGTACTTTCTATTAAAAAAACATTGTCAACCATGCTTTATTATATAGTTCCTACTGACTTTATAATTGGATCTATGGTTGACTCCAAATTTTTTGTACTGCCTTTTTTCACACTTCAGCATGCTGCCATGGAGGATTTGTTATTTATTTTTTATTTTTTATGCAGGGTCCCTCCTCTAACAGGGAGTGCTTTTCAGCTGGCTGGTACGGGGTGAATGCAGTCGCTCTCTCTGTAAACAATAGACGCTTGACCCCTGGCACAGACACACATAAAACTCCAGTGCCTCTCGTCAATGGACCGCTGCTTCTAACATTATTCATGGGGAGGAGAGCACTACAACAAAGGTATGATGCAGGACCTTTTCCTCCATTAAATTCACAAGAGAGACACGTGCACTGGAGTGCTGGCCAATGGCGTGTCGAATGCTTTCCCTTGCATTGGTATGGGCTGTATGTCTCTAATAGCTTTGACATTCACACTGTCTTTAATGGAAATGACAAATTCGACAACCTCGTCAGCATGTAGCATCTGTCCCAGAGAGGAAAAGGCTCAATTGAGTATTTTTATTTGAGTGCAGGAGCACAAAAGGAACAAGACCAGCAAGGTTCACACAAAATGTTTCACAAGAGATACACTGTAACCCTCCAAAACTCCAACAGGATCTTTAACCGAGCTTTGAATTTGGTCCTTTAGATTTATCTAAAAGCATGCTATGAACCAAAACAAGTAAGACTCCTCTCGTCCTTCTCCTAGATGTAGCCATCGTTTTGAATTCTGAATGTACTTGTGACTCTCTTCGAGGCTTGAACTGCCACCTCTCACGACACAAGGAAGACAAACATCAAGACTCTTTTCTGTGGCACTCAGAAAGTGAAATGAACTTCCCTTGGCAGTTTGAACAGCTGCGTGCCTTCAAACATGGACTCCATAAGCATTTAAATCAGAAGTGCCCAATCCTGCTCCTGAGGATCTGCTACCCCAGAGAGTTCATTTTGTGACTCATAAATTCAGATGCCCATGAAAACCTTCATTACCCAGTTCAGGTGTGTCAGATTAAGGTCTGAGTCGAACTCTGCAGTGTGGTAGTTATCCTGGACCAGGATTGTGCACCTGATTTAAATTAGCACAGATGAGCAGTCTGTGGGGCTCTGTGCTTCTGTGTTTTTTAAACTACTGTACAGAAGCATTAAGCCCATTGTTTAGCCTAAACCCTAAGCACAGTTGTTTAGCCAGTAAAAAAGATCATGCACCATTAGAGTATTTGCAAATAAATATGAAAGCAGTAAAAAGTAACAAAAAAGTAATTGTAGTTGATATCTTGTAGTAGTAGTTGGGGGAACAAAGTTTGGTTCCAGATATCTTCTAGACGCACCCAGCCATAATGTTAAATTCCCTCACCAGCACACATGATTGACATAAGGCACTAATTAGCCAAACTAGGTGTTTCTTGAGAAGTTGTAAATGGGTAAACAAAATGTTATTTGTTATTCATAATGTTATTTGTACTCATTTTAATATTAGTTTTGTGACCAAATAATTGCATACCGTCCAGATAAAAAGCCTTTTATTTCTGATTTTCTTAATTGTCTAAACATTTTGCACAGTTTATTTGTATGATTTATATTGCTGACTGTCTGAAAGTTAAAAAAGATGCAGGGCTGGATGTCATTCAGAATGTAATAATACTGATACCAATACCTTGACTTTGTTGCCAAAGTATCCTTCATTTATTTATTTATTTATTTATTTATTGTTTGTTTGTTTGTTTGTTTGTTTGTTTAAAATACAAACCCATTATAGGGCTTTTATAAGATATTATTTTAAAAATAACTAAATTAAATCTACATGGAAATACTTACTTAAATTACAACATATACAATTGTATACAAATTTTAAGCTAAACAAATATTTTGCCTCTCTTATTAGTTGCAAAAATCTCTTCCAAAAAGTTTCAGTCATACACTGGGTGGTCAAAAATACCATAATTTATATTTGTTTGTATAGATGTTCAGCAGGCAAAATTGTACTTCATTTGCATACAAACTGAAAGTGGGAGTGGCTTAAACTGGAAGTTCTGGAAGAGAGTATATTTACTGATTGTGACAGATTGCATTGTAGTCAAAGGAGCACCACCATGCTGAATTTAAGAAATGCCAACATTAATAACGTGCTAACGTAATTTAGACAACCAGTCTCCAGGCTAGATATTGGAAGACTCATATTTCTTGGCTCACTGACAAGACTGACAGCTTGACATTGGAAATTAATATTGAATGACACAGAATTAATACTGAACTAATTCATTTGTTGCTATAAATGTATTGTTTTTGAATACCAAGCCCTAAGCTAAGCTGTTTTCAAGTAGACACCAAAGCACTTCTGTAAGTTGCTTTAGTTAAAAACATTTGGCAAATGTAAATGTAAAAAATGTTAATGCTCAATATACCCATTCTCTGATGGATCCTCACAGTAACCACAGACCAGGCACATAGTCGTTAATCCATTTGCTCCAGGAGCATGCAACGCTTTGCTACAGCAGGTCAACAGAAATGATACCGAGACATCTTTTACACCAACTCTCTCCAGCAAGGCCATAGAAGCCCGGAGGCAGCCAGACTCCATCATTGCCCTGGAGTGCTATTGATTCTTTATTAAGCCAGTGAGCAGTTCATAGGAGCATCCGAGAAGCCCCTTCGCATGGTCATCCTTGAAAGAAAGGTGGCATTTATCTGTTGTGACAAAGTGGTGCTCAGACACAACGTGAGGAAAAGTCCCTCTCAAAGCCCCAGTATTGTGAATTCTGGACATCGGTCAGCCTTTTCTTTTCGCATGGAGTCATGTGAAATTAAACTCATGTACCTGACTTTGCAATATATATACAGTACTCTGCAGATGTTTTAGACACTTATATTTATTTGCT
Source organism: Semaprochilodus insignis (assembly GCA_034552555.1). Classification (NCBI taxonomy): domain Eukaryota; kingdom Metazoa; phylum Chordata; class Actinopteri; order Characiformes; family Prochilodontidae; genus Semaprochilodus; species Semaprochilodus insignis. The sequence continues at coordinate 8,615,232 of CM067499.1, read as the reverse complement.
CATTAACCAGTATTGTTAGTGTGAAATACAATTAACATTAATACTGTAGTGATCTTATGCCTGTCATTGTGTTTGTCTAAGCATTTTGAAATCTCTCAACTCTCATTGTGGCAGCCCAGTGTTATTGGAAGTTGCCAATTGATACCTGGTTTGACTAATCTGTGGTTCATTAAATTAATTCAGGTGTGTTGGCTGTGGAATTTAACATACATGTGATTATTATTCATAAAACGAAACATTTCTTATGCGTCTCTTTAGATTGAGGAGTGTTTTTCCACCAGCAATGGAATAACCACTGTCTCAGGATTGTAATACCTGTCCTTGCTGTTGTAATGTTTTGTAATGTTGTAATTTATGTATTTATTCATTTGTTTATGTAATTAATGTAATTATTTCAGATTGAATAATTTGCTGAAGCACATTCAGTTGGGCAATTGAAATATTTTCAATACTGTAGTTTTTTGTATTGTAAACATTTTAAATCGTTGAAAGCTCTCACATACTTAATACTGTCATATTTGAGGCTGTTTTAATGACTGGATGTAGAATAATTTACTACAAAAGCATTGGTGTTGCCAAATGTAATATGATTTCATATATACAAATAGTTTTAGACACCTTTGCGTATATTTGAATGTGTATTAAGAAGGTATATTAAACCTGCTTAATGGAAAGCTTAATAAATTTCATTTCATATCTGAAAGAGTTTAGCCAACACTGGATTATCCTTTAGCAACAGTACAGAGCAGAAACCTGGTGACCAGCATTGTGGTGTTGAATATATGCCAGACCAAACACCAGAAGACGGTCTGCCTCGTTTCTGATTATTGGGATACGGGGGCTTTTTCTCTGCTTTATAGCAGTGGTTGAAGTATAGGGTTGGGCAGTGTGTCATAAAAAGCGAGTGACCTCTGCCTGCATGTAATTGTCATCCTGGAACATACAATCAAAGTTTAATGACAGCTTGTCAGTTCTCTTGGTGTTTGTCATTTGCTTGATTTTCCTGCTCATATTTCACTATACGCTGTATTGATCCAGTGGTGACCATTTATTCACTGAATAGCTGCCTAAGAGCATACACAGACTACATAAAATGCCCATAATATTGTGACTAATTGTGACAATTAACATATTTGTTGAAGTATTATGCCAGTTTGTGGTTGAATTTAACATTGTGATAAGTCAATAAAAAAATTTTAAAAAAGCAATAAAAAGGACATAAATGCCAGGAAAAAAAGAATCACCCGGTGGCACCTATTTCCTGGTGCCATAACCTGCTTTCTAATACAAAATGTAGTGGCTTCTTGGTACAGGTGAAACAGGGAATTACTAATTCAACAATCCACAACTGGAACTTTGCTGTTGTCAGTATGGTGGCAGCGCTTCAAATGAGGGTTAATTAACGTTGAAATGTTCTCTCTGCAGCCACAGCTGTGGCATAATTGATAGAGTGCTATTTACCTTGCAAAGTAAAATTATGCATGCAGTACACTTAAAAATATACAATTATAGCTGGTTAGTAATGTTGAAAAGGTTGTGTCGGTTACATTTACGTGATGTAATTAATGTTACTCAGAAATGGAAGCGGGCAGGTTGGCAAGAACATGGCACAAATGGGTATGGTTAGAAAAAAAAATAAAGACAATCACTCTGGGAGGGGGGTGGCATTTTAGGACTATTATGTTTAGGAAATGTAGTTAAGGGTGTGTTTGTTCCTAAATCTAGATTTTTGTCCTGATAGTCACAAATATTGGTTTGGGTATTGTATTTTTTATTTGACTGTTTATCTGAGAGATTTCTGATTTTAATGTGTCTTGTAATAGAACACAGTTTTTGTTAATGCATTACTTCAGACTTTTACCTTTACAACAAATTGGGGCATGAGAAAAAATGTCTATTGAAGTTCAGCTCAAATCTGTTAATTCTTTTTTGACTGCTTAAACCTCTTCCAAACTGTTCTTGCAAATACTATTCAAAACAGTTGACAGGACTTACTGAATTGAATGTGGATGATGCCAGGCCAACAGTGGAGTGACAGTTTTACCCAGCCACTTGAATTGCCAAATCATTAATTTTTATATGTAGCTACTATGTATTTCCATTTAGCTAGTCTTTATTTTCAGCCCAACAACAAAAAAAAAACCTCCTCCAGTAACAAGTCATGGTCAGGCCATCTTTTGTTATTTGTGACTGGTCTTCCACACCTTCACAACAGTTTCCATTTTTTACAACCCCCCATCTCGAATCCACCTTCACGGCTGCAGGGGAGGTGAGGCCGAGGTGGAAGTCTCGCAAACGCAGGGTATTGGGGCAAGCGAAAGGGACTACACACGCCATCCATTGGCCTTTGTATTGATTCGCAGGGGTGTTGAAAAGGGCTTTGGTCATGCCCTTACCAAAGCATACTAATTTGCTCGATCAAGTCTGTCAGAATATCGACTGGGAGGAGGTACGGCTCGCGCCATTGTGTTCCCTTCAGCGGGGGAGCCGCGCCATGAAACAGGATTACCAGAGGTCACGCAGGCAGTGAAAGGATGTCCATCACTTTCTGTCTGCGAACACAAAGGGGCGGGAACTGGAACATGATTGAGATGTAGAAGACGAGAGGAATGGCGGTTACAAAAAAAAGGGGAAAAATGAAACAAGGAGGAAAACACTTCTTGCATGCAAATGATTAGCCTGTTAATGTATTCATGGCCCTCTTGCAGAGTTTTAATCGCAAGACATGATGCTTGGCAGTTCTTAAAGGACTATGATTTTAAATATATGGATCTAATATTTAAATCAAATCATTTTTGTTGTGATGCTAATGGATTATTAGCTGAAAAGTAAGCAAGTGACTAAGGAAAATTAGAAATTGAGCTGGTCTAGTGTGTAGGTACTTACATTGCCCTTACTAGCAACAGGCAGTGACAAACCAAAGCAGGGATTTTCCTGCTCAGATTTCATCATGTGCTGTATTGATCTATTGAGGACCCTTATTTCACTGAACAAGAATTTCCTAAAAGCAAACACTCTGGACACAATGATTTCTATTTAAAGGAGTAATTGTGTTTAATTAAACATTCATTCTGACTTTCATCAGTGTTCTTTAAGCACAGACAATAGGCTAACAAGAATATTCTCAGAGAAGCATGTTATTTGTCACAAGGCCAAAGTTTATCATGCTAAGCATAAAAGATAAGTATTACAGTTTTTTATGTTGTGATGTATGGTAGAAATTGTATTTGGATGCAGTGTTGTGATTTCTAAAACCAGATGCATAATAATACAAACGGTTCTTTACTGTGGCGGTGATTTAAAGAACTGATGACTGATCTTTCAGATCTTTCAGACATACATATGTCGTCATGCTGCAAAAATCCTTGGTTGCCTCTCTGCTCTTTGCCTCATGCCAAGCAAGCCATGGAGACATAAGGTATTGCCACGAAGCTGAAGACACTTTATTGTATTGTCATAGTTAGAATTGTGGAAAGCAGGATCCAATCCCACTAATCACTGTTTAAACGTCTTTAGTTACTGACCTAATGCACAAACTCTGTAACTTACAGTAAATATGTGTGGATCTGAGGAAGATTTCCTACCAGTGTTAGTAAAAAAGGCATATTTATAGATGATGCATCGTTATTCTAATTATTCCACTAAGAGTGGACAATAGGACGATAGTTTATTCATATCGAGTTTTGTTACATTGCAGAATTCATCGTGAATACATTGTGTATATTGTCGGTTCTTGTGGAAAATTAACAACTGCGTGTTTTTCCTTAAAAGGACAATTAGACCAGTTTAATTTGATCTGGTGTGGTAAAGGATGTGAAACAAATAATGGGAATCGTTGCACTTTTTATAATTTTTTTTTTTTAAGAAAGTCTAATTATGATGGGTATTATGTATTATGTTTATATTTGTTTTTTTTACCAATTTCTGGTAGATTTGAAATGTAGGGGTTTGTGGATTTTTTTAATTGAAAAAAAAAAATCCCTGTTAGTCATCATTTTAGATGCACATTTATGGTCCAGCTCTATTTAAATACTATGATGGGCTAAACTGCTCACTCCACCTAACTCCAAACATTCCTTGTATTAGACTGTATAAATAGCCCATTGTGTTTGTGTTTGCTACCTTAACATCGGTGGACCGTGTAACTCCAGCTGGGAACATCCAGCATGTCTCTTTGTTGAACAAATTTTCCTTTTTTGTATCAGCCCTGTGATTCAAACAAATATCCAGTTAGCCATTATCTCGTAGGCCTGATTGTGTGCCTCTTTATGGTGATGAGGTCAAATACTCTTACCTCTAAAGGTGAGACATCTGCCGGTGCTTCCTGGCTCATCACAAGCACTCATAGCTAGCTGCCCGTGCTAACCTGATCACATAGGTATTTCGCTTTCAGCTCGCCCTCGCCGTTTTGTTTGTTTGATTTGCTGAGCAGGTGTTTTATAACCATTAAAGACTCCACTGCGACCCCGGCACAGAGTAGTAGGCAAATAGAGCAAGCGGACAGTCAAGTCATGCAAGTGTTTTTTTTTCTGTGCCCTCAATGGAACCATCTGGTGACTGAACGAGAGAGAAAAGGGGGAAACGTAGAGTGCATCTAGGTGTTTACCTTTGCCTACATTATTGTGTTTTTGGGGAACACAGAGGGATGCTTTAGAGGCCTCTCTGTGTGTTCTGTTGTTTTATAGTCTGGCAGTGTCATAGAGTACATTCATAATTTTGCGAGCAAACACCTGTCGTTTTGGTATTATGTGTAGAAGATGTCAAATAATTATGAAGTAGCATAGTTGATATAGGAAAAACTTGAAAACCCTCAGATGACAGTTTTAATGGTTATTTGTTGTATAATTTAAAAGTGTAGGTAAGATTGCTGCATGCTACACAATACTATAATCTACATATTCATATATAATGACAAATATCTATATTGTAAAATGTTGATGAATATGTTATGTCATTACTTTCATGCAAAAATAAGCTTTTTCGTCTTGTTTGTTTTTTAAACCATCATGATGTGATATTTCATTAATTAATTTTCCTGAGAGTCATCATAGTTGTTCGACTCACTTTTGTATTACATCCACCCAGGCATCAAGCTCTTAGCCTTGACATCTGTAAGACTCTGTTTGTTTTGGATTTTTCCAGTGGTGTCAATGAATGGACATTTATCCCACCGCTTATTAAACTGAGCGTTATGCTACACCACTACATATAATTATGAAATTGATGATAATTACTGTGCGACTCATTAATGACTCATTAGGCTATTATGTTTAAGCTCAATGGCATGCAAATCAGTTTGAATGAACACAGGAGAAGGAGATAAATACTGAAAACATAATAGCAAAGAACAACTGATTAATTATGATAGCAGTTGCAATTAAATCTTAGAGCAAGCTAAAACCAAACAATAATATGAAAATAAATTATTATATGAGCACATGAGGGTGTTATAATAGTTATTTGTAATATTTAAAAAATGAAAGTAGTAGTGTGTTTTTGACCGGAAATCTTTCTAAGTGGCCCTAACATGACTTAGCTGTATATAATATATATAATGTATATATAATGTATAGTAAACGTAAGGTGTATGCTCATTATGTAGACAAATACACAAAATATAGTAACCTTATGAAATCAAATCACAAAAATAAACAGTAGGATTTGTAATTTGTTATTTCTCTATGCTTGTAGAGTGAATGCATTGTGAAACTGCACTATGCCTTCAGTTATTGTCGCAAATGTATTACTTGATAATGAGATGCATGAATTCTATGAAATATTTTAATTGCTGTCAATTTTAATATATAAAATCGGCTATGTCGTTAGCGATCACAAATGAGCAGCACGTCCTCAAACACTGCCGTTTCTGTGGTCCGATGTCATAAACCCTTTAGCAGCCTGAGCTATGAAGATTCTAAAAAAAGCTCGACCCTCACGGTCTAAATGATTTATTTACAATGACTCGGTCCAAGTGGGAAGCCCCTTTCATGTTGATTGATCACTGTAACATACTGCAGATTTAATACCACAACAAAGCTCTTTGTACTAATAACCTAGGGACATTAAAGCTCTCGGGCAATGTTTCTGTTCGTTCGAAAGTGTGGATTTGCTGCTCAAGTGAGCAAGGGGACTTGCTTTATGTCTTCCCAAGAAGCCGTCCATGAACTATTTCTCCTAATGGCAAATTATCCCTGTTTCTATTTCCTGAAGCAGAGCCTCTTGCAAATTGATGTATCTGTCCTCCGAGGGTTTACAGGCGCATTATGGCATTTTAAAATATTAATATGAGAGTGCATTTAGCCCAGAGTAGCTGGGCCGAGTATTCTCTTGTGGCTTTCATTTAGGTCACAAGAGACTGCCTGCCTCTCTTTCTCTTTCTCTCTCTCTCTCTCTCTCTCTCTTTCTTTCTCTCTCTCACACACACACACACACACACTTCAGTCCTTGTTCTGCTGATTTAATCTGAATTTAGCAGTAAGATATCACTTGCTGCATTTTTTGGACAGGTGGGATTTGGTCTCTCTCTGTGTTGTCTGTTTTTATTTACGCATTTTGTGAAATATAGAGCTTTATGATGTTTTTGGGGTTTTTTGATGGATTTATTTATTTATATGTATGTATATTGATTTATTTATTTATTTGGAGGGTGGTTCCACATATTTCCATTGGCAGGAGGTGAGCGACAGCCGAGTTGCCCTCATATGAGGCCGTGGTCGGCCTCAGCAGCTCAAACGATGATTAAAACAGACTGTGTGTCACATCCTGTTACAATACAAGCCAGACCATGACATCCTGGGAGATTTGAATAGAAAGCACGCACACAGATCTTTCCGTCCAATAGAAAGATGGAGGGCGAGAAAGCTTAGTTGCTAATGTTAGCCTCTGGCTTTGTAATGGGAACTGGGGCACAGGCAACTTGTGAATTGTTTTGGCATGAAGACAGATGAAGTGATATTGTATCCCTGCGTTCCCATGCCAAAGACAGCCTGGGATGAGGACATTAATGTCATAACCGGTGGTGTTAACGCCTTTGAGGTGGTGTAGGTTTAATTGTCTTTCATTATAGCAGAATGTAAGAAGCAACTTTGCTTACTGCTGATAAAGTTCTTTATGTGAAGAAAAGTGTCATGAATCAAATGTGATCACAGCATTAAAAGGGATTTTTTCCTGACTGTGGTCTTTAACAATGTGATGTAAAAGTCTGACTGCATATGTATTTCAATTATGTCATCATTATCAATACTGGAACATCTAACATTCTCTCATTCTGCTGAAAAGTAGAAGTGTAGAAGAAGGTAGTGTTTGACGTTTTATCCATCAAGACCTCTTTTTTAGCCATATATTTGGAGGGTGAGTGTTTTTTACTTTTCTGGGGTCAGAGATGTTGCAGAGAGCAAATGCGACAGTTGTTGTGGTTTGCTTTGAATCATTGTTGACAGAATAGTCAGAGCAATGTGTTTAAAAATTGATTGGGTAACAGCCACGCTGGGCACTGACCCTGACCTTTCCCTGCCTTTTAGGCAACGCTTGCGCTTGACAACGGTTTCTCTGCAAAAATTGCATTTAATGGAGGAAAGTGCAGGCAGGCAAGGATAAGTACCTGTAAAATATACAATGTAGCATTTCGTTTATTGGATTTTTATTTGTTTTTGATAAATTATGGAAATTACCAAGAATCTCATGGATAAAGTGAATAGTTTTATTTAATGCATTTGAGAAAGTGTGATCAAAAAAGAGATTTAGGAATTATATGTGAGACATAATGTAAGCCATTTACAGTTGTCAGTGGTATGTGTTGAATTTGTAAATTTGTTGTCGGTTTGGAAATCCTGGTAGCAGGAAAATAGTTAGTAGCTAATTAGAGAAAATGGCTTTTTGGCTTGTTGTCAGATGATATAGCAGTACATATTTATTAATATATAATGTTTTATATATAGCTTTACAGGAACATGTCATTTTCAGTGTAAGTTACAAAGAGATTTTTGCTTTTCTGTTGGTCCATTAATGAGGAAATGTTTATAGAACTCAAAAAACAGCTGCTGTCTTCAGTTTGTTGGAAGCATATATTACTCAATGAGTAAGTAACCCTGATCATAACCTAATATGTAAAGTCTTACCAATTGACGATGTTGGTCCTGCTGGAAAAATTGCTGGAATTTTCAGAAAATACAGACAGGTTAGCCCCAGCTTATGTGTATCAATGTGTTTCATCTTCACTTACTGACAAGCTAAAATGTCTGTTAACCTGGTCTGTCAAGCTTTTAGCAAAAGCAACAGTGTTTAAAATAAAGCAATTCATAAAACACACACAAATTAACTTTTTACAGTTTTTTAATGTTTTACAATTTACCTAGAGGCAAAAATAGGTAAGTGTAAGATGGATTTATTTGCTGAATATTACAGAAGGATGTGCACTTTGCCAGTAGATAAGGATTATTTTCCTTGTGAAATCACAGAGGGAAAAAGAAAAAAAATGCTTAAATTTGCTGCTTTGTTATGGCTTACACAAGTAGGAATCTGAGTCTGCTGATCATGTTGCAATTCAATTTGTTCTGTCCATAATGTACACATATACCACCCCCAAACTCAACTGTGTAAAGGTACGTTTTGTGTTTGCTTTTATGAGATGGATATGGCAAAGTGTATGCAAACATAACAGTGCAATACATTAATCAAATTAGCACAACACATCAAAGGTCTTGGCTTTTACTGGGCTATTTTCAGATCACAATTCATGATGGCCAGACGCAATACAATAAAGAGCTTGGCAGCAGAAGCAATTATTCTCTTGGCAGAGGACCTGAAAGAGAAACAGTAAATAAGGTAAGATCATTCTGACCCCTGATGGTACAATATCTGTTACATTGTTATTGGTAATCAGTGCTTAAAATTTTCTTTAAATATTAATGTAAAAATATTTTTGAAGGAGCAAACTGCAGCCTGATATTGTTAACAGAAGTGGACATTGTATCCTTTCATTAAAGCATTTTCTCATGCCAGCAAAACCATTTAGAACAAAATTCACAACTAAAGATTGAACTAAATGTAAATGTAATTGCTGCATGTTATATATTGCATTTTCTGCTGCTATAATATATATATATATATATATATTTCCACGAACCATATATATCCTAATTTTTAGCCCTTTTTAAAACTTGTTTATTTATTTATGTTTTACACAATTTGGAAATGCCAGCTGTCGAAGTTTCACAATGATGAACCAATAGAAGTCATAAATCATCCTGCGACTGTTAAATATGTCTATAAAACTAGTCTTATCAAATAGTTGGAAGCAGGTCAGTTTCAGCTAAATTTGATTTACTGGTTCAGAGAATTTGTTTTTCATGGATGCACTATAATATTCTTATAGGTATGTTTTTTCTTATGTGCAGTGATAAAATACTCATTACATGCTCTGAGACGTATGAGAAATCAAATTTGAATTTTGGTCAGCACACTACTTGTGTACAAATCAAATTTTACTCATTTGTGCTTTTGTGATACTCAGAAAGCGAATTTCACACAACAACAACAAATATGGCACTGGCGTAAAAAGTATTAGATTATTCAGCCTGCCTGTATTTCAGACTGCTATTTCTAAAGGCATAGCCTTGTATTCCAGTACTCTTGCACAACCTGCAGCTAACCCCAGCCCTCCATCCTAAATAATTGAGTGTGCACTCAGCTGTCTGGGCGCTGTTATTAACAGGGGAGGGGAAGCAGACGGTACAAAACTTGTCATGTGGCAAAACAATAATGGGACAAGTCCCAGAAATTAGCTCCACTGCTCATTACCTCCAGTAAAACATCCCCCTCTTCCACCTCCTCCAATGTTTCTCCTGTGTTCCTTACAACACACACAGGAGTTAGGATTACTGTCCATATCACGTAGGTATTCCCTGTTCACATCTGGATTGCCTCGCTCCTCATGTCACCATTAAAGTTTTAGGCAGCACGGGTTGAAGCTGCAGAGCCAGTTGTTCCAGCTCCTGTTCTACACACAGCAATCCCTGAAGAAGCACAGCTGGAAGGCAGCCATGGGCAACAGCATGTCACAAACATCAGACACACAGTCTCCAGGTGCCACAGCGGCAAATACACTTGTTCCATTAGAATCTTGGGGGAATGGTACCTTACTTTAAAACTGAAGTGAATGAGCATGAGTTGTCCGTGATTAAGTCCTTTCTGGGATCTGCAAACACAGGGTGCTTGCTGGCATATAAAAACACTAATAATATTGTATTAAAATGATTCAGCTATATCTGATATATATATATTCATATGAGCTGAAAAAGCAGTGCCTTGAAAGACCCACCTTTCAATGTATGGCTCACACCAAATGAACCCCTTCCAATAAGTGTTTTACCATTTAGAAACCTCTATTAATAAGAATATATTTCATAATTTTCCTGCTGGTGCAGTCAGTGCATGCTACCCTGACATGCACTGCACTTCTGTGATGCATTGCAGTAAATAGCATGGTTCTGAGCGCAGCACAATCCATCCCAGCATCATTTCTGTGCCAGTGTCTCTAAAAAGACTTGCTGTTATGAAGAAGCCTGCCAACAGTGCCTACTTTTCCTGCCTCCATTAGCCGTGTTTGCAATGTACTCATCTGAGGGTAGACATCTCATAGTGTGGCCCAAAGCCTATCCACAATGGTGCTCATGGAAATATCTGAATGTGAGGTGAATATAATATCTCTTAATTAAAGAATAATTTCAAATGCACAGAGCTCTGCTTTTCACGGAGGCTGGAAATGGCTACTCCAGTCCCGAGAGATCTGAAGTGGTGTTTTCATCCGATCCTGGCAAAAGTGAATGTGCGTATTCATTATGTAGTGGGCCACAGGGTTGCTAATGGATTTTGAATTAAGGGAAACATTTTTTCGTGGACACAAATACTGGTGTATGCCTTTTTGTCCAAGCCATTTAAAAGCATGATTTTATTTGCCTCAAGTCAGTTATGTTTGATTTTCAGTTGTAAATTTAGAAACAAGGACCTGTGCAGAGATCAGAGGTCATTCTGCAAAGTTGTCATTGGCTGACAAAACAAATTTGGCATTTACGGCATACTTTGATGTTACCCGTCATTGCAATGAAGCTGTCACACATAAATAAGGACATAATAATTTAACATGCTAATGCTATGCTAGCACCATTATTATAATATTAAGATCATCAATATATCACTGAGAAATAATTAAAACTGGACAAATATAACCCTTTACCTTCTTAAGGACAGAATTAAAATTAAGTACTTGACAGCACCATGGAGCATTGGCAGGTGAAATCAGATCACAGTTGCTTTATGATTTGTTTTCCATAGCATTTTCAGTATTTCAAATGTTTGTGTCATTTATAAAAATCTATTAAGTCTTGCCAGCACCAAAGTTAGCTGCCTGGAATCCTGGTGAGTAGATAGCAAACCAATGCCTCGGTGCAGCTCCTCAGCCCAGACAACAGAAATCTACTGAACAAAGAAGAGTCTCTGCATGGCAGGGCGCCTTTTAGCCCACTTATTAAAAAAAAACACAGGCCTGCCAGCTTTGGCAGCACAAATCCTACTGTAAACATCATTGCGTCTTTTATTTGTGCGTTCGGACTGAGGAGAAGTATTGCTAAGCAGTTGTGATTGTAATGTACATAAAATATTGTGAAATATGATGTTCGTCCATCGCTGCTACCACCTCCCTCAGGATTCAAGTACCCTGTGGTAGCAATAAGGGTCATTCTTTAAAAGCGATGCTTGCCCTACCTGTTCCAGTATATGCTCTCAGTGGGCGGAGGTCCTCGAGAACACAACTGGCCACGTTCTTGATGGCGGAAAAGGATAGCAGAGTCCTCTTTTCCCCCGACGCTAGGCAACATACCAGCCAATCGAGCGGCAACTTGGTCATGTGGAAGAAGCTGGGCACTTAGCCTTCTTCTCTGAGTATGTTAAGGTGCTCAACCATGCTGTGCGTCCAGTAGGGCCTGCCTGTGCATTGGAGGAGGCGTTTGTCCTTTTAGAGTATCATATAAGAGTAGAGATACCTGCCTCACTGGAACTTTGTGTTAATATGTTTGAGGTACATAAAAAGAGTTATTAAAAACAGCACATTTACGTGTTGTGAGAGGACCCTTTCACATTTTGTGAATGAATGTGCATCGTCTGTTGTTGCCATCTGTGGCACCGTCTTTCTCTTGCATAGCTTTACCACACGGTTACAGAAAGGAGTTTTACAGCTTATTCTGTAGAACTCTTAGCTCCAGCTTTTGTTAGTGGTGACTGCGGTGATGGGGCCTTTTATATCTCCTGATGATCTATAGTAACAATGGCAAGGACACTGCTACTGAGCCAGGAGGCAATCAGACTACTCTACACAGCTCATGGTCATGATCAAACCTGCATAAGAAAAATATCAAATCTGAAACCTGTGGAAACTTGTATAATGCCCTTGAGAATGTGCACTTAATTTCACCAAAAATTTGATATTATTATATTATAGTGAGTCATATGCTGTAAAAAGGATGTGGTTAAGATGAAATACCCTCTTTAATATCTATTATAAAAATATAATAAAATAAATTAGAACATCAGTATTTAAGCAGCAGGTTTCTTGTTCTTTTTATTCATTTATTAACAGTGCTGTAACAAAGATTGTGCCACCCCTGCACTGTCCAAATTCTAAATCTAGCAAAGCCTTTTTTCCCGGTCCTCTGACATCTTTATAATAAATGATTGAACAAGAAAATGTCAGAAGTTTCCCAAGAACTTACTTCCTGCCTGGCCCATCACTGATTTGACTGTCCTCACAATGGAGGGAAAAGTGGACTGAGTCATTTTCCATCCTTTTTGGGGTGTTTAATTTATGGTGGTTTCTATGGAGACAATCTCATTTATATATGGCCCCTTAAACTTAAAATCTGTCATTGGCGCGCAGTCCATTTGTAAATTCATCTCCTCCATGCTTAGGTTTTCGTACTCAGCACCTCTTACGGCCTCGGTCTTAACTATTAGTCTAAACAAAGCATTTGTCAGCATGTCATTTCAGCACCTTAAAGTGATCGCTTCAAGTTTTTCTAGCATGAGGTTGGATGCCGAGTTTGAAGAATGGCCCCTTTTTATCCCTGAGAGGAGGATGTCTGTTTTTTGTCAAGCTGTACATGAGTTAGAAAAAACACTTGGTGAGAAACCTGAAGTGTGTATGTCAGGTGTGGTCTTGAGCAAACTCAGATAAACTCAGTCTACTCAATTATAATCCAAATAATTTGGGACATTTCTCAAAATAACCAAGTTTGGACTAAAGTAATTGAGGTTTGTAATGACTTTTGAGGGGAACTCACTGAAATCTGTGTATATGGTAACATGTAATACATTTATGTTATTTTAATAAAATAAATAAACATGTTCCAAAGGCTGATACAGAATATAGATGTGAATATCTGCCTATATGAATATCTTCATTGTTGGAAAAAAAATAAGGTCAGGTCATTAAGAGAGGTCCACCTCCACACTTCAGTCATACATTTTTTTTTTATCAGTTGTTTTGTCTCACATCCAGCTGTTCCTAATGCATGCATGATTTTGACACAGCTATGAGAATGCAAGCAGCACATACATTAGTCTTGACATACAGCATATCACTCCATTACATTCAGTTTATGGTCCCTTACAATGTAAAGTACTGAAGAGTTTTTCTATGAAAGAACTACCTGTTTGCAAAGCAGCCCTAATATATTTTTTCATGTTTTTTCCTGTACATAACATTAAATTCTTGTGTTATATTAATGCCTTTATAAAAGTAGTTAACTGGTAATGTATAATGGCAAAACTAGAAGTAATTATGTGAAATCTATATAATGACAAGAAGGCAAACAATTAGCAAGATTCATTTGTAAAAATATATTTAAATATAACTTTTTAAAGGCATGAAATAAGATACAGTTATACAATAAATGTGCACAATTGTATGTAAAATGGGTCAACAATAAGCATCCATTCTAAGCCCCATTTGACATTTCACATTCATAAGACTTATTTGCATGCGCATGCATAATTACCAAGAAAGCAGGAACAGCCACTGTGTAAATAAACAATAGACTGCTTATACTGTCCCTTGTGTTTATTCACTTCATTCAAAATATCCATTTTATGTTGTAACTATGCAATTTTAAGTAGGTTTATGAAAACACAAAAGGTTATATTGCATAGAATACGGTGTCATATTTTTAATGTATCATAAAATACTGTAAAATATATTAATATTGCATATTGGTAAATTCATATATGTAGTTTATTTTGATTTACACTGTTTTATAATAATTCTATGGTAGGAAATATTTTTTGATATAGAGTTGAATGACAAAAAAAATTCTACATTCATATTTCCAGGATCCAGTGGAACATCATTTTATCACATAAACATGAATAAATTAGTTTAACTTAGTTTAGGGTCTGTTTCTTTAATGGCAAATGTAATGAACAACAAATAGAAGGCCATCGCTTGTTTCTAGGATGTTGTCCAGACTATTATATCATTTCAGAGCGTCATAACAAAAAGCTTAATTATAAGTCAAGGAGCAGTCAAGAAGTTCACTGTTGTGACCTAACCTCTGTGTTTAGTAAACAGTAAGTTATGAGGTCTGAGCTGTTTGTTTAGGCTGAGTCTTGAATGCAATCAATTAGCATGTATGAATAACAATTGCGTCAACTCGTTAGCTTGAGACTTACACTAGCCTTCCCTGACACTTACAAATTCAACCCCCAGGCCTTTGGTGTCAAGTCTTCATAAATACGCTGTGTCTCCTTAGATAAATTTGACCCAAGTAACTATCCATCATCATGAACCGTCCTTTTGCAGTTCGGTGTCTGGCGTACGCTGCGTTTTGTTCATTCAAAAAAGATAAGCATACATTTGTAAGCCACTAATCCACCGGACAGGCGTTAATACCCCAATAAGGAATTGTTGCACTTGACAGGCGAAGCCAGGCTTTCAAACAACAGTGCAGTCGTCTACAGTGTACAGTGAGTTTATGTGGATGTCTATTACAAAACTACAAACAATCTTAGTGTGGTCATGGCATCATTTTAGTCATTTCTGATTGGGCCCTCATCTAATCTGAGAGTATTTTGAAGATCTTGGTCAACTGATAAATTTGTTTTTGAGACCCCACAGCGACCAACCTTTGTCTTAATCATTGTTTTTATGCCTTTTCTCTCAAAACCTTGGACTGCGTCCAAAAAGGCTTTTTTAATTCTGTTTACCCCACTAGACATTTGAAAATGATTGCATCATGCCATACGACACAAATATCCATTTGTTATGACCCTCGAGTCGACCTTTTAAGAGGTCACACGTCTTATGACAAAAAGATGAAAACAAAAAATGCCCAGGAAAACTTCATGGAAGCCAGCTGCTTACATTGTATTGCAACAATGATAATGGCTCTCTGCAGTATGCAGCACTGAAGAGCTGAATCTTCCCACAGGCTTTCTACAGGATGCATTTCAGTATTCAAAACCACAGGCGCTCGCCTCGTCCTTTGTTCATTACATTGACTTAAAGGAATGAGAGAACTGTCACTGCGAGTGCCTTAAGTCGCCGCATAAAAGTGGGTTTGCTAAGACGAGGTGCTTATGCTATGTGTTAAAAGTATGGAAATGAGGGAGGAATACACCGTCTCAATTTGAGGACAAAATTATATAGGCTTTATTCAATGGAAAGCTTGGCAATGCATAGCCCTGACAGAGAAAGTTAAAGCTTGACAGGTGAAATGATGAGATTCCTTCCCTGGTACATTTTTCCTGTCGGAGAGCAACGTCTCAATCCAGGCTTAGGCGCAAGGTAACAATCACATAGCTGGATTTCCCAGAAATCAGGCACGGGTAATCCTCTTGATAGATAACCTGGCCAAAGATCCTCTCTTCATTTGTTTATTGCACAAAAAACAAATGTAGGCTTTATAAACCTAACTTGATCTGGGGCTGTAACATTGTTATTGGTCTTTTGTTTTGCCCATAACGTTACATAAAGCGGCTTTCCAAGCGCTCAGGACAGTTGCATCCTTCATCGGCTTAAAAATGTACAGTAAATCTACGGGCAGCTCATTCTTGTGATCTGGCTAAAAATGCAAACATATGGCACATTTGAACAAGCAGGCCACTATATATCAAAAATGTAATATCACAATACTTTTTCATGGTACATGAGTTTTAGTTTGTCTGAGCTTTGACTGAGTTTGGAATAGGCCAAAAAAGAACCAGGAATGTTTAAGATATATGATCATAAACTATGAGTAGTACAGTTTTTTATTTAATATCCATGATATTCTCAGAAAAGGGTAATGTGAGATGAATCATGAGATAGACGGCATAACAGATATGACAGCAATGATTAAGGTGAACAGGAGACAGTAATGAAATGAAAGAAAGAGAAAGTAATTAACCTATGTGACTACAGGTTATGTCGTAACACTAAACGGTCTATAGCAGCAAACATCGGCTGGCCTGAGCAGGCTTGATAGGCAAACTGACCATCGTCCAGACATGAAATGACGCTTGGTCAGAAGAAAGACAGTTAATAACAAAACCATTTCCTCAGTGGCATCACCAGAGCTACTGTACCTTCAGTAGTAGACACTGTGACCACTAAAAAATAACTGCCTGATCACAGCACACCTGACTGCTGGAACTGAAGTTTGGCAGGAAAACATGGCCATTCATGAAGCAACATAAGGCTGCATAAAAGCCAAAAAAAATGAAATATTTATAATCGCCTCCTTTTTTCCACAATAGATAGATTTTTTTTTAAACAAAAGCCAAACATGGCATAACAACAACATCATTATGCCCTCCTCCCCATGCACACCCAGCCCAACCCATATTTAGATCAGATTAGCTGTGGCTCTTTGCTGGATGCTGTCTATCCTGCTTATAGACTCTATTGTCTGCCACCAATATTTGGTTCAGTGATGGAGCGCCATCATTTGCACCAGTGACACCCTTTTGTGATGCCCTAAGCTTGGCTTAGAGATGCTGTAACGTCTGCCAAATCACATGTTTTGGTAGATTTGTGAATTTGTTTGTATTTTCAGATATCACAAACAACCTAAACTTCCTTGTTCTGGTATAGCCCAACTAAACCTGTCAGCCACCATATATTTATACATATATTAAAATTACTGTAACCCAAGTAAAGAAGTTAGAAAAGAAGATGCATTGTTAATCAGAAAGATGGTTCAAACTGCAGTATAAGTATGCTGCTTTAGAAGATGCCTGGGGGGGCAGTCGGTGACAATATGGAAAAGCAGGTGAACTCCAGGCTTTAAGGCCCGCTTTTTGTGGCTTGGGCTGTCAGACAGCAGCAGGCATGTGGAGAGCTCCTTCATCTGTGCCCCCGTGTCGTCCTGCAGGCTTTTCCAGCAGTGATCAGCTTATGAATCTGGCTCTAATCCTGCCCCGATCTGCCGCCATCTTTGCCCGGCTGCAATATTACTAATGTACCTTCTATTGGCTGCATTTGACAGATGTCTAAATCTGCAGTAATACTTTCACTGGCCTGAAAATCCGCGCGCCGTGTCCAACAGGCGCGACCTGCGCGAGGCACCAGCGCGTGTAAGAGTGCGTGTGTGTGTTTGGTGGTGGTAGTGGGGGGTGGTGGCGATGGTGGGGCGGTTGGGGGGCTCAGTACATAAATCTGCCAATATGTCAAGACGAATCTAAACAATGATTCTCTTAGTCCGGTCCAGGTTCTGGTCCTGTTCTTCAACGGGCTGACTCAAAGGACACTCCTGTTTAAAAGTGGCTTCAGATCGCCTAAAAGAGCGCATAAACCATCGGAAGCGTTATTCAATTCACATTTAAATTCGGGACAATTTTAAGCCGTCCAGGGTACAGTCAAAGTGCTGGACAGGACTTTTAAGCGTCGCTGGACAATTAATAAAAATACTTAAACACTTAATAAAATATACTAATAAAAGACCTTTATTATTATTATTATTTATGACTATTTACATTTATTATTATTATTATTATTATTATTATTATTATTATTATTATTA
>CM067499.1:8549405-8596925 GCA_034552555.1 Semaprochilodus insignis | reverse complement strand
TGAACATCGCTAAAATAAATAACCCTGTTTTTCCAGCTAATATAAGCAGAATGACATACAGCACAAGCAAATACTGACCGTGACTAAACACCTGTTTCTATAGAGCTGAGCTGCCCGTTTCTGGTGTGATGTGGAGTCAGTACGTACTGCGAGGCTGCTGCAGAACCCTCCTGCTCCGGACCCCTAATCTGCCCCATTCAGCACACGGCCATTTGCAGGTGGCCGATTGTACGAGTGTCCGAGAGCCATTTCAATGGCAAATCCTCAGTCCAATTAGAGCAGCGGCACCTCATCATTAACTTCCCGGTCACCCAGACACGATGCAAACAACAAAGTCCCCGGATACATTCTACCTAAACAGACTCGCGCGAGGACGTTTCATCTGCCGAGCCGAGAGTTAATCTACAGAAACAACAGCACGCGAGCCTAGTGGGGTTTGGGGGACTGCAGTGTCTTTAACTCAGCCTGGGCTATGGAGGCTAATATAAGTGCTCTTTTTCCGTGAGTCAGAGGACTGAAACATTAAGAGTAGGTGTTGTGAGGGGGGAAAATCGATTAGGCATGAATTTGCTTGATGCGTGTGTTGCTGAAATGAAAGTCTCGCGCTAACATAATTATTAGACTAAATATAGGATGGATGTTTTATGCACAGACGTCCACAGGGCTGGTCATGCTGCCATCTAGCGGTCAATGGTTAAAATAGCAGGACGTCTAAGTGGGGTCAGTTCTGCTGAAGATCTCTACTGCCCCCATGTGGACCAGTTCTAGAACAGCAGAACTTGGATTTAATCATCTACAGCTCAGTTTAATATTTGGTAACAAAAGGGTCGTATTACTGACAACAGCCCGTATTCACGAAGCCTCTGAGATTAGGAGTGCTGATCTAGGATCTGTTCATATGAGGAAGATCATTGTAAATAGGACATAAATATCTGATTCTTAATCAGAACTCCTACCTGTTGGAGCCTTGTGTATATGGGACAGTCTCTGGAACCTAGTACACACTGGTTAGCATATTTGCAGTAATTCTGCTATTCACTCTCATTCACTATATAAACCCGTAAACCAGGGGTCTCCAGTCTTATCCACAAAGGACTGGTGTGGCTGCAGGTTTTATTCCAACAAAGCAGGTGCTCACCTGATTTCTATTTATTTCATTTGGTGGTCCCAGTCTTCAGTTGACCATGAGTGCTCCTATACACAGTGGCTTTTTGATGTCTATAGTTGGATGTCTACAACTTCTAACTAACAGAATGACCAAATTCTGTTATCTATGCTGTTGGTCATCAGTTCATGAGAATTTATCAACTAACCATATTACCAACTTACCATCTTCATACTTTGTTAGCTCCCTTTTACCCTGTTCTTCAATGGTGAAGACCCCCACAGGACCACCACAGAGCAATATTATTTGGGTGATTGATCATTCTCACCACTGTAATGACATGTTAGTGTGTATTGTGCTGGTACAGGTACATCAGTATTGCTAAAGTTTTTAAACACTGTGTCCACTCACTGTCCACTCTTTTAGACCACTCCTTGCTGGTGCACCTTGTAGATATAAAGTCAGAGACAGAAGCCCATCATGTTGTTGCACAGTACCTTATAAAGTACTCGGTGCGTATATATGTTATATATATTCATTTATAATATAATAGAAAATAAAACATGTGGTCTGGATAAAAGTTATTACACATATATTTTATGTTTTATGTTTTATTTTTTCTTGATATGTTAAACTCAGGAAATAAGGAGCAGTTGTGCACTAACCATGCAGAAAAAAAATAATGTTTTAATTTTCCCAATATGACCCATACAATACAGCATGGTATCAGGCAACACAAATGTGTGCATAGTCTATTGTGCTGTAGTGAGCTAAATAGAGCAAATGTGGTCAAACTGTAGACATGGACAATGAAAACCAACACAGACAGATACTTAAAAAATTATACTCAAATTCAGAGGGCCCCATGTTGGCAGACTGCTAACTCACTATAGTGCTAATGCTAGCTTCAATGGGAACAAAATACTGATCTTTTCTATACCAAAAATTATCTTTTCTAGTTGAGATCTTATACATCTCCTCTTCAGTCTTTGGTTTGAGAAGCAAGTAACTTCACTCTTTCCACCAATGTCTTGGGAAATTGGGAACATTTTCAGACTTACAAACATGCTGTGGTACATTGTAAAGCTTTTCAACGGTATATAATTATACTAAACTTCATACTAAGCTATGAAGGACATGGTGAACCAGTGGCAGACCAGTGTCTTTTCTCTAGTTAGGTAAGAATTTAGAAGAAAGTTAGAAGCTTGCTGTTTGGTGGGTGAAGCAGCTAAAAAAATTATTTTCCCAGCCTTACTGCTGTTACAAACAGTGTCAGTAAATAAAAGTAAAGAGTCACTCATCAAATTTAGGTGCTCTAACAGGCCACTTCCCGTTCAGTTCAGTTTGATGTTCTGACCAACATCCCAAAGCACTGTAATTCTAAGAGCATTTATAGTCATTGTCATTGTAATGTCATTGTCAAATTGAGACTATTGCTTGTTACTGGTACTGTTGTTTATATAGAGGTGTAGGTGTGTAAGTGCATGTGAACTCACTCTGCTCAACGAGTGTGTCTAGGATTCTAAATCACGTGGGGCTCATGCACTTAAACATGTACAAGCACCATTTTCAAGTATTTTGAGACCAGCATTGAAGACCTAGACCATACTCGATCTGTAATTAACAAATTATACTAACAAAGAGCGTGTCAAGTTGAGACATAAGATATACTATTTAGTGTCTTGTCTGTTAGCACACTTGCAGTCCTTAATTGCACGTTCACACAAGGACCACACGGCCATAGAATATCCCATTCCTCATTTTGGTGTTCAAAGGGGTGTTCATGAGAGCCTTCCATGTGCTCTTAGTGCAACCGCACCAGTATGGACACCAAATACCTTGAGGTACAGAGAGGAGCATTCAGAGTGGAGGGGTTTGTTGTCTGAACAAGATGTCTGTAAAGAAGAAGATATTCAGGTGTTTGTTTAATTGAATGGATTTACCTATGTTGTGATGTATACATTATGTATACATACAGTATTAAGGCTTCCTGAAAAAAAAGTGAAGTGATGCTTAGTGGGGAAAACATGGGAAACAATTGTCATTTAACAGTAAAGGCCCTTTATTACAGATAGTATTCGGCTGTCACACTTGTTGCCGTCTCTGCCATATTGTTGCCCGATGACTCAATGCAGCAGTTTTAGCCCATACCAAAGTCAGCGCTCATCTGTCTGTCACAGGTATACAGGTGAGAGATGAATTCTGTATGTTTTGCTTATGCTAGACAGTGAACGTAGTTATTGGCAGTACATTAGCAGAGCTCACATTACGTTAAGCTAACCTCAAGCCTACGCTGATTAACCCTATCAAATATAGATACGTAGCTCTTGCTCACCCCTGCTGAAAAAAAAATGGTCTATGCTGGTCTAGTGCTGATTTAGGATGGTCGTTCAGGTTGACCCACAAATTAGAATCCAAATATGTTCAGCTAAAATTCCACTAACATTTCATAAGACTCTTTCAGAAAAGATTTAAACTTAAAGCTTGTAAATGAATTTTTTTAGGGCCTAAAAAGGCTGTTAGCTGTTAGCTAGTTGCCAGTTAGCAGGTCAGTGAACTTTAATATCATGTTTTGTTCCTGAAATAAATAAATAAAGTTCAATTCTTGTGAAATATAGCATGTCCTGTATTATTTTGTAGGCAGTAGGAAATTAGTAACATCAAAGCCTGTAAATAGGCCTAATCAGTTAAATCAAGTTAAATCAGGTTGCTATGCAGGTTTCAGTTAATGACAAGTCTCATTACCTTTTCGCTAGTTTGTTAGTAGTTTTTATTCACAAGTATGAAAAATTTATATCTGTTTTTGTCTAGGTGGAGTGGCAAGTAGGCTAACATACATTTGTCCCCCTTTTGAAAACTTTCTAATAGTCGAGCTGGAAACTAGCTATATTACCTGTTAGCTAACATTAGCATCAGCTGAGTAGCTAAATAACGCTTTATGGGTTTCATAAAGAAAAAACACAATGTAACGGTTATTTCTTTGCATTTCTTAGTTCTTAAGGGCAGAAACAATAACTTTAAGTTATACTTTATTAGTATTAGTAGTAGAAGTAGTAGTTTTTGCTAAACAGACTTATATGTATATTTGCACAGATTTTATATCATTATCCTGAGATGAACTTTGTTTTCTTAAATTTGTTTTCTTAAATTAAATTTCCAAACAAATACATATCGTTCCAAATTGCAGTAGGCAAGAATGTTGTTTTATTTTAAGTGATTTTTGAGATTTTCGTTTATTCATCATAAAATTTTCACACTATATATAAGACAACTGCACAATATATACAGAGCCATGCAAAATGATGTTCTTTTAGCTTCTTTGTAATAATTGCACGTTCTTCTTGCTGCCAGATTCACTTTTAGCAGAAGCACTATACTTAAAGGAGTATCAGTCTACTCAGAATGCTTGTGATCCCTTTAATGTAGGACAACCACAAGAAAGCACAGACTTGAAGAAAACTGATGTAGAGGTTCAACAAGGGGCAATATCCTCACGACCAGGTCAAACAAGGTGAACTATCCAGACACACTTCACAACCTTCATTTTCTACACTCGAATCCCACATCCAGGGATACTGGAAGTGCTGGAATTGGGGTGCTGAGGGTGCTGTAGCACCTCATACTTTCAGGAACTGCAACTGCAACCAACTGTATCAACCTAAAATGCTTTCACGTGTCCTTGCCTGCAACAGTCAAAATGCAAATGTCGCATCTTATAAGTTTCATGCTAGAAAACACCTTTATGTTAACCTTTTAGAAACAACACATCTACGAAAATGCATCTACAATAGATTCTCAACATACATGGAAAATTTGCTACCCCGGCACAGGTGCAGCAACAAGTGTCTAATGATGAACCCATACTTTTTAGATACTGTTATAATGTGCAGGAAGTTGAGGCAGTGTGCTCCAAATATCTTTTTCAAAGTTCTGTACTACTGTATACTTCTAGTTTTGTAATACTGCCAAACCACCTGACTGTATCAAGCCTGTATAAGGGTTACGACTGAAACCAGCGATAACCCCACAGTAACCTCAAGTGCTTGTAAAATAGCATTTCAGATTGTTCTTTTTCGTGATCTCTTGTTGTTTTTCAATGTTAGTGACATCAACTAGGGTCAAAGATGCCTGTTTAGCTTGTGGAAAATGTAGCAATAAGCCAAGAGAGATTATTTATACA
This sequence comes from Semaprochilodus insignis, assembly GCA_034552555.1. Taxonomy (NCBI): domain Eukaryota; kingdom Metazoa; phylum Chordata; class Actinopteri; order Characiformes; family Prochilodontidae; genus Semaprochilodus; species Semaprochilodus insignis. Next base: position 8,591,640 of record CM067499.1, on the reverse strand, counting down.
GATATATACAGATCTTTATCGGTGTGTATGGGTTTAAGGTGTTACAGGCAGGAGGTTTGATCCCACGTCATAACATCACTCTAAATGAATAAATTAAAGAAAGTAGCACTCTTTGAAAGGGCAATTTGAGCTGCATATTTATTCAAATGTGATCAAAAATTTATTACTGCCCCCACACATTTACTGTCCAGTTCAGTTTTGCCCACCCTCTTTTTGGATTGGTTTTGGATTGTGAATGCAGAGCTTTTCCAAAAAAAAAAAAATTTCAACTCCATCCATGGTGGGAAAACATGATCTGATTGGACCCCATGGAATCCATATTCTGCCACGGGGTATCATAGTGTTTTAGGTAAAATACACTCTTTTGTCTGAACAGTCTTTATATTATATTATACTATATAATAACAAACGTACCCAGCAGAAACATATCATTAAATTGACACCTATGTCCAATATTTGACTATATTTGTCCAGTTACCCTGCAATGATTAGACCAGTTTCAACTTGTATATTTATTGATTAGTCTCGTGGGACCAGAGGTGATCTCAAGAATAAATGTCTGGGGACAACCTGTTAAAACCTTGGCAATGGATGGTAAAAAGCATACCCCCCCCCCAACCTACCCAGGGAAATGCATCCATTAGCTAATGTTCAAAGACACTATTTAATTTAGTTTAAAGACACAAACGCTGAATAAAGAGACTGCCTATAGGATTTGGAGAAAGTTTAGTTAACCAGTTTAGTCCTTATTTTGAGATAACATCTGGCCCCTGGCTTTCATGGGGTTTGCAATGTTAGTTGCAAAACTAACAGTGATGTACATTTAATTTCCCACACCGGGTTTAATCTAGTTCAGATTACTAATTCAACCACATGCAAACATTTGGCATTTGAATTTTAATGCACATCATGTAAATGTACATTTAGTATCTAATTTAAACGTTCTAATTTCATAATCAAGTCAGTGACAGTATGTACATTCATCAGACTAAAAAGCACGATCAGCAGACTCATACAAGTTAGACTACTGTAGCTGGAATATGACAAAATGATTGATGTGATAGAAATGATGTTTCCAACCATCTCCATTTTGTCTTTGCATGTAAAGGGCTTGTTCGCTAATGTGTCACAACAGTCACTAAATTTTTTATACTACTGCATGTGATCTTAGAATGACTCACCAGTCCAGCATTCCCTAGTTTCTGGCAAAGGTGTGCAACTGTAATTTGACAAACTAGGGTTGGTACGACAGCACTGCGCATGCTCTGTTACAAAGAATATAACCAGCAGCATGTATGACTATGTCTAGTTACAATAGTATTTAATACATTTTATATGATACTGTACCTGGAAAGCAAAGTTTCATTTAACATTGTAATACTTAAAATCACAGTTTATCTGGAAACAGATTGTTTGAAATTGTCTTTAAAAGAATTTGAGAATAACTGCATATGCATATCTAGTGAACATGGTGTTTGCAAGGGGTTAAGTACACAGTGTGTGAATTATTAGTAGATTCCTTTCGCCTTCAGCTCCTCTTGCACGCGTTTCAGGTAGTCAGGATCTGGGTAACCGTAGCTAGCAAAAGAGAAAGAAAGACCCACCTTTTAGAACTGAAAGTATATTTAGGGTACACAATTAATACAGTAACCCTACCAGTAAATATAAAAACTGCTCCTTTGTATAAACTTACGCAGTAGGCCCACCATCACGAGATGTTTTGTGATGAATGTCATTCCAGGTAACCACATTGCTTCTGCCAGTGGTAGATGAGCTTCCTATGGTGAAGATTAGCCTTTGTGTAAAGGCTTGTGAAAGAAGGTTAAGAACTTTATTTCCCTCTTGGGTGTCTGGCAGATAGGCGGTGCGTGATGTACCCACATATGGCTGGCCTGGATTTGGGTGCTCCTCCTACACAAGAAGAATTAAATGAGATTCATATCATATTCATGTCAATGAACTACTAAAATATGAAGATGGTCTAGTGTCCTTTCTTGGACCTGTCTTAAGTCGAATCAAATAGTATTACAAAATATGTATATATAAAGCTCAGAGCACAAAGACTCAACATTCTCTAACCAACATCAACAAACATTGGTGGTTTTTAAGGTGATCAGCTTTGGCTAGAAAATCTAAAAATATATTTGAAACATACTACATGTATTAAATAAGTTAAAGCAGTAAAAATAGAAAATGCAGCAGAAGATAAAAAGAAAATAAAACAATATCTAAGATGATGATAAAATAAATTTAAATGAATAGCTGGGCATGTATTGCATGGTTGGCAGCAGTGGGATGGCTATGTGCAGTAGTGCTTAGCAATGCAGCTAACCTAGCAAGCTAAGCAACTCCCCATCCATAAACAGTAAAACACAAATGTAAAAATGATTATGGCATCTATCTCCTGGTTGATTGCATATCATGCCACCTCTCTGTTATGTATTTATTATTAGCTAGGGAGTACATAAATGTTAAAAGGGTCATGCACACTGCTAAAATTGTATTGGATTTTTAATCACACCACTATGTTTAGTGGCCTTCTAAAGTTATTGCAGCCAAAGCAGTAGCACTGTTGGACAAGGACGCAACTTCACTGGTCAAACTTCACCGAAGTTGAAAGTGAAAGGGAAAAATAGTGCATTTTATTTGCTCCAGAAGTGTGTAACCCTTGTGAATTCCACTGAAACTACTTTCCGTCCCAGCCTCTTGATTGCTGTCAGTAGTGCTAGTGTAACTGGGCTGATGGTCAGGGTGCTTTGATAGAGATGATATCTTCAAATACAATTTTCCATAGTTTCACACCCTAAAATAACAATATTAGCACATTTCATAAGGGGTCATCAGTATTATAGAAGGTATTAATTCTAAATAAATTACTACAGCATACTCACCGTCTGTATCCCACTCGGAATGTAATAATTAATGGTGATTGTTCCGCAGTGTTTATAACCTGGCAATGAAGATGAATCTCGAGTCACCCGCATTTCTCCTCCTTTAGGCTGGGTCCCTTCCAATGCACCATATAACACTCCACATGTGGGACAAACTGGTTTGATTTCGAAAGCTCTCTTTAAACAGTCTTTACAGAATGTGTGCTTACATTTCTCCAGGGTCTTGCTTTTGGAATGTACTATTGTTTCCAAACAAATACAGCAGACTTCGTCTTTGTCAGGTGCTTGGTTTTGTAACGCTGATGGGCTGGATACTGTGGCACGGGCGCTTCCCCCATGATTGATCTGGTTTAGAGGAGATCCTTTAGTACTCCCTAGCAATTGTTCAAACCTTTTGAGGTCAAGGTAGCGGCCAGTCAGTTTATCTGACCTTCTTAGCAGCTCTGGACAATGTGCCTTCAAAATCTGCTTTTGGCTTGTACTTAATTGATAACTCTTTGTTTGCAGTCCAGTGGCAATCTTCTGATAGAGTGTTATAAAGCGCTGTCTGACAAACTGAGCTTGGACTGTCCCCATTGTTTGGCCCTGTGCATGAAATGTCACCTGCCTGTTATCTTTTTGAATGACAAGTCCCATCTGTTTCATTCTGTCAAGTTCCCATTTATGTTTCTGTATGATGTAATCCATGACATCAGCATCAACCACAACAGGTTCAACGGGTGGACTGGGGCTGGATTTTATTGCTGGTGAGGTGTGGTGATTCACAGAGCTTCTCTGTTTATGGGCTACATTTGGGGGTTTCTTCTTCGGCAGCCTTGACAAATCCATGAACTTTTCCTCAACTTCTTTAAAAGATCCTTTGAAAATTTTCCCCATCTTTCCATGTTCTTGAATCCTTTCGTCCGCCTCCACAATTGTTTCAGGATCAATGACAAGCGTCACTTCTGTGAATATCTGAAATCAGAGAGCAGTGAAGTTGGAAAACAAACATGATCATCTATGAAGGACATGGGCCTAGTGACTGACAATTAACCCAGTTACCAGATGGTTTAGAGAATTATCAAAACATGGATGATTTACTGGCCAAACTCTCATGAATAACCGCAGTCATGGTCAATAAGTAACCAGCCAACTGAATTCATCTGTTCAAAAAATGCTGTTTTGGAGGGAAAACGAACACATTAGCTGTTTGGACACATGGCTTATTTACATGGCTAGTCAAGGAGGTACATAATGAAAGCAAACTAGCAAAGGAAGAATGACTGTAAAAGAAGATAATCACTTAGAGGTAGAACCAGCTGTAATTGAAATGTAACGTTTAATTGGCTCTCCAAACAGTTGCTGTCGTAGTCTGAGGTCAATCAAACTTACCTCTGGTATAAGTGATCCCGCCATGGCGCCCCGCGTTGCCAGGAAGAGCTAATGTACACAAACAACCACCCAAGTACCAGCAGATCCTACAAGAGCTTTTAACAGTATGAATGAGGAATCCTGTGTGGACTCAACATGCTGTAATCTCAGCACCTACACGCTGAAGCTCTACAGTCCAAAATTTAAAGTCCAAAATTTATCGAAGTATAAATCGGGCAGGTCACTAACAGCGAGCTGTTCAAACCTTTTAGTTTCGCTTTTGCTGAAGTAGGAAGAGGAGAGCCGTAATACCTGCAGTATTCGCGCATCTCCAAGGGAAGGGAGGCGGCGTCTGTCTATTAAAGAGCCCGTACCACATAAATCAGAGTTTCACCGTTTTATTGGATATTCACCGCATTTTGGATGATACATTACGTAGTGCCTGTAACCGCTGCACCATTTAAGGTGGACTGGAACACTTGGAAAAGAAACTCACGAATAAGAAGCCCGTTTTAGCGTCATTCATGCCTTTTAGCTCTAAAACAGCGAGTTTGAGTTTAAAAAAACCTGATAAATCTACTAAATTAATGAAAAGTGATGTTTGAAAAAAAGCCTGCAGCACCTTCAAGCAGCGTCCGCTCCAAACAGACTTAACTAGCCAGTTAAAACAGACAGCTGGCAGAGGCACAGTCAGAGAACACAGTAAACCTAAAAAGCTGAGCCTGATCACCCAGAACCAATCACTAATCACTGCCACAGCGGGCATAAACAATATCTGTTCCTATGTTTAATGTACTGAAGTGGTGTTATCCGTTAGCCGTTTGACAACGACTGTGTTTTTGTTTTTGGATGGTTAGAAAATAACAGACTCTACAGGAGCCTTACTGTTAGCGGTATATTCATACTTGCTGTTAACTACGCGTTCACGTACACATGATGGCTGTCTCAGTTTGGTGCGCCGGTTGTGCACGTCCTCAGAATTGTGCGCGAGGTGCAGTACACACAACAACGCTAGCGGGCAGTGCAGGCACTCAGCAGCATTAAAACGGCGAAAGATCTTAAAGAAAGACTATGTGACCGCATAAATGTGTCCTCGCCGCTGCACAGTCACACATATGCTTGTGAGAAAAGCTGGAGACCAGTATTATTTCAATAGTCAATATGGAAACAAATCCGAGACCGTTATGTCTGTTCACGGTGGAAAATCCTGGACAAACGGAGTGGTCTGAGTTCTAGTGAGAGTCTCCAGCAACACGCGAAGCACATGGGTAAGTATGTGAACAGTTACGTTTGTGACGCAGCCGGTTGTCTACGTGAACGCCTGACCAAACAGCAAGCATATCTCCACCATTAAACCCCCACAGTTCAATCTTTTAGCCGCTAGCTAAATTTCAGTTTCAAACACTGGCGCGGATACCGGGTAAGTTCTGCAACGGTTCTGCTGCATATTTCTGCTTATGCCACCAACACCAGATTAGCCCCACCCATGTATGGACTGTATGAACTGGGGACTGAACTGAACCTTTTAACCCTTTTAACAATGTTTACAGGTGTGACATAATATCCACTATTTTATGTTAAATATGTGTCTGATTGCTCACTCCTGTTACCCATTTAGTCTGTTTGCACTTAAGCTCCTGGTTCTCTCACTCACATTGCGAAGCATTGCCACGCTGAGTCCGTCTCTCTCTCTCTCTCTCTCTCTCTCTCTCACACACACACACACACACACACCCCCCCAGGTCCTGAAGACATATTGAGGGTATCATTGCAGTGACAGCATTAGTAATCAGAAGGCCACTTCTGAATAGTCCAATGCTTTTTGGGTCCATTATCCAGTTGGAGGACCCATGACCTGTGACTGAGAACAAGTTTCTGACACTGGGCAGCACATTTGGCTCCACAATGCCTTGATAGTCTTGAGATTTTATTGTACCCTGCACAGATTCAAGACACCCTGTGCCAGATGCAGCAGATACAATGTTCTTTTCTTTGTATGCTTCATTTTTGTGTCTGTGAACATAGAGCTGATGTTACCTGCCAAAGCTCCAGTTTTGTATCATCTGTCCACAGAACATTCTCCCAGAAGCTTTGTGGCCTGTCAATATGAATTTTGGCAAATTTCAGTCTTGCTTTTTTATGATTTGCTTTCAACAGTGGTTTCCTCCTCTGTCGTCTTCCATTAAGTCCACTTTGGCTAAGACAGTGACAGATTGTGCAATCAGACACTGATGTACCTTGAACTACATCAGTTTGCAAAGTCTAATTTCTTTGGAAGTTGTTCTGGGCTATTTGGTTACCATTCGTATTATTTGTCTCTTCAATTTGTCATCTGTTTTCCTCTTGCAGCCACGTCCAGTGAGGTTGGCTACAGTCCTGTAGACTATAAACTTGAATAATATGTGCAACTGTAGTAACAGGAACATCAAGCTGCTTGGAGATGGTCTTATAGCCTTTACCTTTAACATGTTTATCTATAATTTTCTTTCTAATCTCCTGAGACAACTCTCTCCTTAGCCTTCTGTGGTCCATGTTCTGTGTGGTACACACCACAACACCAAACAGCACAGTGACTATTTTCACCCTTTAAATAGGCAGACTGACTGATTATCAGTTTGAAGAAACCTGTGATGCTAATTATAGGACACACCATAGTTTAACATGTCTTATGGTCAAATTATTTTCAGTCTTTTCTGGGGGTACCATCATTTTTGTTAAGGCCAGTTTCATTAGTTTGTTTTGTAAAATGATTCTGTTGAACCACAATTCAATTTCTATTTATTAATTTTTTAATCTGTTTCAAGTTATTTCAGTGACCATTGTGGGTTTTTCTTTAACGGGAGGGTACCAACAATTTTGTCCACGTGTGTATTAGAATTAAAATCTATTTACGCAAAATGGAAAAAAAAATATATATATAAATTCATATGCTATTGTTTACTATAGCAGCTGTTACTTTGTTTATATTAGTAGTAATGTGTTCAAAAGCTTGATAAACATTGTCTGTAACCAGATTTTAGTTAGGCAAGATCTGGGTAGCTTGTCACCAAGGTGCAATCTCATTAGACCACCTTTGAATTCCTAGGCCTGCAACAGTTATTAAATCTCAAGACTTACCACAGTGTTCCAGAGTGACATGCTGTGCAGTGCATGTGAAATGTGTAGAGCTTTTCTTCTAATATTCCAATGAGGTCCCAGATTTCCCCTTAAAATCCTCATCTGGAGTTCATATTAAACATGAAATCTTGTATAAAACAATAAATGTTTGTAGGAAGTGCTCAATTTTAGTAAGGTAAAAAGGAATTCCAGAGATTTTTCAGAATCCATAATTCAATTGTTGAGATGTAAACAGGTGTCATTCAGTGTTCTTTGATGAAACTTAGTGAAACTTACCAGGTCAGTGTTCATAGAGTGCAATAATGGTGAGGTTAACTGATTACTATGTCTACTAGGGGTGTAACAATGTATCATGCAAAACTGTCACACTGGGCATGGTGGAGGTGTGACAAAGCATCAAGGAGGAAGAAAATTCTTCTAGTTATGCTGTCTAATGCAACTCTATCACCATGAATGGTTTTCGGGGCATACGTTTCTCACAAATGTCATAAAACAAATGCTTCACTAATAGCTTTCTGTGTTCTAGGTTTTAAAGACATTAACCACTCCGGATGTCTAGTTCCCTTCACCACCACTGTCAACAATTCTGTCTGTGCAAGTTTCTCTAAAACTGAGTATTTTACACTGAATGACTTTCTTTACGTCTTAACCATTTACTTACGCAGACATTTTGACAAATCAGCAAGTCCCCTTTAAGGTCCGTACTTTAGACCAGTGCTGGGGAACGCTGGTTTGTCAGGGCAGAAAGTCCAGCACAGTCTGGTGACTTTCCTGCTCAAACAGACTTGATCCAACTCATCAGTTACTTAACAGGTTTAGTGGTTGTGCTGGAGAAGAGAACTTGGCTAAGAGTACTACACTCCAGCCTCCTGTCCTGTACACTATCATGACAATTACAATTACATGTATAAGTACAAAAGATGTGACAAATATTTGGATTTATAGGCAAATTCAAATTTAATGAACATAAACAGGTACATAAGCTACCATTTCCATAACTTGTAAAAAGCCCAAAAGCTTGATCTGTTCGCAAAATAAAGAAAAAGTAAAAACTGAATACAGAAAATATTTGGACTACATGTAGTCCTGGCAGTATTTACAGTATGTACAGTGTTGTTGTATATTTGCCAGTAATCCTTCTGTAAGGCACCAAATGCTAAGTAGCATGATACGTGTCACTACAATATACAAAACCATACAAACATTTACACTCAGCACAGTTAAATTAAATATTATGGTTACTATTCAGATTAATCAAACTTGTGTGAGATAATTGCTTCTGATTGGGTGAGCATTGACATTTTGCTTAAAGGGGCACTCCAGCATAAAAGTAGAGTTTCATGTTATTTGTTGTGTAATGCATTATTCCTTAAGCAGCATTATTTTCTTTAGCCTCATCGGTTTGACAGAATTTACAGCTTTACATAATCTCAGTGTTCTCTCACTAGTCTCTGTGGTGTCAACCCATCCTGACTGCTAGCCACTGATCTATAGGCTAATAAATACAACCAAGCTAGCATTCTCTTAACAACATCAATTCTTTCTTCATTCAGCGCAAAATGCACATCAGAGACAAATATTAAGCCTTTCAGCCTGAGAAGAGAAGCTAGCACAGTTGCATGCAAAAGTTGCATGCAAAAAAAAACACCCTTGGTCAAATTACATGGTCTGTTAATTTTCTTAATGAATGTAACACATTCTCTACAAAGAACACACGTAGGCATTTTTGTGGCATTTGGCATTTTTCTACGAACCTTTGCAGCACCGTTGAAAAATGTCATGTGCAAATGTTAAATTCAGCAAATTAATAGTAAATGGGCATTGTAGAAGTCAGGAATGTAAAAATGCCCAAAATTTGGTCAAAAATGCAATTAACCTGGTAACGTAAGAACCCAATAATGTAATACACTAAGTACTTAAACTGATAATGTAGTAAGCCGTTTGTAATTTTACTGAAATGCCTTATTAGATTATTGTGAATTTATTGCACTGTTTGGTTGATCATTTTTTCATAGGGATGACACAACAATATATACTTATACTAAGTTAACTTATGTTAATTTATAGTCTATTTTCTACATTTTGCAGTATGCACAAAAAAGTGCAAGAGAACTTTAGTAACTGCTCTTAAAGGTTTGTGTGTGTTGATTTTGTTAAAATAATAAATTCGCAATAATACAATACTGTATTACATATGATTACCCGGTAGATGTACTACATTGCCCAATATGTAAAGAGATATCAATACAAATAATATTAGATATTGTATTAGATCACAGGGCAAGTTATCACATTTCTGAGCATGTTAAGGGCAAAATACTAATAAATATACTACTGGACAATTTCACATTATTGAGAAATATTATAGTAATACACTTAGGGAACATAAAATTCACATGAAATTCAACAAAAATTTGACCAGGGGCATCCCCACTCTCTCATACAACTGTATGTATATAATCTTTCTAACTTTAGCTTTCAGCAAGTGATTTTTGCCATATGAGTAATCCATTCTCTCAATGATATGAAAACAGTTACTAAAGTTATACAATTGTTACACTTATGGAATAAGTGATTCAGCTTCTTAGCAGCATATATTTGACACCCCAAAGCAGTTTCTTTTTTTAAAGTTTCTCCCACCTTCAAAATGCATCATCAAAAGGGGGGTTTCCTTGCCTTTAATCTGGAAAATCTCACAAAAGAAACAAGTAAGAGGTTTTACTACAAATGCAGCAACAGTTTGATTTGTCATTTTGGCCGGAATGCCCAGTTAAGAGAGCTTTAACTATTGTATTATGATACTTGGTTGACTTTGTGGTTGTTACAAAATATCTTTTCTCTAGAAACATGATCATGAGACTTGTGGAATGTAAAGAATGTGTTTGCTATCATTCTAAATTCAAAGATTCTTCAAAGAGTTAAGCTTTTCAGTCAAATTACACATCAGCATTTAACACCATAATGGACAATGAAACAATGACTGGGAAGCTGGAATTTATACTACAACTCAACATTTAGCAGTGCTCTATGTTGTTTGGATGTGATGATTAATGTAATTGTTAAGTTCAGGTGTAATTTAATAAGGTTTCACTGAATGAAATGAGTATTGGAATTAGTGAGCCCATTTTGGGAACAGTATCGTCATTCTTGTTTTAATACACGTTTTTTAATCAAAGTACACAATCTGGTGTGTAATATTAAACGACTGCAAAGAAAAGATGTAGGGAGGGTGAATTCTCACATAGGGACCTTCAAACAAGGCAATGGATAAACAAGCTGCAAACACCTATTCTGCCTTAAAATCACCTCTACAAAAAGATTTATACTGAAATATTCAAAGACATTATACAACCGGGCGCCATTTTTTCTTTTATCAAAAAATGCTATTAACATATCTAGTAACACAAGTCGACTGAAAATTTAAGGAAAGCCACATGCATTTTATTTTCTGTCAGTGTTGCCCAAATACATGTTAAAGTACTGACTCTTTTTTTATTATTATTTTTTTTAATCGACAATTCTACCAAACGGCAACTTGATGTCACAGTAGTCTGGTTAAAACAATAGAGCAAATAGGGTTGCAGTGGAATCAGTGTGGATGAACTCTTTAACTGTGACTTAATTTTGGAAACTGTAAACCAACAGCTACTAGCAAGTAGCATGTAGCTCATTAACATGTGATTTGTAAACACAACAATCTTTCAGCTCTTAATGGCCACAACACCGGGCAACACCTCACTTGCATTCACCCAAGTCAAACAATATGAAATAGAATTTTCAAAAAGGCATTTTACGATGATGAAGTTAGAACTAATAACTCATGTAAAAAAAAAAATAAAGTGCATATCAACACCTTCAGTATACACAAAGTATCATACTTCTAAAAGTACAACTTTTAGTAAACAATGCAGGATGGCGTATTACCATAAAGTAATATCTTGTTTTCCCCAAAAAGGCCAAATAACATCTGGTAGAAGTCTCAAAATATTACTCAAAGAACCTTTTCCCCCTTTTTTTTAATTTATTTTTTTTTTTTTTACAAAAAATAGGCTGTCTGTCAGGTGAACTGAGAGACATACCATGTCCTTTGAAAATGTACAATTTTATTTATAAACTTAGCAAAACATTAAGATTTTGAGTAGCCAGTGTAAATACACAGGGGTATCCGTGGGGTATAAATACTGCAGCTCATTTCATAGGTCTGAAATAATCTGCTTCTCTATACTGTGTTCTGTGGATAACAAAAATACCTATGGATGCGACCTCCTACACTCAAATATCCAGCTTTGAGACAGGAGGACAGGTGAAGGCAGCAGTATTGCGTTTGTAATCTTTCATCCAGTGGCGGTTTGATTGCCAATGACTCGTAAGATTTCCCGATGGATGCTGGGTTCCTGTGTGTTGATGCTTGTGTCTCCCACCTGTCCATCCTCGTAACTAGTCGAGTGTACAAAAACAAGATTTTAATAAACTTAGGACGCTTTAATTAACCCTCTACACCCCACAGCAACATCTGCCAGCTCTGCACTTCCTTAGAATGTAAGTTTTACCATGAGCTTCACCATGAGTGTCAATGGCTTGCTTACATTATTTCAGTGTCTCTAGCCAGCTTGTATTGATACTTCATTACTTTTGCCAATTGACTAAATTTGTTCTCTCTATGTTTCCACTGCCCAGCTAGCCAGCAAGTTTTGTGCTTGGCTGCTTAGTTCCAATGCGAGGTAAAGTAAAAAAAAAAATTTGCTTTCAACAGTGACAACAGTGGACAGTCTTTTACTGTTCCAGTGTGACTTTTCCCTCTGTGGCCTGTGGAGGAACTCCAGCGGCCTGCAAAAAGAACTGACTTTAACCCGAATCAACATCTTTGAGATAAACTGGAACAATGACTGTGCACCAGGTCTTCTCATATAACAGTTTGAACTCACAAATGCTCTTCTGACTGAATGATTGAGAACGATATGGTGTATCAAAATTATGATCTGAGGACTAATTAAATTTGTTGCATGCATCTCAGACTGTCTTTGAATTGCTTTGTGTACCTGTGAAGTTGCATGGAAATTATGTTGCAACAACATGCAACAAGTTACATGCGAGTTAGCCTTAGGCCTAACTGTAACTTTTAACTGTAAAATGTACTCGTAATTGGCGTTTTTGCCTGATTTAATGCTAAATGTTTTTTAAACAGTAGCCTATAAGCCTCCAGTGAATTATAAGGAACTGGCAAGAGTTTTCTGTTATTCTGTTGGGGTCTAAAGGGTTTTTAAACAGTGCTGTTCTCCACTATTAGTATGCAGTATATTTTATTAAATACACTACACTCACAGGCCTGACATAACATTGTTCACATTGGCCGTTTACTTGGATGATTTGATCTTAAGTGGACAGTGTTCAGTAGAGGTATGAAAAGGGTCCAATGCGTCTCAGAGCAGTGCTGTGATCCGGTCACCTAAACCACCTTCAGAGGTGGTCAGTACTTAACACAAACGTAGTGAAAACATGAAAATGTCCTAATGGCTCCCTCGTACTAAATAAAACCATCTACATCGAAACAGCAGATAAGAAGCTTCTTCCTTCATCTCATCTCCTGTGTATTTAAAGGGTCCACATGTCATAAAAAAGACATCACATTTTCATATAAACGTGTTCCTAGAGCAGTTTGGCCCCATCCACTCACACTGATGTTAAAGTGTTAATAAAAAAGTGTTTCAACCTGAACTGCTTTCTATATGAGGATCAATACAGGGCAGCTGATTAAAAAATAACATTTCACATACAACATTATTCAAGACCCAGAAACAAAAGCATACTGTTGCATTTTAAAGGATGTTAACATAGTTATGACTGGTTTTGGTACACAGAATCACATACGGAGAGACTCATGGTTAGGATGAGGGACAGGCTAAAGATGCTGGATGTTACATTGCAACATTCAGGGGGATTGAATGTCTTTCAGTAATAACTATCACTGTAATGAAAGCATGTTAAACACAGCTTTAATTCTCAGGTCTGAAGCATTAAGATACTGGCTGTTGAATCTGGCCGTCAAAGCACACCAGCTAATTCTGCATTTTATTTTATCACTTTTAAGCCTCGACCACTGAAAGCAATGGTAGATAATGTCACAGCCAGTCTTTTAAGATAAGCAGAGCGCAGCTAACGTTACAGTCCAATCCTTTTTTTGTTAGTTAAGTAGTAATCTAATGCCAAGCCTGATTAATGACAATCCATCAACTGTCACCCACCCCCCAAAAAATGGCGATGGTGATAATGAGTTCAACGCCATGTTTGGCATCACATGAATGTAGTGTTGCAGTAATGCGGTTAACATCACAGCTCTACTCATGGTACCCATCCTCCAGACAAGAAATCTGATTATAAGCGGCCACTGAAGATTTTAGAAACCCATGGAAATGCCAAGCTTAAGCGGCAACACATTTCGCTGTCCACCTGTGATCAGATCACTCAAGATGAATATTAATACCAAACGCGAACAAGGCCATAATGCCACCATTACCATCACTATTTCAAAACAAATGAAAGAAGGCCTGCTTAATTTACTTACACAAAGAAAAATCGGGTACAGACATGATCTGTGTTTGGAACTACCCAGATGTCGCCATGCTTGTGCAGATCCGGTGAAGTGATAACTGTAAGAGTAAACGTCATTAAGGTTACCGAAACAATCTAGGCCAACACTTTTGTTGCACAAAGGCTAGATACTGTACCTTCACATAAGGCTATGCATTTCAGATTGCGACTCTGCAGAAACTGTGGCTGCTGACCCTTCTTCTGTGACTGTAATGGGTAAAGATGGAAAACACACATCTATTATTATGCACTTATATACAATCATGCAAACTGAAGCCTACTTGTAAACAACCACAGTAAATACCTGAAATATTTTTATTGTGCAAAATAGTAAAACCAAAACTGCTAAACTGTTTGAATTTTCTGTTCAACCTTAAATGAAGCAGCAGTTACATTATATTGCCAAAAGTATTTGCTTGTCTGCCTTCACACACATATGAACTTGAGTGACATCCCATTCTTAATCCACAGGGTTTAATATGATGTCGGCCCACCCTTTGCAGCTATAACAGCTTCAACTCTTCGAGGAAGGCTTTCCACAAGGTTTAGGAATGTGTTTATGGGAATTTCTGACCATTCTTCCAGACGCACATTTGTAAGGTCAGACAGTGATGTGGGATGAGAAGGCCTGGCTCGCAGTCTCTGCTTGAATTAATCCCAAAAGTGTTTTACTGGGTTGAGGTCAGGACTCATGTTGGAAAAGGAAGGGGCCATCTCCAGACTCACTCCAGAAAACACATCTCCACTGCTGTAGAGTTCAGTGGCGGCGTGCTTTACACCACTGCATTTACACCACTTTGCATTGCGCTTGGTGATGTAAGGCTTGGATGAAGCTGTTCAGCCATGGAAACCCATTCCAGTTCTTGAGCTATTCTGAAGGTCACATGAAGTTTGGAGGTCTGTAGTGATTGACTCTGCAGAAAGTTGGCGACCTCTGTGCACTATGGGCCTCAGCACTCTAGTCATTGTACGTGGCCTACCACTTCGTGGCTGAATTGCTGTCATTCCCAATCGCTTCCACTTTGTTATAATACCATTGACAGTGGACTGTGGAATATTTAGTAGCGAGGAAATTTCATGACTGGACTTGTTGCACAGGTGGCATCCTATCACAGTACCACGCTGGAATTCCTCAACCCGTTCTTTCACAAGGTTTGTAGAAGCAGTCTGCATGCCTAGGTGCTTGGTTTTATACACCTGTGGCCATAGAAGTGATTGGAAGACCTGAATTCAATGATTTGAATGGGTGAGTAAATACTTTTGGCAATATAGTGTACATTTGGGCATCTATACGAACACCTGAATCACTACTGTGCCTTTTAAGGTGTAACAGAAACTTTGAATAAGAAGTGAACTTCAGCTTTGTCGAATTTCTCAAGTCATAAATGACTCTCATAGATCTGCGCTTCCATCACTAACACTTCTGGAAATATACGAAAAGAAGCACAGCATTCGTGTTCATTTATTCATTTCTTCATGTTAGGGTAAGGCAAACCTAGGTTGTGACCTGGCCAGGATTTCCATGGATTGACACAAAGTGTCCATGAATGCAAGTATTTTTATATGTTGCTATTTCTTATGAAGATACATTTGTACTTAAAGAATAGGTTTGATTAGTTCAGATTGCTCTCAACTTACAGACAATTGATTTGGAAAGGTACATTGTCACATTTAGGCACTAGACAGCACTTAATAACTAAGATTAAGTTCTGTACATGAGAGACATCTCTCTACTTTAGACTGTGTTGTGAATACAGCTACCCTTCCACTGAATTTAATGAACAAGCCAATGACTAAGTGTCCTTCCTTTATGTCTACTGCCTTGAAAACAAAGTGAAGTACTTCATGTAGACTAGACAGCGAGTGATGATTAGTGAGTGAGCATCCTGACCACAGATCAGATGCCCTTTGGATGTTGGAATGAATTAGGGCATTCATAATGATCCAACAAAAGTAAATCATGTCTGAGAAATATAATGTTCACTAGTTCTTAACCACATCACATCACAGATTTGCTAATGTGTTTTCTACATGTTGGAAGGTATACTGCAATCACAGTATGTAGCAATATAATTACACTACAATTTTTTCCTTCCTCGTTCCATTGCTAGAGTGATAATTAGGTCATCCTGAGAGTGGTGTATATGTGTAACCTGACTCCTTTACTGGTTTTAAATTATTACAATAATCAGACGCTTTCCCCCCAATATAGTTCAATCCTATTTCATTGTACTAACTCAATTTCCATGATATAGCATGTGCTACACAACAAGATTTGTTTTTACCTGCAGATGAATATTGGTCTTGTTTGTTGCAGTCTCATCTTTTGATGTAACTTTCTGTTGTTTTTTGTTCATCCCTTTGAAAGAAAAAGTAAAATGAAAATTTGCAAACAGTACACTTATTATGCCTTTCCACCATTTTCACATGTGCCTTTAGTAGAACAAAAGGTTCACAGAAAAGCAGAAATAACAAACCTGAGTAACCAAAGGATATGCTTGACAATGGGCTGAGATAAATTCCACTCCCATAGATAGCGCCATGGAGCTGCAACGAATATGATCTGAGGTGACGTTCTATATTAACTACAGGATTCTAAAAACAATCTGGCTGGTAACTATACAGTCTAGGCATATTACGTAATAGTTAAGATGATCCTTAAATGCATGTTCCTTACCTGGAGTCTTGTGTTGGATGCCACAACCAAACCATTCCTCAAAATGGAGTGCCAGTTCTCTATGTGCGATCCGCTGAAAAAGAAGAATATATATCCTTATTAATCAGACAAATCACATTTCCAATCTGATACTCAATTGCTGTCTGCTTAGCATTTTTAACAGATTTTGTCTTTACTAAATGTTTAAGTTCACTGAAAATAAGCAGCATGTATTAGAATGGCTGGGCACATTATAGCTCCAGATGACAGACACATTTTGCTACTTTTATTTAGCTACAAGGTCGATGTTGCTAAGTCAGTAGACATGCAAATATTTTCTGTAAATGCATTCCCAATACTTCTCTCCATCCAGCTGTTCATTAAGGTTACAAGGTGTCAACATGCTTTAGAGTATTTAAACTACTCAAATGAATAAAACCTCACAGTGTAACTGAACAGTGCAAGCAACACTTCAGAACAACAGCTCTGGATGCAGGTTGAGAGTTTTCAGAGCACATTTTTTACAAAAAAGGTTTGCACGACTATTGGGTTCTAGTGTTAAATGTTAAACCTTGTAGCTCCTGCACAAACTAAAGAACCAGCATTTATCCACCAAACATATTGGCTGATATCCGGGGTAAGTGGGGGGGGGGGAGTGTAAATCTGACTTGCGGATTTTTCTTAACCATTAATAAATAAAGGCGTTAACACACTAGCAACTTTCATTCATTCGTTCTTCTCCTACAGTGCTTATCCACCTGGGTCATGGAGGGTGCTGGAGCCTATCCCAGCGTTCACTGGGATAGGCTCCAGCACAAATTAAACCTTAGGCCAAATGCACTTTGCACAGAAACGCAAAATTCAGTATTGGCTAAAGTTTGAGACATATACAGTTCTATGTAAATGTATACATTCCATTTCATGTGTGTGACAATAAGTTAATACATCCTCCACAGGAAATTGATTTAAATATGATATTTTAATGCAAAATGTGGTGCACCAAATAAAACAAAAGCAAACACCTTGGACACGTCGCCAGTCCACCATAAGACAGATACACAGACATGTACATACACTGACTGCATTTCTTTGGACTGTGGAAGGAAACTGGAGTGGTCAGAGGAGACCCAGGGGAAACACTCAAACTTTACACAGAAAGGATCTGGGTTGCCCGGCCGGGAAATCAAATCCAGGCCCTTCTTCCTGTGAGGCAACAGCACTACCTACTGCGCCATCCACTGTGCCACTCTCATTACCTTTATGAGTGAGTATTTTTCATAAAAGTTATTGAGTTGTTGTTGTTGAGGTTATTGAATTTTATGGGATGAAGGCGGCTGAAGTTATTTACCAAATATCTATCAAAAAAACAGTCCCCGACGCCCCCCACATGCTAGCTAGATCTCCCCCATCACATGATGTTACCAAGCTAAGTGGGTAAAGGCTAGCATGTGATTCCTCCAAGACATGAACAGTCACTAGTGCAATGTCACTGGACTACTCAACACGCTTGAAGGAGAACGTTAACATTCATTTATTTTAGGTCAGCAAACGGACACCTGCACTGACTAGCATCATGCTTGATGATGAGGGGAAAACAGAGGGATTAAGAATGGTCTTCTGGGTAACTACAATTTCTACAACTGGTTAACCATCAGAAATCACAGTTACTGCAGGGTGTAATTCAAAATGGAATTATTTCTGTCTTTTAGGCATAAGAAGAGCATAGATTCTAAAAATGACATTTACATTTGAATTGAAATTACAGCAAAATTGATGTAATAACTCTCTAAAGGTCTAAAGGTTACTGGACTTTCGAGTAGCATCAGCAGTGGTGTTGTGATTAGAACTTACTGGAAAGCGAAAGTACTTCCAAAGAGGCCTTTGGCAGCTCTGAAGTTAGATTCTTTGGCCGGCGGGCTGCTAAGTAGGAGGAATTGGTGGGGGGTGTGCATAAACTTCAGTTGCTGTTGTGACAGAAAGAAGATGTAAGAGCATGCACTGAAGATATTATGTCACAATCTTTTTTTTCTTTCACTTATGCTTAGGGAGTCTTATTCATGACATTGGTCTAAGCAGCATTTTAAAGTGGTACAGGGCGTGTGAATTAAAAATGAGTTTTAAAATATAGACTATGAGAGTTTTGATTTCTGCTCTTGCTGACTCACTCCTTTCTCTTCTTTCAAAAGGCAAAGCATTGGTGTCATAGAATGAAATATTAATTAGCAGTGTATTTTATAACTTTACTTCATTCCAGAAAATAAGCATTACAAATAGGCATCTGTGACCTATGAACAGACATAAATGATGAAAAATCATGCTAGGAATCTGTTTATTGTGTTTTAAGCAGTTTACTTCATCATTTTAGTTCTCAGGAGGGATCATTTGAGTTGAAAAATGAAAAACTTACTCTGGTCACTGGTAGCTTCACTATGTGAGACCTGTTACTGGATATGACCCTGTGAACACAACACACACATTCTGTAGAAGATATACATAAACAATTATATCGTACATGGAGAGTTTTCATCTCAATCTACTGGAGCACACCCGGGAACACTTGCATCACCAGGTTCACCCTGCTGACCCACAACAACACTTGCGTAGAAAACAGCAGCCACTCCAGTTTAAAAATTCTACATAGATTTCCAAGACACTTATGTTGTCCTTATTTTAAAACCGATAAAAAATCTGATAAAAAAATCTGAAAAACTGATTTAAAAAATCATAAAACAATGATACAAATATAGAATGTAGAAAGACTGAAAGACGTGTGTTACCACTGCAGTAACGGGTGAGCAAGGGGGTCAATTCTGTCCATCTGCTTCTTTATCTCCAGATATGGAGCCTGTTGGCCACAAATTCAACCTTAGGCCAAGTGCACAAAATTCAATAATGGGACATATGCAATAAAGAAAACAAAAACATTTCCAAAGGCCACAATTTATGATTTATTTTTTCCCTAATATATTGAATTTGGCATGTAAACACCAATTGTACATTAAAATATACAGAAGCATGTTCTATGTAGAGGAAATGATGACTTGTTTTAAATCAACAAAACATGCCATTTGACTGGGGTGTTTTAATGTTTACAAAGAACTATAAGAATAGCAATATCAGTAAACATGGTAATACTGGGTTTTAAGTAGGAAGCATTTCACTCATACCTGGGTCATTTCTCTGATCGATGTGAGGCTATCAAGAGCTTTCATTACTCGATCATAGTCCTTTTTCTAAGAGAAAGGAGAGGATTGTTATGGCATGAGTGAGCATTATGCCAATGCTGCTTAATTTTAGTGTTATTTTTCTCAATGCATCATCTGTCAAATATTTTAGTTATAGATAATGAAATGTCCAGTGTACCCTTGGATTGAAGGCCAGTGTCTGAGGGTCATTAGGATCTACTACAGAGGGATATGGCTCAAAAATGACAACTTTCCTTGGAGATTCCAGGGCAGAGCGACACATGGACACCAGCAAGTCGACAACCTGCAGATAGTAATAAACAATGCACAACATCATAAGTATCCTGAGAACACTGAAAGCAGTAGAGAAGGTAAAATAACACCCAGTTATTTTATAAGTTAAATATTTGTGGGTGTTCTACAGTGCGTACCTGGGCACCTGTGGCAATCTCATCAGCAGCCTCATTCATGACCCCTAACGTTTGGAAGGCAAAGACACATAACTCTCTCTCACAAACTGTGGGCTGTGAAAACACAAAAGTACTTAATTAGCCTAGCCACAGTACATACAGTTCATATAGATTAAGCTTCAACCAACTGTTGCATACATCGTAGCAGTTTCTACCTTTTGTGAACCTCACATTTTTTAGTACAGTGGACATGGGCAGTTTAACTACAGACCTCTAAGTAAATAGGACAGAGAACTGAGAACAAAAATACATACAGGTAGTTTTAAGGGGAGGCGAAAATCAAATTACACCACTGTTTGTAAACTATTAAGACATACTCACTCTGAGCATTGGTCCATTTTGGAACACATGAGGTTCATCGCAGACCACACAGAACTCGTTCAGGACCGGGATCCTCTGCTCCGCATACTCCATCGTCTGCAATTATAACATCCAAAAATATTTTCTGTTAACATGTTTGTTGCATCCACATACACATTCCAAATAACAGTTTTGCAGTGTCTGTAGGCTTAGTACTTACTTGGACCAGAAAGCCACGGTCTCTGACAGGTATAGACTTTGCTCCATTGTTTGGCTAATCAACAAGACAACAAATATTATACAATTCTAGACAATACCATAATTCAACACATGATCAAACAAAAAAAAAAACAGACACAACTGAAAAAAATACATTTTTATGCAGCAGAAAGTAGTAAACAACCCCTACACTCAATGTAATTGATCTCTATCACTGTAATTCAGAATCCCTAAATTGTAATGGTGTACCCATTACACATTTTTCCCATTCTAATGCTCTCATACATTTAAATCAGGTTTGTAAAAGAGTAATAGCAAAAAACTGAACAATGCAGGGAAGCTCGCTGATTGGGAAAACCATTTGCATATTAATAAAACGTACATATATGCCCAAAAGTATCCAAACACTTGTTCCTCCAACATTTCTTCTGAATGCAGGGGTAACACAACCAGAGGTCTTTGCTATAGCCTCTACTTTTCTGGGAAGGCTTTACACTACATGCTGAAACATTACTGTAAGGATTTTACTGCATTTAGATGCAAGTTCAGTGAAATCAGGTACTAATGATTGGATCAGGTTTGCAAACGGCTCAAAACAAAGGCATGTAAAGACCACTCTAGAGAATACTACTCCACTGTCCAGTACTTCAGTTTAGCTTGATCCCTCTTTGAACTACTTCTCTCAAAAAATAATGTACACTGTCTTAGGTATCAGGGAATGTATCTGTAACTATTTTAAATAATAACTTACTGTGTCTAGATAGCATCTGACATGGTGTAAAAAAATTATATAGCATAATTCTTTAGAAATGAGGAGTATTATCTGGTTAGTGCAGCTTCGGGTTAGTGGTGGTGTGGTTTGTACAGACTTTTGCTGGGCTACACTAAGGCAGAGATGTAAAACTTGGTGCTTTGGGTCAGACGTCTCGGGTTTTATGCAGGTGCAGTCAAAGGCTCTGATAAAAAAGGTGCTGAGATTAAAGCTGTCATGAGAAGAAGCATCTGGACACTTTGGACCTGTGCTACATGAAAGGCATGACCATATCCGAGCTCCAAAAAGAAAGACAGCCACACTCCTTACCGGCGGTGTAGAAGAGAGTGCCGGGGCCAGGATGCCGATGAGCCCTGAGGTAAGCGAGAGGCGGCGGCTCTCACCGGCTGGCTCCTTAGGCAGTTCGCCCTTACCCATCTTGGTGCTGCTGGAGTAGGACCTGCTGAGCAGCCGGTGGTGGTGCTTGAGGCCGTCCAGCTCCTCGGTGCGCACGCTGCCTGAGCACGAGCGGCTCAGGAGCCGGTGGGGCTTCAGAGCACTGCCACCATCACTACTTCCACCACTACCACTACCACCGCCATGCTCACAGCGGGGCTCGCCAGAACCGGAACGGGGCAGCAGCCGGTGAGGCCGCAGGCCTCCCCCGCACTCCTCAGGCTTCATCGCAGCCCGCGGCAGCAGCCGATTGGCCTGAGGCTTGAGAACCGGTGGCAACTCCAGACGTGGCTCGCCTGACATCGAGTGCCCTAGCAGCTTGTGCGATTTGCCAGCACAGCCATCCACTTCCGGTTTCACAGCACTGGAGCAGGTGCGGCGCAGGAGCCGGTGTGACTTGGACACGCAGCCATCCTGCTCAGGCTTAAGCTTTTTCTTGTTCTTCACACAGCCAGGAGGAGGGTAGCTGGGGGACCTTGATGACCACAAGCAGAGTAGTATTTAGAGAGAAAAGTATTTAAAAGATGTAAACGAAACACATCAAATACAAACAGTTTACCTTACCCCACATGTATTTGCTTAGCCATGGCTAATGCAGCTAATAAATATTGGGAACTAAAATAATAGGCATTATTTATAAACCCAATTCAAAGGTAGGGCAGTATGTAAAATGCAATCAAATCTACTTCGACCTGCATTTTAATAAAAACAGTACAAAGACAAGATATTTAATGTTTCACCTTATCAACCTCATTGTTTTTCATAACTATACACTCAGTCTGCAACATATTTTGGACAGGGTCCATTTAAGACTAGAAACATTGTGAAATGCATAAAAAACGTACAGTCTATTCAAACATACAATTTACAGTTACAAATTTACAATTATGCTTAAACATAAAAGGAACATCCAAAAACGTTCTAATCCTTTATTAGCAAGGATAAATCCATGACTCACTACCACACCAAAAATTCATCAGCAAAAAATTTTGCAGGTTAAACAGAAATGTCAGGTATCTGGAGAAATCCATTGTGTTTCAAGGGCGAGGCCGAAAACCACAGAAGACTTTCAACCTCTCAGATGACTGCATTAAAAACTGACATGTTTCTATGGTGGGTTCAGGGTTCAGGAATATTTGACAAACTTTTGTCTACAAACACTGTTTATCACAGCCTTCACAAATGCAAGTTAAGACCTTATTATGCACATATTTTAACAATGCAAAAAATGCTCCTGACTTGTCTGGACATAAGCTCGTCTGAAATAGACACACACAAGAAATATTTAGTATTGTGGATTGAAAAGTTACTCTTTATTAAGATAGGTGTGTTCTCCAGGCCAAAATAAAAAGCACCACCCAGATTATTATCTACATAATGTTCAACAGCATTATTAACGCTGAACACATCTTGCAGCAAGCCTTCTAGACTAGTCTTTTTCACTGACACCCATGCTCATTTCAACACAATTCTACACGTTACCATAGCATGGCTGAACAATCAGAGAGTGATTGCCCTGCCTGTAGTGCAAAAGTGTCTCCCTGTGAAAACCTGTACCATATTAAGCTCAAAATAAGTCAACAAAGGGCATGTTATGGTTGCATAGCTGAAGGCTTGTATTAAAAAAATTTAAAAAATACTTCACTTCCATTTAAACTGCAGACTTGTTCAAAAACTACTATGCATTGTTTAGTACCTACTATGAAACAAATACATAAATCAGGAACTTACAGACCTGTTAAATTTATGGGGTTAATCCTTTAAGGCCAACTCACAAATGTGGCTGTGTCTGCTGTGCAATCTAATGATCTGTGTTAATGTGATTTCTGCTATTTTTCCATTTATTTATAGTATGAAGAATAAAATTTAGAATACATTTTTATTCTCTTTTACAAACTATAATTTCTAACAAGATGGAGTGCATGAACAGTCTGCATGAACCACAGTCTGAAGAAGTTAGTGTGTTCACTTGGTGGAAAAAAGCACAGTGTATCCAACAAATAAGGCTTCTTTTATATAGTGATGGAAAACACAGCAGCACACAGACAACTCTGATTCCATACCCTGGTAAATTTATACTGCAGCCAATATGGACATGCTTGCACTGCAACACCTCTAGAGGCAAATACAAATGAGATAAAGGCGACAAAGAAAGTCTCTTGTATTGTCATGTATTGCCAGAGCGATGTTTGGTTTGATAGGAGTAGGATAAAACAGACACAGACTGAAGAGCACAGCAGTGTAAATTCTGTCTTGATGTGGCTTCATCTGTTTTTGTTATAATTACATTTTCTCATTTTGAGTTCTCAGTTGTCCTCACTGGGAGATAATTTGCAGATTAATTACAGATCAAAGTGTTGTTTAAAGCTTGAGATGCAAGACAAAATAACAGAAGATATGAATGCTGATACAAATCAAGGCTTCAACTAAAAATAATCCTGACATATCAAGTCTAATTTCAGTTCTCAAAAAAGAACTCCTGGTGGTTTAGCCTGCATCATTTGAGAACTTAAAGACTTCTCAAAAGCAACCTAAGAAATTTCCATCTGTATAATTAAAATGCATTCTCAACTGAATTCTGAGGATTTGCTGACATTTGGTTGAGTTTTACAACCATAAAATTCACATTATAGCAGCAAATCATATCTTAATTTCTTATTAAGTTTAAAAAATCCTAAAAGCTAAACAAGCAGCGCTGTCCTTACCTGCGGAGAGTGGAGAAGATGTGCAGAGGTGACTTCACCTTCTTGTCTGTCTGCTTTTTGCTGTGTGGGCAGTTGATCTTGTCTTTAGTGTGATGCTTCCATTGCTGAGTGACAAAAGTCTGCATTATCCTGATAAGAGAGAGCAGGCAGATTCAGAGTTAAAATCGTAATCAGTTTTGGCATAGCTTAAAAAATAGAATACAACAAGAAGTGTCAGACATTATTGCACAATTCTTTAAAAATGAATAAGAAATAAAACATACTTTTTCAGCTGATGTCCCAGGCCAAACCTGTCTTTTGTGGACACTTGAAATACATCAACAGTGGGAACTGGAAAAAATTACAGGCACAAAACAGAAATTGAAGTTAATATCAGAGTTTAAACTAGAATGGCATTTTAGAAGAGCTGGCTACAGGTTGGGGAGAGGTGAGAATAAGGTCCAGACACACAATAGAGAGGATGTAGACATCTACTAGGGCTGAACGACTAAGGGTAATAATATTTAATCACCGTTTATCTGACCAGTAGTGTGACTGGAATTTTAATTGTTTTTTGTATACTTTAGAGCTCTGAGATTGCTATTTTGGCCAAGAAGACCAGCACATTCACTTTTTTCTGTCTTAAGCCTTTAACACTGTATGTGGAGCAGCGAGCCACCTGGCTATGGTTGTTTGGTTGCTCCTGATTGGTGTAACTCATCAACAATCTAAAACTTCCGTGTTAAAAGGTTAGAATTCTTCCACATGGTTGACCTAAAACTTGACAATGTGATTCATATAAAGGCTATAATATTTAAAATGGCACCTCTTACCATTTGGAAACTGCCAATGAACTTCAGCTAAAACGTTAGAAAAGTACCATTTACCATTCACCAATTACCATAGTATTAGATAAACATTTTTAAATATTTAACACATTGCACAATTGCTTGTCTTAAATTGGCTAACATTGTTAATTAAAAATGTAACAGCGTACCACAATGAGCAAGCTAACACTGTGTTTACATGCTGCCATTACAGCGCCTTCGCCAATGCTGACCTTACAATTTGTAATATTTTCATAATTTGTTTTAAGTCATTAATCAGTGGGAGGAGGTTTAGGTTCCAAGTGGCCCTCTAAGTTACGTCCTTGGGTTTCACTGCATATTGCAAACCTCAGTCTTTCTGCAACACACTTGCCACTGAAAGTTGTATTCTATTTCACTGCTACATATTCTCTATTGACAGTAATCCACCCTAATACGCAGTTATACATTTTTCACCTATATTTTAATTAATTGAAATACATACATAAGAAATTCCATTATAGTCAACTGTAGTGTGTGTGTGATCTGACCTGGTCCATTTAGATACTGCGTGAGGGAGCAGTGAAGACGCACAATAACAGGTTCCGTCCTGATCACATCCCAGGCGAGGGCAATTTCCTCCTGTGGACAAAAGTTAAAGCACTCTTACACACTCTTACCTACTTATCTGATCTTACATCTTTCAGTCCTATGTATCTTATATGACAGTAAACAAAAATACTTACATCTAGGAAACTGACATCAATGTGTAGATCGATGTCTACATCATCAATTGCACCATATTCCCTAAATGAAAAAAATACATGACCATTTACTACAAGATTTCAGATCTTCTGATGATTCATTAATTATCTGACTGCAATTCAAGAATCATTCACGTTTTCATGGTGTCACATCAACCAAACGTAAAGTTTTTGAGAATTTTACTTACAAAAAAGTCAGATTAATGATTGCCAATTTTCATTTTATTACGGTACTGTTTCCAGGATGCTTTCAGTTTTTATGCTGTTTATTTCATTTTATTAATAATTTTTGTTTTGTTTCTATTTTCTCAAAAAGACTTTTAGTTTTGTTTTTATTTAGCAGCAACATTAAAATATGCTATGTTTCTCAGAGATTTTGTCATGATGATAATAATCAATCATAGAAGAAATCCACATACACTAAACATGAGAAAAGTTTTTTTGTCTATTACACTATTTAGTTTTCATTCTTGTTGATGTTAACATATTTATGTTTTTTTCATAAAATGATATTTTTTTAATAAAATCTTTCATTAATGATGATTAATCACTTGCTAGTGGATTCGAGGGGTATAATAGGCGAGGCCAATGATAATAAAAACATAATATAACAATACTTAGACATTTTTACGATATACAAAAAGCTGTATTTTTGTTGTAATTATTATTCAACATTTCAAGCACTGCCAATGAACTTCAGCTAAAACGTTAGAAAAGTACCATTTACCATTCACCAATTACCATAGTATTAGATAAACATTTTTAAATATTTAACACATTGCACAATTGCTTGTCTTAAATTGGCTAACATTGTTAATTAAAAATGTAACAGCGTACCACAATGAGNTAATATAACAATACTTAGACATTTTTACGATATACAAAAAGCTGTATTTTTGTTGTAATTATTATTCAACATTTCAAGCACTGCACTGCACTAAATCCAGGTAACCTGACTTAATTATGTTCTTTGATTGAAAAAAACATGCATTCAATCTGATAAATTGTAACAATTTATCATGATAAATATCAATATCTCCTCCACCACAACTTTACAGCAACTCATGTAGCCTACTTTGTTCACTGGCACCATCATGCTCATATTATAAATCCATCAAAGATATATATCATTCAGTCATGTTTAAAAGTTACATGGAAGAACACAGTTTTCTTTGGATAACTGTGCAAAATCATACGTTCAGCAAAAAACTTCTTTCTTTTTTCAGTAGCAGCAGCAGCAGCACACAGAAATGTATAAGGGTGCACCAAACTGATGACACAACTATTCAGCATGTCGGCAGCTAACCAAAAACACCATCCTCAGCATATTGGAACAAAAATGGATGTAGCAACCAACTTCATTCTGTAGTCAAACAGGCCGCCAGCCACAGAAATGTATTTAACGGTAAGAACCAGGAAATAACAGCAAGCTAGAACATTCTCTACAACCTATAACTCTACTGCTGGCACACTGAGCCACAGTCTAGCTCAAGATCAACACATATTCCCTTTACTAAGGAATGTCATGGGGGATGCACTTAGTCCTCTATTCAGTCAAGTCAAAAAAGTCTGATTTTTAAGTCAGTCTGACACGAGAGGCTTTAAGGAGGCTACTTGTTCCCTTTTGAGCCTAAGTGAAAATTCCACACCATTATCGAATGTGAAAATCTGAAAGTATTGTTTTTACTGTCTGTATTCCACTTTTTAAAGGGTTCGTCCAGTCACATTTGGGTATTCAGTATAGCAATGGACAGTATGCTGGCATCACATTATGCAGAGAAATAAAAATCAACAAAAGTGAAGATAGATGGTTTAGGGTGGAAAATACAAATTTAAAAAAAAGTTTGTAGAAAAAAAGCATCCAGGCCTAGATCTTTAGGAGCAAATTATTATTTATTATCATAGGCAGTCATAGGCAGATTTTGCATGAGTTTTTTGGGCCATGTCATACACCTTTATGTATTAACATCACATGGAGGCTCAAAATTGAATGTCTGGCTTGATGAAGTCTCAAATGGTATATGACAATGATAGCAATCTACAGCGAAATGCAAAATATTATGCAAAAATAAAAGGACAACAGCAATAAATAAAATACATTAATTATTACAAATAGAATGCTCTTTCAACATGCTTGCAATCAGATTAATCTACTCAGGAAAGGGGTGCAATGCTTCTCCACATTTTCACTACAGATGCCCCCAAAACCTACATGAAGTAGCTTTAAATTAAATCATGGTACAATCTGAGAATTCATGATGCACTCATTAGAAGTATCACAGATATACAGTAAGGCTTTTTCGCAAAATTGGTCCTATTCATTGAGAAGCATAACTGGTTGATTCCATTGTGTTACTATTTGTGTTGAATGTTAATTATCCGATATCACATATTATCTGGGTGGCGGTTCATTCTCAGCACTGCTGTGACACTGATGTGTGTTAGTACACTATATTGCCAAAAGTATTTGCCCTCCTATCCAAATCATTGAATTCAGGTGGTATGCAGAATGCTACTACAAACATTAGTGAAAGAATGGGTCGCTCTCGGGAGCTCAGTGAATTCTATAGCGTGGTACCGTGACAGGATGCCAACAAGTACAGTCGTGAAATTTCCACGCTACTAAATATTCCACAGTCAACCGTCAGTGGTGTTATAACAAACTGGAAGCTACTGGAAACTGGGCACGTAAAATGGCAGAGCAGGGTCAGCGGATGCTGAGGAGCATAGTGCACAGAGGTCGGCAACTTTCTGCAGAATCAATCGTTACAGACCTCCAAACGTCATGTGGCCTTCAGATTAGCTCAAGAACAGTGCATAGAGAGCTTCATGGAATGGGTTTCCGTGGTAGAGCAGCTGCATCCAAGCCTTACATCACCAAGAGCGTTGAATGCAGTGGTGTAAAGCATGTGCCACTTGACTCTAGAGCAGTGGAGACGTGTTCTCCGGAGTGACCAATCACGTTTCTCTGTCTGGCAATCCGATGGACGGGTCTGGGTTTGACGGTTGTCAGGAGAACGGTACTTGTTTGACTGCATTGTACCAAGTGTAAAGTTTGGCGGAGGGGGGATTATGGCATGGGGTTGTTTTTCAGGAGTTGGGCTCGGCCCCTTAGTTCCAGTGAAAGGAATTCTTTATGCTTCAGAGATGTTGGACAATTTCATGTTCCCAACTTTGTGGGAACAGTTTGAGGATGGCCCCTTCTGGTTCCATATGACTGCGCATCAGTGCACAAAGCAAGGTCCATAAAGACATGGATGAACAAGTGTCTAACATCTGTGTCCGACCTCACAAATGCGCTTCTGGAAGAATGGTCAAAAATTCCCATAAACACATTTCTAAGCCTTGTGCCTTCCCAGAAGAATTGAAGCTGTCATAGTTGCAAACGGTGGGCCAAAATCATATTAAACCCTATGGATTAAGAATGAGATGTCACTCAAGTTCATATGCGTGTGAAGGCAGATGAGCGAATACTTTTGGCTTTATAGTGTATGTGTTTGGCTGGTGTAAGTGGATCAGTTTTTAAACACTGTGTCCACTCACTGTCCACTATTTTTGACACTCCTATCTTGTTGGGCCACCTTGTATGTGTAAAGTCAGGCTCATCTATTCTGCAGTCTGTGTTGGTCATCCTCTAGTCCTTCATCAGTGGTCACAGGATGCTGCCCGCAGGACACTGTTGGCTGGATAGTTTTGGTTGGTGGACTATTTTCAGTCTGATCCACTGAACACCAGCATGACACACACTAATCAGTCCAGCTGTACATCTGCTCATCTGTGACTTCTTCCATCTAATTATCATCACATAAAAGCTGGATAATGATTCCAGGTCAGTATGAGTGGTGCAGCATGCTAGGAGTGTATGGACAGAGAGCTGTCAATCAAGCTGCTCATTAGCCACACCCACACAGTTCTTGGACAGGTGTGATCAGCAGTTTTTATGCCACATTTTATCATATTCATATATAATATTAAACATCCAGCAATGCTGAAAAATAACAATAGTTTAGTATCATACAAATATTTATGGTTGAACTTCACTTTGCAATGCGCAACACACTGTAAACCGATTTATATTCTTCCTCTTCTTCTTTTTCTTCTTCTTCTTCTCAGGGCAGACCCCCAAGCATACATTCAGTGTTGGTCTGACACACTCATCTGTTTGTCTTTTTCAGTTCATCCCTCGTTTCTCTCATAGAGTCCCATTCATTTTCATCCCCAATCAAACTCTACGGTTGCCTTTAACACCCAGACACCAAACTGCATGCACTTATTCCAGGCAGATCCACAAACTCCACAGCCGTACTGACCCACATTCCACTATGTGTCGTTTATTCATCTCTCATTTCTCCCACAGCAACCACAGCCTAGCAGGAAGTGGTTCATTTGTGCAACCACTCTTCTAGTGTAATAGGAAAATTTGTTTCCTAAGACTAATGAAGTGGCCCGTCATGAAAAAGGCACTGCTACAGCCTGATTAGTCCATGGTCATCAGAAACATCACAGTTTTCTAAACTCCTCTGACAAAGTCATAAACAGTGCTATGATGAGGGGCATAATAGAAGTAGTGTGTGCCACTATGAATGATGCTTCTGTATTTTGTATTTATGTTTCTATTAAGGTTCCTGCAGTCATTCTCGGCCATGCACTCCTGTCATAAGATCATCATGACGACTTTGTTGTGACACTCAGAACAGACCATCACCATGGTTACACGTCAGCCTCTAAGAACCACAGCATCTGCAAAGCAGGGGGTCAGGAGATAATAATCTACCTCTCTCCAGCAAAACCTTTCAAACACATACAGAAACGGATAAAAGAACTTCAAGTCCCGGAACTCTAAACAATCACTTGCGCTCAAATGAGGTGATTTTTTTTTTCTGGCTCGAGTTCATAATATTATTAGCTCCAAAATTAGACCATTGAACGCTAGTGGCATTGCAATCACATATCAAAACCAATTAATGCACATACAGCACGAGCTTCCTGCACAACACTTAAAAATAAATATATTTTTTTTAATGAAGGGCCAATACAAGACCACAGAAGAAATCCAAGATGATTCAGCGGCAGATTTACTAGCAATATATCCTGTTTAACTTCACAAAAACATCAAGAATAGACAGTCAAATAGACAGTCAAACTGGAAATTCTAACACATTTTTCCTCCATTCAATGACATATATGCTCGTAAAACAGTATCGGAGAGGGTCTCTGAGGCTTTGTAGAACAGGACGAACGGTTCTTTGCACAAAGAGTAACTGCTCACCACAGTTTTCCTGATATAGTTATAGCTAACTGTGCTCAGGGCCACATACCTATTTAGTGGGATGATGTGATGAAATGAAGCAGCTTTTCAGTGAATGGTTCTACATTTACAATGCCAACATTGTGGCATAGCATCTAGCTAAAATTGAAAAATTCAAATAAGTTCAGTTCACTTGCATGGTTGTAATAGATATGAAAGTCATGCATGCTTTTTAATCCACCAATCAAAAAGAGTTGGTTAGCATTACCTTAGTTAGTGTGCTACCAGCTCTTTTCAACACAGAACAACTTCAGCCAAAGTTGAGATGTTTGCGTTGGAGTGACAGAAATCTTGTTCCATGGGGTTTGAATAAGCAGACTCCTCCCTAAGCTAAAACTAACCAGCTCCTCTACACTGGTTAGCTTAGCTAGTGGCCTACAGATCCATACGCCACAGTACAGGCTCATTTCTGTCTGCTCTGATGTTGTTACAAGTGTAGATGATATAAACCTCTCCCCCAGAGACTGAAGTCAAATGACTGGTGTTGCACTGACAGAAAGCTGAAATCAAACCTGTTCTGTAGTGGTTGAGATGTAGCCTGCTGGGCAAAGCTAATGCTAGTGTAACATTACTTAGCAAGATAAAGATTCATAGGCTCGCAGACTCAAAGAGCACAAAATCAAGTGACTAATGTTGGAATGACAGCCTGAATCAAAGATGTTCAGTAGTAGTTGCTGCTGAGCCACTCGTGTGTAATGTTCTCTGCTTGGGTGTGAGAGCCAGCTGACACTGGTTTGGCTTCAGCAGCTTTAAAAGAAGCTGAGAGGGAAGAGCGAGGGAGACAAAAGACGAACAAGCATCAGAGAGGACTGAGAAGAGAAAGAACACTGAAAAGTGAAAAACTGAAAACTAACAATCAACCTCCTACCTGGGCTAGCATATGGCATGCTACAGACATGAATTAGAACGAAGGCAAAATGTTTAGACATTATATTGGTTTTATATATAGGTAAAGAAACAATACATGCATCTGAATTCATTTCTTAAGCTCTAATTAATTGGACTCTATCAGTTGTCTGTAATGAAATGTTTGTCTGCTCAGTGATCAAACTCTTGAATCTGGGCAACAATAAAATAAACCCTACCTGAGCAAGTTCATAGTAGTTTGGTGAAAAACAGTAGGTAATTTGGCCTGTAATTTCTCAGAGCATGAGGAAGAAAAGCACAGATATGGCCGATTCAGTTGGAAATAAACTCTCCACATAGCACCTGTAAAAGTGGAAATTACTCCCAGACCACATTTGAATTTAATGAATTTAATTTAATTAAAATGGGCCTATATTTTATTTTCACAAATGTGCACACATGTATGGACTTAAGTTGTAGACCTTACAGAAACTTCACACTGCTGCAAGTCAACTGAGGACACGGAGTGGAACAAGTACATCAAGTTTTCGGGCACTCAAGTCAGGCGCAAAACACAAGAGAGGCCCACAGTGTAAAGGTCAAACGCACATAACAACTAAAGAGAAAAAAAACAGGCAGGTATTTGCAGCTATAAACTTAACTCTAGGGTTTGTGCATCTGGATGTCTGCAGCCTTCAAAATCAGATCAGCAAGGCCTAGCATTCAAAGAAGCTTGCTTTTAATAGCTGCTTTAGCATGAAGTCAGAATGACAGCAGCTTTTAAGAGTGCCAGATTCTAGAGATGAATCATTTTATTAGCAACAGCTTGGGAGCATTTGTTATGATTCCTTCCTAGTTTATGTTGTCAGCCATGCACATTCTCTCAGGATTTTGTGGACAGCTGCTATGATATGCAGCGCCAACAACCAGGTCAAATACAAAGAGGTTTGCAATCCCGATGCCTTAAAAATGAATTCGTCATCATCTCACTGGAGGAATACTAGGCGGACGCTGATTGTAGTACGCAAGAGCCGCTCAGTGTCAAGCTCTGGCTTGTGATGGACACAGAAGCAATCAGCACATCATAAGATCAAAGTGGCCAAGCTAAGAGAGCAGACTGTCTACAGCCGTTTTCAGCATTATGAGAAGTCAAACAAGGTCAGATGATATTCACTTTAAAAATACTAAAATATCCTCAAATATTTCAAAAGATGATATTAGCAATAATATTCTAAAAAAGAAACCCCTCGTGTACTGGCCTCATTTGACACCCTTTTTCACAGTAATCTTAAAATGCTATTTCCACCTGTCTTGGAGGAGTTACACAGTCATGTTGGAACAGGAAGGGGCCATCCCAACTGTTCCCACAAAGTTTGGAGCATGAAATTGTCCAAAATCTCTTGGTACGCTTAAGCATTAGGAGTTCCCTTCACTGGAACTAAGGGGCTGAGCCCAGTTCCTGAGGAAAAACCTCACACCATAAACTACTCTCCACCAAACTTTACACTTGGCACAATGCAGTCAGACAAGTACCATTTTCCTGACAACCGCCACACCCAGACTCGTCCATCGGATTGCCAGATGGAGAAGCATGACTCGTCACTCCAGAGAACACGTCTCCACTGCTCTAGAGTCCAGTGGCACATACTTTACACCACTGCATTTGACGCTCTTGGTGATGTAAGGCTTGGATGCAGCTGCTCAGCCATGGAAACCCATTCCATGAAGCTCTCTACGCACTGTTCTTGAGCTAATCTGAAGGCCACGTGAAGTTTGGAGGTCTGTAGCAATTGACTCTGCAGAAAGTTAGCGACCTCTGTGCACTATGGGCCTCAGCATCATGTCATTTTGACCGTTAGAAATCATCAATAAAAAAGTCACCAGAGAAATGTTCTTCTGTACAAACTCAATGTTAAGTGGGCATTACACCAGCTTGTCTTTGCTCTTATAGGCCCCTTTGCTGATCAACAAATGAGTGAATGCTGGTCAAAACCTTAACATTAGTCTTGTTCATTTAGCATAAAGAAGCAGCTGACATTGGACATAAGGTAGACACAGTTAACAGCACTTAAATACATTTTTACGTGAATATGGTTCAGTATTTTGTGATGTGGGTCACATGATTTTATGTAAGATTCAAAGGTGTATATATATATATATATGTAGTTGCAGCTGTTTTTGTTTGAGACTACTAATGCAGGCCTAACATAAGCACAAATTAATCTTATTAACTGCCACCTCTTTGTAAAAAACCCAGGCTTCATCTCTGCATAGGTATGCAAATTTTAGTGCATTAATTGTAAATGTGCATTCAAGTTTTCTGAAGTACCTGTCAAGGATGTATTAACTGTAAGGATGTATAGGATATATTTTCACCTAGGAAATCAGCTAAATATAATATGAACAAGGTGCCCAACCCTTTGCATAAGACCATAACTTCACTGTAGCACCTTTGCTTTGCAATGATTGTGCATATAGATACTAGCTGATAGTGCTAAAGAACACCATGGCATGACCTTGAGTGGGTTAACCGTGCCAGAGGGGGGAGGGGGAGGGTACAGAGGAGGAGGACACAGCTCAGGGTGTCACAACCCATAAATCATACCCTGTGGGGGGACAGCTATGGAAATTCATGGGGGGTTGGGGGATCTACAGACCCTGCCCATTTGTCTAAGTGACATATAGCAAGGGCAAGTGGTAGTGACAGGGCAGAATGATGGCAGCTATGGCAGGTTATGGTTTCCCCATTCGAGACTGCACAACATGTGTTGCTGAGGCCATGTTAGAAAGTTGATTAAGTTAACAGAGTTAAATAAACACATGGGCTTTTGAGGGAGCAGCTCCCTGAAGGCATTAGTGATAAGTAACACGTTTTAGTTCTTTCATTTTGCGTGATTTGAATATTTAAGCAGTTCATGCTGGCTCTGGGAGCTGTTACAAACCTTTCCTCAAAATGTTATTTTGCTTCTCTACTTCTCTTCTATTTTATTCAGTTGTGCTGTGGAGAAAACAACTAAAATGTGCTTCTTATTCTAAAGGAAAATTGTGAAAGCAAGTTGGTCATGTGTCAAAAAAAGACTTAAATACGACAAAACATAAAAATAATAAAACAACTTTCTCTTGACAAAAGAAAACACTAAGTAGAAGTTAACAGAAGTCAACAGATGTCAATAAAAACCCCGTCTGTTTCTGCAAATACGCTCTTAAAACCTGCTTCAACTACATTATATTGGGACACCTACATGTTACACCAGCAGGACCTTTTATGAATCCCATTCTAAATTCATAAGCATTAATATGGAATTAGTCCCCCTTTTGCTGCTATAACAGCTTGCACTCATCTGGGAAGTCTTTCTACAAGGTTTTGTCTTGTCCATCCGGAATAGTATTTGTGACGTTAGGCACTTTGGTTGGACGATGGGGTTAAGGGGTTAAGTTCGATGGGGTTAAGGTCAGGGCTCTGTGTAGGCCAGTCAAGTTGTACACTGGAGCACAGTCATGCTGGAACAGAAAAGGGCCCTCCCCAAAATATTTCCACAAAGCATACAATGGTCCAAAATGTCTTCCCCAGTAATGCAAAAGCCATCATGGTCGGGAGTCAAACGATATTGTGTAAGCAGCAGTCTGACAATATGCATATACGTTTCACATGTCCTGAAGGATGTGCATGCTAGTCTTCACCCTTTCAGCTTTGTGGCATTGCGTGTTAAAGTGGTAAAGCACAGGTGCCCTCTACAAACTGGGTATTAATTAACAAAATGAACAAAACAGGTTCTCTGCTCTTTTCAAAGTTGATGACTTACAGAGATGTATAGAGATTAGGTTGAAAAAACAGAATGCAATGCCCAGTAGAAACAAGAGAAAGGCCACGTACCTGAGCGATACTGCATGATGGCCGTATAAGTCCCTCACGGCTGCCAGGTCTGCTTCCAGCTGAGGGTGTTTGTGAAGCTCGCCATCATAATTCACCTGCCAGGGACAAACCGCACACATACAGGTCAGGATGCAGATGCTAAGCCAGAAATGCTAATGTACACAGGCAGAGGTGCTTTCATTCAGCTTTGGCAGAGAAACTTGGGGACAGCTCGTTGTCCGAAGTAGGAACAGTTTTCAACCTTGAGCCAGGACGTTAGCCATAAAAAACGTCTTGAAATAAATTCTTTTTATCTACTTTATCTATCTTGGGGATGATTTTTTTTAATTCACTGCTATAATGAAAAAAGCAGAACTTGTTTTTTGGAGGAGCTGGAGGAAAGGAACACAGAAAGTGTTCAAAATCTCCCATGAGATCCTTGAATAATCTTTATGTTTGTTCAAAGCCAGTCAGTGAACGCCTCAAACAGCAAGCTGTAGTATTTGAACTTATATTTGAACGTATATTTGAACAGATACTTGCATATCAATCAGCTCATGAAAATCAGGTCATCATAACAACCTATTGACAAATAACAACAACAATAATGAGATGGTTTTGACAGTTCAGCTTTGAAGGTTAATCTATGACAATACAGTAATCTGACTCCAAAACACAATTCCAAAAATCTAAATTGAGAGCATGCTAAAATAGTAATTATTATTTATATTCCTGTTCTTTTATTTTTGGTGTCAAAAGTTGTGATCAAAAGTTGAGTCTTCATAGCAGCTTAAAGTAAGAACTGAGCACAAATCTCAAAATGACTGAGAATGCAAAACCAGTTTGTACTCCTGATGAATACTAAATACTACCCCAGACAAAGGGCTTAAAATGTACAGCAGCAGATATAGTACTTTTTGAAGAATGAAGGGTTTATCTCTTTTGGTAATTCTCACACTGAATGTCAAACAGGCTCTTTAATTTTGTGAAATGAAGAGACTTAAAATGATTACAACATTAATAATCACACTCGCCAGCAATTACTGTCTATTTTCACTTCGCACAAAATAGTCCTGAAAAACCTGATCGGATCTGGCCAGCTTTAGAATGGATGTTTTCATGTGCACAACATGGTGGGCAGGGATAAAGAATTCCCACAGGCTTCTCCTTAAATCAGATGTTATTAAAGGTTTATTTAAAAGGCATGGAAAGCATTTCATTCTATTAAATGGAAGTTTCTTGTGGTGCTCCAGGTTCCTCCTGTTCAAAGATATACAGTCAGGCTGATTGGAGACAGTAAATTGCCCCTAGGTGTGAGTGTGTGTGAATGTGAATGTCTGTCTGGCTGCCCCGTGATGCTTTAACGCTGTAGGGATCACTCCAACCATTCAGTCCATTCATGGAAACTAAGCTACATAAACAGTCATACTGAATTCACTGTTTTGATTTGTATTTGTTTTCATAGAAATGCATTTACAAATACTTGCCTATTTAGCACCCAGTGGTTTAGCTCCATCCACTCGTTATAGTATAGTATATAGTGTTTTGAAACCTTTTTTTTTAACTAGGGCACAATACAGGCCTGCTAATGAAAACAGACGGCTTAAAGGCAAAGTAGCAAAAAACAGAGCGTGTTTTCTTCTGGCTGATTCTGATTCTGTTACTGTTAGGGGGTTTTTGGGGTTTTTTTTTTGTTTTTTGTTTAACCAAAAAATTGGCCAGTGGTCGATATTTTTGGCCAATTTTGTACACCTGAAGCTCAAAAGGAACATGCTAGCACATGTACAGTACTTCAGTATTAGGTAAAAAACAGTTGCATTTTAAAGGACCAAATTTCAATACCGTGAATCACGTAGTGCCACATCAAAAGCAAAAGGAACTGGCGATTTAGCACATGCTTAATTATAGTTACACCATATTGGTATAGAGGTAGCAGTAGCAGTAATATACAGCACGGCTGACTTATTTACCTCATAAAACTGAAACACAGATCAGCCACAATCAAAATAATTAACTATTAAATAAGCAAGCATTTTCTCTGATTTGTCACTGGATATCTTTATCCTGGGCCAGTTTTTGGTTTCATAAGTTGTTCATTTTCCAATTTGTTACATTTCTTTTTTGTTGTTTTACATGTACTTGTGGGTCACTTGTCTCATATCTTACCAGATTAGTCTCTTTACCATCTGATCTACAGGGTCACTATATCCACACTGACCTCTCTCAAATCGAGGCATCATAGGATCACAAGCTGTGGTAGATGTTCTAAACCACACCTGTCCAAGGAAATTGATGACTGACATGAATGGCATGATTGGCATCCCTAAAATTCTTATGAATAAAACCTAACTGCCATATTACTCATTTATATGTCCCTTTTTTAAACAGATCTGAGCCATAAGAACTCAATTATCGTTAATTTGTCTTGTTCTAGAGGGGAACGTATGTGAGGTGACACAGTCCAAACACCCTTTCTTATAATAGAGCTTGCGCAAAAAATGTGCTCTCCTCAGAGAAGTATGGTGATGGATCTGTGATGCTACTGGAACAACAGAAGTTTGTTAGTATGTCATCAAACTCATCATATAGCTAAACTCTGAATGAAACTTGGTGGGTAGGTTTGACTTTGTAAAACATGCAAATGATTCATGCTTGTGGCATAAGCAAGGATGAGCCATATCGCTATACCTGACAAAGGGCTTGTACTGATAGCTGTTTATGATGAGAAATTATAAACTTAACCTGCCCTGTGTTTGACATACACTATAAGTTGCCATAGCAATGCAGCCTGGTAAAAAGTAACCCACTGTTGAGAGAAACTTCAGGGTTGGATCAAATAATCTCCATGTTAGCTGGCTAAGCAGCAAATCCTGCTTTGAGACACACCTCTGGTGACCTCTTCCTCACTCAGAGTCTTATATCAAAGGAAGCATGTCAGCTTTCCACTACAGACCAAAGCAAATCCAGGAACCACTGGACCTAGCAAGCTCAGGAGTCCACTTGGTCTACACCTTCAAACCATCTAAAA
This sequence comes from Semaprochilodus insignis, assembly GCA_034552555.1. Classification (NCBI taxonomy): domain Eukaryota; kingdom Metazoa; phylum Chordata; class Actinopteri; order Characiformes; family Prochilodontidae; genus Semaprochilodus; species Semaprochilodus insignis. Next base: position 8,552,368 of record CM067499.1, on the reverse strand, counting down.
ATACTATAACTGTATACGCTATTGTTGTGTGCAGGGGTCATAAAAAAATAATCAAACTGTGCCGAACACCACAGTACAGAACTGATTCTGACTAACTGATGCCCTGCTGAAACAACTTTAGATGACAGAAAGTGAAAACGAAACGAAAGCTAAGTTGGCAGGCCAAACATGCCACACACCACAGGTTTAGTTCCAGATAACTGATAAAAATGACATCCAAATGATATCTGAGGGTGTCAAGTTAGGTGACGTGTGTTAGACTGAAAGCTGAAACTGAATGTGTTCTGTGGCTTGCGTGTAGCTATCTGAGGCTTTTCTGGCTCTGGTTCTACCAGCTCCACCGATCAGTGATTTCCCACATCCCTAATCAATGAGCTCTCTATAGTATAAATTAGTGGAATGTGTTTATGTGGCTGCTAGGATGTGGAATCGAAATGGAATCGCATCATGTCATAATTATGAAACACCATCATCATTTTGAAATACCAGCCTCATTTTTAAATACCGCTTTCTACCTTATTACACTGCGTGGGTACTGTAGCTTGATGTTGTTTGGATGGAGCTGGTGGAGATGACCCAATAGACAGTCAAGGAACTGGCACTGATTCTTTGTTTACCAACATGCACATGGTCCATATCTTCTAAAGTAATGATAAGTTGATTTCAGTATTTCACCCCAAAGCACCTTTGCCTCATCTGTTCCCCGGAGGCTGTCAAGTGCGGCCCTGCAGATGACGCCGCTTCAGTGATTGAACTCTCTCAGAAGCACAGAGGATGTCAGAGCTGTAATGGGGCCACATTACTGTGAGTGAGTGCCAGTGTGCATTCACAGCCACTGAGGGCATTAGGGTATGCATCTCCATCCAAATGACAGTACGCTAATCAGTCACAAAAGCCTGCCACAAGTCCAGCCCACTGGGGGCAAATCGAGTTCACTCTTTGCGGCTTTACCATAATGGATCTCCTCCAATGAGCTGGCATACGAGTCATTTAGGAGGGAGTCGCTTGTGCAGACATTCATTCATATGACTGAAACCTCCTCTCACCTTGCCTGATGAATGGGCCAATAGCCTTCTCGAGCAAAAGAAAGCCAAAGTTCTTTAATATGAGCTATTGAGGGCATTGGGGAAATTTAGCATGAAATTTAAAGTGTCCTTGGCCTGGGTTGGTTCTGAAATCCTGTTTCACGTCTTCACTTTGATAAGTGCCTACATAGATATGAACTGTCGATTAAGTTAAAGTTCACAAATTTAAAGGTCATACGGCAGGTGATGAGCATGAGTGACCCGTCATTTGTCTTTCTTCATTTGACTCTCACTCCAACTCTCATTTTATACCATTATTAGTCAAGAGTTACTAGGTTCATTGGGTTTGCTTTGAATAGTTCATCCTTGACCTTTGAAGCAAATAGTCTGGGTGCTAGAAAATCCCATTTCCAGATATACTTCCAATTAGACACAAAATATCCCAGCGAGGTTCATCTGAACTTGCCTGACCACCATAGTAGAACTCTTCGGAGTCATTATCGCCCTCTGAGTCCTCTTCTATGGCATAATGGCACTGAAAGATATGAATAAAATGTCATTTTCCAGGGCATTTGTCTGCACCTGTATTATTTACCAGATAATTTATGAAATTCATGTGAAATTCTAAAGCATCTCTCTTACCGGGTTTTTGTCGATCTGAAGCTTTGACTTGATGGAAAGACAACTGGTGGCATCATTATTGATCCTTATCTCTGCGGAAAATGAGAAACCAATGATGATAATCACAACACAATGAGCCAGTGATCTAATTTAGGACAGACTTTTCTCTGGTACATATCTGACATATTTATCTGCCTGTCACAAGCAACTGCAGCAACAAATGTAACTCTAGAAATTGCACAGGCTTGGCACACCAAAGCTAATCAACAGCAGGGCTGATGATAGGAACAAAGCTCTAGTATTGCAATTATGTTGTCACATATTGCAATTGTGATATGTCTCAAAAAATTAGGGCTGCCAAAGTTGACACACAACACTCTCAGAAAAAGGGTATTAAACTCACTGGGCTACTACCCCTCTTGTCTTTGGGGTGACACCCTCAAGAATATGTCTTCAGCACCCTTAGTTAGAAAACATAATTGTCCCGTATTCTATTGCAATTATACTTTTAATGCTGTAATGATGGCACGCACCTTGTCTTTAGGGCTGTACCCGACTCAGAATTTTGTCAGTCGAATCGGATTCGCCTGTCCTGGCCGACAATTCGACTATTCATTCATGTTTTTTCTCCATATACATTATCTAGTAATCAGTAAATCAATTGGCATACGTTTCAGATCTGATGTCCTCCTCATTTAGAAAGTCAGCAGAGTCACAGGAACGTATTTTTGAACTAAAAGAGACTTGGCATATGATGAACGATCTGGAGACTGATTTAATTACAGAATATAGCGTCGGGCAGCGAGCAACGTATTTATGCTAAAAATTAGCGCTTATAGCCTGTCTTTTTAATTTCACTTTTATTTAACTTTTTCACACAATTAGTCAATATTTACATTATTTTTATATGAAAAGAAGAATGGTAGACCTGAAACCATTTAATTATTATATTACCCGCGCTGAAATAATTATTTCTCGTTTATCTGCAGGCATATTAAGTGACTGTACTTATCTTTAAATAAAAATTATCTTAGCTGTAAACGAATAAATAAAAATATCTGTAATTTAGGTTCTAAAATAATGGAATTATAATAAAACAAACGTCTTCGGTCCGTTTTTCCTTCACCGCAAACAGCCATTATGTCTAAAACGAAAGTCAACTCACTGGTTTGAAGCAGTGTTCGATGTCTGACTAAATGACGAGCAGAATTAGCTTTAATTTGTTCGGATTCTCTTCTTCAAAAGCTCCTCCAGACTTTTCCTGAGACATCGTTCCACCCGTGTTTCTCAGCTTCACAGCTTTAGCTCCCTTCAACG
>CM067499.1:8524387-8549399 GCA_034552555.1 Semaprochilodus insignis | reverse complement strand
TACCTTTGAAGGAACATTTTAATTATTTGTATAAATAGTTCAGACAAAAGCCACTTGCATGTGATATGTTGCTATAATAGGTAGATAGATCTATGCTATAATAGATCTGTGATTGTAATCCTCTCGTTCAAATAACAGCTTTAAAACAAAATGCCTTCAGAAAGCACACTACTCAGTGCTTGTGGAACATATGGATAAATCAATGAACAACAGACTAACAAGAACAAAACAAAGCAGAAAGATCCAGTTATCCTTGAGCAACACCACTGTAACAAATATCCACAAGCTGTATGAAGGACAGCGAGTGTGAGAGGATACAGTTGCAGAGGTGTTGGAGCCTTTGACTGCATATGTGATTACATATGAGCTTTATATACAGTACTGTGCAAACATCAGAGGCCAGCCTTTACTTATTTCATTTATAGTCAATAGTTTTTCAGCGTCAGGGAAAAAGCAGAAAACATATGTGCGAGTACCCATCAACAAATGAACAACAAACTTTTCATTCTTCCCTGTTTTACAGCTTTCATTCTTTTTGGGAGAAAAGAATGAAATAACACAGCAGAACCTAGCCAGGGTCAGCCATACTTCTTGAAGACACTGTGTCTTACTGAAGGCCAGCTTGCTTCAGGTACTAACTAACTCATCTAGTAATATCTAATTCACTAAAGAACCTGCACAAGTTCACATCTTGCCTGCCATCACTACAGGGAGTTAAACCTCTATAGCTTCAGGGTGTCTAGAGCCTGGGGCTTTAAATACTGTGCTAGTGTCATTGTCCCACTCTTTGGCTAGCTATGCTGCTAATACAGTCCAGTACCTACTCTATATCTGTCACAGCAAGTAAAAATGGCACTGCTGGGGGAATTTCTTTTGTCTAGTTATGCTGACAAACACATCTGAAGTTGAAACATCTGAGTACAAGCCAAACTCTAGTTTGAAAGAGACCTTAAAACTGCAAAAGTAGAAAGTCTGCCTTGTGACTGACAGGCCATCAATCCATGCCATTTATGTACACATGCTCATTAGCCATGACACATGACGCAAGAAAATGTCAACAAGGTTAACTGTGTCTGTGGAGCTTAATTAGGTGTGGACAAACTGCATAGCAGCAGTGGTAACTGAGGGAAGACAATTTTAGTCTATTGTGTAATTCTGCATTTAAACTCTGCAATATACAAAATAATACAACTGAATCTAGACTTGATTGGATGCAGGATGCACTACAGTTAGTTAAAAAGGACAGACAATGGACCAAAACATCCTAAAATATACTGTGACTTAACTACACTGAACTTTTTTAATACAGAATAATCCTTTATTATTCTGCTGAATTTAATATACTGGAGAAAAAATAAATATGTGACCCGTGCAAAATATATGTAACATTTTATATTTTATATTTTATTCTTCTTCAACATTCAATTTAGCAGAATTCCATAGTTAAATGTGTTCTATGTAGAGGATGTTAACTTTTTCAATTAGAAATTCAAGCTAATACACGCAAGTTGACCACAAGTGTTTAAATATACAACTGCACATGTTTGAATTTGCAAGGTACAATAACTATTTAATCTTCAAACTATAATAACAAACGTGATCTGTGTGGGACAATGTATACAACTAGGACAAATAGGATGTAAAGTCTTTCAAATTATCCAGATTACAGAATGTAGCCCACCTGATTCTCTGTATTCTAAATCCCCTTTAATCCTGTTCTTTAATGGTCAGGCCCCCTACAGGACCACCACAGAGCAGGTATTATGTGGGTGGTGGATCATTCTCAGCACTGCAGTGACACTGACGTGGTGGAGGTGTGTTATTGTGTGTTGTGCTGGCGTGAGTGGATCAGACACAGCAGTGCTGCTGGAGAGTTTAAACACCTCAGTGTAACTACTGGACTGAGAATGGTCCACCAGCCAACCATGTGGGTGTGGCTAATAAGCAGCTTGATTGACAGCTATCTGTCCATACACTCTTAGCATGCTGCACCACTCAAACTGAACTAAAATCATTATACAGCTTTTATGTGATAAGTGGGGTCCTTGGCAAGTGGGGTCCTTGGCTTTACAGCCTCTGTGCCACACACAAACATCAGCACAAAACAACTTGTACCATGTCATCAGACAACGCCAATGTTGCCAGCCCTAGGGTCCAGTTAGCATCCTCACAAGCCCAGGTAAGGCATGGTCTCCAGTGCTGTGGTGGCACTTGGGTGGGTCTTCACTTTAGTGGATCATGATCATTAAGCATTTGTGGGTGGCCACTGCACTCTCCACCATGGGTGGTAATGCTTTCTATGGTGTATTCCGGTACACACGTGACACTGTGGATGGAGGAATGTGAATTATCCGCACTTTGGAAATAGAATGTCCCATCCATCTAGCATCCACTATCGTGCCTCATCCTAACTCCTTAGTATGAGCATGCTGACCAGTGTTCAGCCTCACTCATAAGATAACACGTTCCCAAGATGTCCCCTGAGGTAACACCACTCCATAATCAATTTACATGCTGCCATTCCATGATTTTGGCATGTCTGTGTATTATATCAAAATTTTAGTCAAACTTTGCATTGTAACTGCTTTGAAACCCAACATTTACACAGTCACTCAAGAGACTAAACACAGTGAACCGATATATAAACTTGCCCAATTGACCCAGAACTCCTGTTTGCAGCATTACTCTTCTTAAGGCTGAGGTCAGCTTCTTTTTTTTGTTTGCCTGACATCCAGCACCTGGTATCTGTTGAATCAGCCTTCTCATTAGGTGAGTCAGAAAAAAAAACGCTGGTTAAATCCATGGAAGCTTTCATGACTGTCTCTGTGCCCACAAGTTGTAAAACTTCGTTTGTGATCCACTAATATGGAGAAATTACTGTTTTGCTTTGTTTATTCTGGTGTTGATGATATTCTATAATAATTCAACATCCAGTTACCTCAAACAAAGGCATCAAACCCAGCTGATCTCCACAATATTGTTCAACTTAATATGAGACCAGGACAGGACGAGTCAAAATAAGCTTGAGACTAAGACAAGACCGAAACTGCTCATTTATGTGTTTGAAACAGAGAACAGTTATTGGAACTACAAAACTACTGTGTACTTTAAATGCTTCCAACTCCTCTTTGATTGTAGCCCTCTCACTACTACTGCAGTACTTGTTCATTTCCTGCTCCTTTATTTATTTAATTAAAGGAGCAGGATATTTACAGCTTCAGCAGTGTGTTCTACTTGTAAAACAATATCTCAGACTTGATGTATGTTTGTGATAAACAAAGTCACAGCATTGCAGCAGCTAAAAAATAACTTTGGATTTATCAAGAAAGTCATCCATTAACCTTTCCATTTGTAGGCAGAATTTTAATGAGAGGGCTGCTGTCATGGAGCCAGTCAAAGTAAGTAACAGTGTTTTAGCAGCAGGGTTTTAGGATAAAACATTTAAGGGTCAAACCAGGAAAATGCATTAATAAAATTTGAGGTGTAATCATTTATTGGGTTGGATTAACTTTGACATCCCTACATAATGATCATTTATGCAAACTAGGTAAACTGAAGAGTTCACAAACTTAACCCTATGACTTTATGAAATTGCCACCAGCGTTACATTGAATAAACTGGAGATGTTGCATAACCAAATTGACATCATCCTTGTTGAGGACCCTTGTTGTTTCAAACCCAATAAAATAATACATCCTTCAAAAGTCCTTGAAGAGCTCAAGATTGCTAAAATCTAGGCTAAATGTATTCTAATCCAGTGTTTTTGATCCATAATATATTCCATATAAATATTTTAACGTTGAGTACTGGCCGATAAGCATTTCTTTTCAGCTAAACTAATGTTGAGGAAACAGAACAAACGACAAAATATCAATCCAGTTTCAATGTTGCCATAATGCACAAAATCCAATTCTAACCAAAAATTGTATGTATTTATGTCACATAACAGAGATTTTACCTGTTGCTATTCTGTGGAAAATCACTGGGATAGGATCTCTTGTGACTAATACTTCATCGTCATTCTCAGAGTTGGAGACGTATGTGTTATCTGCAAGAAAAAAAAAGGCACACAGATATTAATATACACTTGCATGCAAAACTTTGAACACCACATCAAATGGCATGTTTTACTGATTTTCTAAGTGAAAGTAAGTTACACATCCTCTACAGTGAACTTAAATATGTTATGCATTGTTCTGCAAACTGTAGTGCACAATTTCTATTTATATGATGTATAACATTGGTAAACAATATAACTTAAAAATATAGAATGTCCTAAAATGTGTGTAAATGCCATGCTTACTTTTTCCAGTATGTAAGGACAAATTTCACGGATTTGTTACAATTTGCAATCTGAACTTCTACATGTAATGCTAATGATGGTTACAGTTAAAAATAGGAAAGAAATAACTGCTTGTACATATCTGCTGTGCATGTATTAAAAAAATAGAAAAATAGAATAAATTTAGACTAAAATCTCATCTCAAAGCTATTATAAAACACCACCTCAGGTATCAGGCTGCATATTTACAATTATTTCATGTATTGAAACATTCTGTGAGGAAAACTATAATGGTGCATTAAAACGTGGGCAACTTATTTTTACTTAATCAATGGAACATGCCGAATGACCAATGGCTCCCAGATGTTTACATACAGTTGTACATAAAAAAGACCAAGTTATAATTCATCTCTATCAAATAAAAATATTTAGTATTTATTAGCTTATGACCTATAATCAGCTTAGCTATAAAGACTTTCTCCATGCCTATTTTTAAAACTGCACACTGATAAGCAGAAGACTGCTACTATCTTTTCCAGGATTTTCCTGTTGAACTATCACGGCAATAAAAGGACAAACAATTATGCCAAGTTTTTTCTGAACAACCCACCATCTTTACACACTGTCCTGACTCTGAATAATGTCCAAATCCAAGCCAGGAAAAGTCCACATTCTTATGCAAAGCTGACTGTCTGCCACTGGGCTGTGGATTAAGCCTCAGCTCACGAAGCTGAAAGAGAATCCACATCCTCTGGCCTTTGACTAGAGAAAAACCTCTTGTTCATGGAAGATGTGTGTCGCATCGGAGTATTAGGGTCATTTTCAAACTGGGAAGACACTTTGGCCCCCAGCTCTAAATGTTTTTCAAGTCTTTGTATGGACAATATGCATTCTTCAGGAGATCTAAAATTGTTTGCTTTAGGGTAACAAAAAGAATTTAGAGGGATGTTTCATAAAGCAGGATTTTTCCATAGGTCAGATAACTTAGGCCCAAAGCTAAGGATTGTCCAACAGGAGTTCTTTTACTATTGGACAGGCTTGATTGGACTTATCTGACTTGAGAAATCTGGTTACACTGACAAACGTACCCAGAGACATATCATAGACACTGAGAAATAAAAATGCGAAAACATAAACACACGTTTGATCATTTTTACAATATTCTATATACATGATATTTTATATATATATATTTTTAATGAATTTAGCATTTGAAATAATAAACTATTTAAAGCTGCACTATGTAAGTTATGGGGCTTTGAAGACCTCTCTGGTGGGAATGTGTAATTACATGTAAGAGCATTTTGTAAAGTTGTTTGTGCTTTGGATCTCCAAGTGGACTTTTGCGTGAGTGCTGAAAGAGTATTCAAAGAGAACACATAGTTAAATTTGGTGAAGAACATGTCTTCTGAGGATGTGTGTGTACGATCTACTATTATCATTATATCCTTATTGGTATAATACTGGTTTTGCACTTGAGAGCCGGACCTTTTCAGGAACGTGTCACGTAATACTGCATAACACAGTCTGAAAACCACAAAATGTAACTTGACACTCAATCATCTTGATCTTTTAAATGACTTGCAGCAATGCACAAGCAAAATATTTTACTTTTTAGTTTTTTTCCTCAGTAATGATGCTTCTTTTAGTCTGAATAAAAATCTTGCAGCTATATAAAGGAAGAGATAGATTTTTTTAAATATAAAAAGATATAAAGCTTGTTACAATAGTTTAAACATCTACTGTATACTGATTATGTTTACTGGCTCTCTATAAGTGGCCTAATCTTGTTGTGGAAATAGTGCCTGATAAATCATCCAATAATGCATCAATGAATAGCGACTTTTTGGTTGTGGCACCTCCCAATCTCCTGATTATGGGTGAAAACTTAAACAGTCCTGTTATTGGCCATAAACCAATATGAGGCAGCTTTAGTGCAATTATACGATAGCAGTGAACCCAAATACTATCAATATTAAAAGGGAATTAAACCAACTTTTCAGAACTTTTCAAAAGTAATAAATGGGTCAATACCAAAATCATTCAGAGGGGCTTGATGTGAACAGCACCATTCTAAAACAAATCTTATTCAGAATTCACAGAGGTGAAAGGAACCAGATGTCTGAAAGTTTAATGCTTCTAAAAGCTACATTACAGCAAGCTATTTCATAATTTTTTATATATATGCTGCCTGATACCTAAGATATTCATTTAGAATAGTCATAAGAAGGTTTTGGTCTAAAACTGTTCTATTTATGGTGGAGAGGTTCATGAAGGAGAACTATAAGCTAAACAAAAAGAAAACTCCAAAGAAAACGTATTTATTAAGATTTACTACTATTTTACCCTTATTAATATTGCATAAAAACTGCCGACACCTGTGGGTGCACTGGATTTGTTTGTTTCATTTTTAAAAATGGCAATTTTTTGCATAAACACCACATCCTTTTATTCCCCTCACTAGCACTGTCAAGAAAAAGTTGTTACATTGAATGACTTTGTTTAATGACTTTAACAACTGAACTACACAGAAACAGAAACTAAAAGTTGTAAAATTTGAAAGTTAGAATTTCCCATTACAGTAACAAAAACATGTCAACTGTTAACTGACAAACCACTTAAAAACGTCTCTCTTGACTTATTATCATGATAATGATAACATCATCTTGTTCACCCCTGCTCAGCAGGCACACTTACATTGTGCAGATTTGCTGTTTCTGTCCAATGCAACTTACTTTACCTACAAGCTATTACTATGACCCCAGGTAACCCACTACTCTCTCAAGTAAAACTAAAAGCAAAAGAAAAAAGCTCATGTCAGTATTATTTCTATGACTACATACAATAGTAATCCACAGCAATGCCAGTTGACAGCAGGCTGTTGCCTTTAGTTGCAGCAAAACAAAGATATCCACGGTTATTCCCTTAAACTTGAAGTGCCTGCAGAATTAAGCTGAGTGAGAGAAAATTAAGTACTATTTTAGACAGCCCCCTTGGTAAAACCAGCACTGAAGTGCTCACTCATTGTGAAGCAGTGGGTAGTCTGGTACTGCTACATTAACTGTCCTTTCACGTGACATGTCCTGCAGCAGCTTTCTTGTCAGGCCAATTATAGTTCACTGACCGAATTAAAACCTGTATAAATGACTCAACGCTCCTGTCACAATGGCAGAGTAAGACTCTACAGGACATTCAGATATGCACTTCATGCAGTTATGCCAAATAAAAGCAAAAAAAGGCATTCCAACTGCAGGACTGTTTTGAAGGTGTAACTTGTTTAATGTACTAACTACTGAATTTAATTTTAGGTGCATTTTTTTGAAGTCACCACTGTCGACTTTTACATACTTATACAGTCGTATGCTCCCGGCTCCCCAGCAGAATGCCACCTTTGTACGTACATGTGCCACGCGTTCATTTGGACACTACAGATTACACTTGGGATTTTGGTTGTTTACACACAAAGGGGAGTCACATTCTGTATCCTTTAGCTCGTCTACAAATGAACATGTACAGCTGACCATAAGAGGGGCTCAAAGCATGTGTATTTGCATCTGTGGTGTAAGAGTGAATTACACTCCACAACTGTAAGGGAACCCCACGAGCAAAAAATATCGATTCTGCAGAAGTGTTTTCTCTGTAGAGGATGTGCTAAACAAGAGAAACGTTATTTGGCCAAGGGCACACAAACTTTTATGATCATATACAGGACTGTCTTGGTTAATTTATTACACTTCATTAATCAATTAAAACAAAACCAATTGTTTAAACCCTAGATTCTTGATTAACTGTATTTCAGTGTTTGGAAAGCCTATGTTTGGTTTTTGTTCAGTCCATTTTTTGTTGGTTGGTCTGTTACTTAATTACCAATATAGTGACAACCCTGTGATCATTTTGTTGTCAACATAAAATTAAGAATATAAAGGTTAACTGTACCTGGGTAATCATCGGAGACATGTACAGAGTAGGATACCCTGAGGAAACAGAAGTAGAAATTATTACACATACAAATGTATATTATAATAAACCAATACCTTTTCACTTGTCCAACATCAGTTCACATGGCTAAGATATGATATGATTGCTAATAAAATATAAGCTAATCTAGGAAGTTCACAATATCAGCAAGCTTATTAATCACAATATTACGTCATTAATTAATGGAACATAAAAATGGGTTATGGGGTTTTTGGCACTCTGCAAATAACCCTCTCAAGTCTCATTGTAATGAAACCACCTCATCAGTGATGGTGTTTGACTCAGCACTGTTTATCACTGATGCTGCTTAATGGATCAACAATGAAATCAATCAAGTGTAACAGACATCCTTTCACTTAATAGCAATGACTGGTGCTGTCTTTTATTAACCTTAGATAAGCTACTTTGCATATTTCCAACACGTGTTACAGTAGTAAACATACTGTTATTGTATGTTAATGTAACAATATCTAGGCCATACATCATGATGTAAAGGGAAGTTTTCCAATGGGGTTTATATATATACACACACACACACATCAGTTGTAAACTTTGATAGCACCCTGTTCTTTAATGTTCTGGACCACTACAGAGCACTTATTGTTTGATCATGTTAATGTGGCTGTAAAAAGGAGTTTTTTTGACAACAGCCAACTCAGTGCAAATTCTAATGTGAAATCACACGGTTGGTCTATTCAATGTGCACTAATTAAGATTTTCAGTGTCTGCCATTATTGTTAATATTGTGAATAATTCAGCCTACACGTCTTGCAAGCGAATGCATAATCACCCTTGGTCAGTGTAATTCAACCACTATTATGTTTTAAGACAGCAATTTCGGAGGAGCAAGTAAGACTTCTATATTCAAGGTGGATAACAAAGCATACAGAGAAACTACAGTGTGATGAGCTAAATACACAGATGAACTACAGTCTGTAATTGTAGAACTACAAAGTGCATCTATATGGTAAGGGGGGCTGATGGACAGTACAAGGTATACCTAATGAAGTGGCTTAGGCTACACATAAGACAAGCACAAACATGTGTCAGGCAGTAATACTTAATGAGTATTTTTAAATCATTATCTTTGTGTAGTAAAGACATGCGTAAAGATCTTCTGAAGTTTAGTTCATTACACTGGAGTGGTGTGCATGATCACGACACAACAGCAATCAAACACAAACATACAAAGAACACTAGATTCCAATTATACAGCTGCAGAGAGGTGTCTAATGTAAACAAAACAAAAAATTTAACAAAGTGTCCATTTGTTGTTTGATCATGTTAATGTGACTGTAATGTGTCCACAACAGCCAACTCAATGCAAATTCTAATGTGAAATTATGGTTGGTCTATTCAATGTGCACTAATTAAGATTTTCAGTGTCTGTCATTATTGTTAATAATGTGAATAATTCAGCCTACACGTCTTGCAAGCAAATGCATAATCACCATTGGTCAATGTAATTCAACCACCATTATGTTTTAAGACAGCAATTTCGGAGGAGAAAATAAGACTTATCAGCTGAAAATAGATAGTCTATGCTCTACCGTGTTCAAATAATGTATGAAACGAGTATCTGTCAGGTGGTGGAACTATAGACTCATATTCAGGCTAATAATGAGGTTGTTAAAATTAAATGGCGTATGAAAGCTGAGCCATCTCCTGCCTTTTACTGTAAAAAGCCAACTGTAAGCACGTATTAGCAGTTGCAGGGTAACATGGCCACACAACTTTGTTGATACTAAAAGAAAAGGTCAGGAAAACCTACAGACCAGTGCTGGGCATTAGGCTTGTGTCAAGTGATGCCAATATTGTCAGTCACCAACAGTTTCAGTTTCAGTTACCACTGCCAACACAATGTACAAAAACATCCAAAAGCAAAAGATGCACAAAAGTAATTGTGTGAAAAGTAAATACTGAAATGATTTAACATGTTTTTAAAGTTCACCAAATGTCTGTATGTTAATGCTCTAAAAGCAGATTCACAGATTTTGTGCCAACCATGTTTGCAAATTACAGAAAAAAGTGAAGAGGTCTCATTTTCTACTTTTTATAATGCTTAAGAATTGTGAATTGGGATGGCTATTGACAACTGGTACTTAATTTGTACTGGTTCCTTACTGGTCAGTACCAAAATATCGAGAAGCTCCTGGACAGGTATTTATTGGTATATACAGTATATAATGTTAATTCATTCTGATGTAGCAGGTAATTTTAGAAGGTTGGTCTTTGACTGGATCAATGGAAGCGAGCTCTGACTACCTTAACCATGTAAAATCCCATGTGTCATTGTGTGCATTATGGCTAAAGGGGTGAAATTCTTAAAAGTGTTGTACAGCTAAGTGCAATATATGTCCAGGGGTGGCTGCATGTAAAGGAGGTAACACCAGCAACTTCATGTAATGCTTACAAATACAACATTATGAAGCAGTGCAGCATGTTTGCTTTAGTTTCCTCAGTGCAGCCACCCAGAATTGTGCTACCTTTTCTAAATTTCCTACCATAACACATATTTATAGGTAGCCCCGTAAATAAAAACATAGGTACGAGATTTAGAAATGCTATCAGCATTAAAACTAAGAGGATCAAGTCTTATTCACACCTTTAAATGGGGCATTAGAATAATATTTGCTGCGGTTATAAGGCTATACGGTTAAAAGATGACACAGAAAAATTTAAACAGGAACCTGGTAAATTGGAAGTCAACAGCAGCCTTGTGTTAAAACTACAGGTAGGAGTCTATATGTGCATATCAGAAACTGTTTACAGTCTTAAAAGAATAAATATGAGGTTTTAATAAATCAGTTTATCAGGGGTAAATCTGTACTGAATTTAAGTTGAGTAGCTAGGAAAGCATAAATCGCTTGTTACGTATGTTACGTAGCCTAAGTCTGAACTTAGTGTGAGCTGTCCTTTGTATTGCATAAAAAGTTTAACTAAAACCTTGCACAAAGTTGCATTTTAAATTAGATTTTGAATGTTTAATGGTCCAATCAAAAATGCTGATCAAAGTTCTGTGTGTGAAAAAGATTAAATAAAAGAAAAGAGCAGTACTGTGGAACTAAGTCATGTTGGGGGCTGTGTTTAATTTTTTTGTTTCACAGTTTGAGAATGATGTTATTTAGATGGTTAAGCAAAGTGCATCCAGACAAATGAATTATTAACAGATTAACTGTTTAGGATAGGCAAAAAGATAGGATAGGCACATAATCAAGTTTGCTGTATCAGTATCTGAATGAAAAGGTGGTATTGAGTCATCCCTATTTGGTATTGTTAATATCCTAACAATACCTGTTCTTATTACCTTTCACAATTAGGCAGTCAAGTTCAGAATGTTTATTTAAGAAACATCTGACAGTTTATGGTTTTAATTTGGTTGTTATTTTAAAGTATAATGCATGTATTTTATTTATTTTTCATAGTTTTTCTTCCTTTCTATTTCTATCTTGTGTCCATTGCATTTGTTTTATAAACATTTTTGTTAGCTATTAAAAAGTTTAGGCTATATAAGTATACAACAATACATGAGTGAAGACGCCCATCACTAAAGCTCAGGTACTCCAAAGCTTAATCAAATCATTTTATATGAAATGAGAAGTGAGAGACATATGTTAACGTATTCGATGACTAAATATATGAAAGCGAATTGCTAAAACTCAATGCCCTTGAGACCCCTTGAGGTTTTCTACAGGATGGAGGCAATCACAGCCATGGTTATTCAAAGCAGCATCTGTGAACAGCTAAACGTTTCTGTGCTGTGTCATGCTTCACATCATTCATTTTAAAGTTGCTGTGTTTGACAATGACAGCTCTAAAACATAATATAGTCTAGCCCTGATTAATATATACCATATCATCCACTGCAGATTCTAATCCATCATTCAAAGAAAAGAGCTATGCAACTTTGGCCAAAGCTAAGCTGCCAAACAACAGTCAAATAACCCCTTTTCTGCTGAATTTCCATCTTGAAAGCCGCTGACACCAGCAAGACTTGACGTTAGAAAGGGGGTAGGGCTCGAAAATTGCGCACTGGCCTTACAACACATCTGTGTCACTCGCTAAAATCAAATGTATGTACTCTTAGAACTGTGAGGCATGTGGGTCTGATTTTCAGGGAACACTCGACAGAGCACCAGTTCTCTCTGTGCTAATTGACAAATGAATGGTTGCATGGGTCTGGCACCTCCGGTCTTGGATGGCTAGTTGCTTGTGAATGTCCTTCGCTGTCGCAGCGCAAAGAGCAAATCCCCCTCAGGAGCCACAATCATGCCAGAACTAATTGAACACAGACTTGTTTAACTGACCAGACCAAATTAGACAATTCTTGGGGACGTATGTGGGCGTTTTTTATGGGAATATGACAATAGTTTTGTCCAGTGTATTCAAGTACAGCTCAGTTCATAGTCAGCAACGTCAAACGTTTAACTAAAAGAAGTAGCATCCAATTTGATTATAAGATCTTTCTACTCATTAAACTGAATTACAGGCTAATAATGACTTTACTAGGTAGTCTTTAAATGTTAGAAATAAAAACATAAAATTGAAGTAGAAATATAAGCCTTAAAATATTGAAATTTGTCATACACTTAACATGCCTCTACATGAGTAAACATGATTCATGATGTATCATAACTAAAAATTGTTTATCAAAACAAGGCTCAAGTAATTTACCATTGAAACACCTGCAGTTCTTTGGTTTGGCCAAATAACAAGAACTGATAGCACTGGTAGAAAAATTATCTTAACCACTTCTTTTGTTTTTGCGGTATGAAGCACCGCTGTGGATTCAGATAGCCAATATTAACTAATATTAACAGACTAACATGCAGCAGTGGCTAGCCCTGTTATGCAAGCAGAAGCAGAAACAAATTTGACAGTGATATGTCATATGACCACTATTTTGGTTCTTTGTCTGTCCTGTTTTTGTTAAAGTGACAGTAAGGTACTCCGTACTCCAAACCTTAGCCATAGTTGATCTGACAAGGCAAGTAAAATTTGCTAAAAAGTTTCACCAGTCAGCATTGTGTAAATCACATGCATAAACACTCAACTGCATCAAACCTTGTTGAGTTGGTACATAATGTAAAACAGACATGCTTATGTGGTTTCTGACACTGTATACTAATATATATACAGACAAACAAAAGCACAAATAGACTTTCTGCTTCATGATGCCTTAAAACTGTTTTTAGTGAAATTTCTAGGAAACAGCCCAATGTTTCCACTCCCTACATTCTCCCAAGTTTTTATTCATGGCGTGTTAGAGCTTCACAACTAGAGGTGGGCAATATGCTAAAATATAATATTGCAATACTATAAGAAATTGTCAGGATACACAATATGTCACAATATCTACTTTAAGCTGCCAGTAGTGGAATACTACAATAACTATTCGGCCACTAAAGGAGACTAAGTTTTGTCGGATGAGCTTATATGTTGCTACTATGAAATACAAGTGCTTGAAGGTGACTGTACCACCTTTGGATCACTGTAAAGGACATGACTGAGAAGATGCCAGACAGGTCCAGAAACACTGAAATTATATTCTTCTGTCAACTTAACATGTCAGCACATCATCCTCTGGGGAGAAAAGACCTTGTGTAAGAGATGACAACGAGTCCTCATCAGCACCCCATGTTGTACTTGCCCCTCTGAAGAGGCAGCTTCAGTTACATATCCTGCATGAAAACCTATCAATTTTTTCATGGTTATTTTTGACTAATAAAACATTTTTAAAATGTAATGTGTTGCTATAATTTAAAAAGGATGGCTGTATGCTAATTATGTTCTGTTAAGTTCTATTATTCCCCCTGCTTTTATTATATCTGCAATTAACCAGATTTCTGTTAATTGATTATTACAGATGCTAAATATCAAAACTGGTCACAATGCAGATCCATAACGTGAACTTATACTAACAGTTTCCCCTTGGGCGAATACTTAATGCCACTTTAAGACCTATGACATTACTGTATTAGCTCAAGTGACAGACAACATGAAAACAAACTTCAGGAGCAGAACCTGAACGGAAATTACTACTATTTGATGCACCATACATTATACCCATTACTTAACACTGCAAATCTCTGGCATTCAATTTGCTTCATTCAAATTGGGATTTATATAATAAAGTATTCTATTTATTATATGAGGTCGCTCAAGCTACAAGCTAAGGGCCACACAGCTAGCAACAGTAAAGAAAGGCAATTCACCACACCTGTACCAGACCAGTGTTCACAAACTGTGCTACTGTTCTGACTTTTCCAAAAACGGTTAACATTACAAAGTTTGTCATGCTAGCGAATTATCTTATTACAGCAAGCCTGATCCAAGGAAAGTGCATTCCTATTGAAATATCTGCTCCTCGTTGTATTGTGTGTGACATATTAAAATTCTAACCATGACTGTAGAAACCCTTTGAAAAGTTTCATTACTGTTTCATATTGAGGTATGATATACCATATACCTACCTGAGAACATATACCTACTTGGCTACTTTTTTAGCCAAGTGATGTACATTTGTCCTTATAGAGATGTATGTTACACATGGACAGAAACCACTAAAGTGAGGCCATTTAAGATCCCTAAACTTAATGCAGTTTAAGGTGTGATGCAGTTAGTATGACACTATTTGGTGACTGTAAGCATCATTACTTCAGCAAAACTAAAGAAGCAAACTTCAAACATCAAACACATCTTGGTTTATTGTCTACATTTGGGACCTTTGGGATTTGGGTTGCTGTAATAATAAGACTTTTGAGATCTAGTGATGGCTCTTTTTTCCCACAAAGCAAATAGCAATTGTGGAAGCTGTGAGTTATGGCATATATATCTGCAGCTTGATTAAGCCTTCTCACCTACTCACAGCTGCCTCTCAGACCCATGCTGACGAGGTTGTGTTTGTGTAATGGCGTTCCATTAGGAGCTGTGTAGGGTTGGGAGGGGAGCGTGAGTGTGATCCACACACCCATCACATCACATCATATTCAGGGAATGATTTAAGATGCTATTTCTAGCACCAGTTTTTTAAAATCTGTTTTCAGCTGCTTGCCCAATTGAGCAAAAAGCCCTGTACTTTTCCATGGAAGTCATAATGCAGAGCCCTGTGGCGTCCAAAGCTCATAATCGCAACCGGAATTGGACTTGATGAAATTAGCGCTCAGTAAGACCCCATAAAATCCATTGTTGAAATATGTCTCGTAGCTGTCAACACTTCGCTGGAGCCCTGCAGGCAACTCTGGCAAGACAACCAGGAGTGGAGCTTGCAGACACAGAGTAGTGATTGTGTTGCCAGACTGTGCTGCTTGACAAAATTCACAGAACACCATATTGTGATTATGATGATACATGTTATAGCTGCTATATGCTTTGTATAGGCCTGTGCTGATAACAGGGCCCTCTTTTTCAGGTTATCATGTGGAAAATTGTCAGGGTCCGATGGAAACGGGACGTAAGCAGTTGAGGCTTAGAAATATTTATTAAAGAAAAAGGGCAAACCAAGCACGGAAATGGTGAAACAGGCGAGAGGTCAGGAAAACGGTAACAGGAACAACGTAGGAAAAACCAACAAAAGTAGAATCGGCAACAAAAAGACAACAAGAGATATAAAGGCTCGGTACGCACTGAAAACAGAAACGTTACTTCGCAATGAGACAAACAAACAGCACAGCATATATAGGAAGTAACACAGGTCCAGCAATCAGAATTCGGGTGAGGCCGATCTGGGACTGGCTGCCGGCTGTGAGCGGAAAGTTACGTGATCACCAGCGGAATCCTGGGGATTGGAGTTTGCGGTTGTGTTAACCCGCGAGGGGCTGGAAGAAAGTGTGACAAAAATAATTGTGTTAAATATGTCTGGATAAGGTAAGAATAGCAACAGACTTATTTGTCTGGCAATTTTGGGAAGGTTCCTTGCTTCCTTGATGCAGACGTGTTAAAGCTTAATCACTGTCATAAAAGAACATAAAAGCCCAATTCAATGAAAGTTACTGCAAATAAATGACACAAAAATCCAGATTTTTTTCCGCATCAAAACTACAGAGGGCAGAATACCGAACAGGTACACTCATCATCAAAAGAACTGTTGCACAAATAGTTGCACACAGAAGGAATCAAGCAACAGGAATGAAACTTGGTGGGTAGGTTTAACATCTTGAGACATGCGAATGATTCAAGTTACATGCTCGGCCACTCATGTGACATAAGCAAGGATGGGCCTTATCACTGTACCTGACCCAACAGCCACGACTCCAGATGTTCAGCAAGCAGTAATGCCCTCCATGAGTCATTCTCTTAGTTCCAGCACCACTGGCAGACGCAGGACTACATGCATGCAGACTGTTACGACTGCTCTTAACACCACGTCAACATCGCCAAAGACTACAATGGTGAAGTGCCAGACTGGCATGGAGTGACTTAGAATGGCAGTGGATATCCTCGGTGATGAGTCCCGCTTTAGTTTTGGTGGAGACGACCAACAAATCCGTGTGTGGAGGCACCGTGGTCAGCACCAAGATGAACGGTTTGTTGTCACGCGTCACACGTCCAGAAGCCTTGTGTCACTCCACCTCCACCCCTACCAGAAAGTCTGCAGGAACTGTGTGAGAACATTCAAGCTGCATGGGATGGATTATCGTACAACACCATTACTAACCTCTACAACTCCATGCTGAGACATTAGCAAACACGGCGGCCCAATGCCATACTGAGAGACACAACTTCTGTACAGCTCAATAAATATTGCCCATATCAGTCTAAATTTATCATAATTTATTGTTCCCGGTAACCTTCCCAAGAACAATGCAATCCGACACTTCCGTCTGGGCACAACTATTCTTTGGATGAGCAGGAAAGCAGGTGTTCGGATTACACGTTTCTCAGAAACACTTTCACAAGACTTTTTATTAGGTTCTTGCACATATTAAACAGAGTTGAAGTCTTAATTATTAACAGAGGTGCTTTTACTTGACAAAAAGAAGTGTACTGGGGGAAGCTGCAGCACAGAAACACTGAATTAATTACGTCTACGTCACCAAC
Source organism: Semaprochilodus insignis (assembly GCA_034552555.1). Lineage (NCBI taxonomy): Eukaryota > Metazoa > Chordata > Actinopteri > Characiformes > Prochilodontidae > Semaprochilodus > Semaprochilodus insignis. The sequence goes on along the minus strand of CM067499.1, from coordinate 8,532,100 downwards.
ACGAACACCATGTACCCCCGATCGGCAGTTAACAGATGCAGCTCAGCCACAACTCAAAGAGCTACAGGAAACTCATTACTTCCCCTCTCTCTCTCACACACACACACACCGCAGTGACAAAGTTTTCATAGACAACCCTCCATCAGCTTCCTGATTGTGATGCATGGCACCTCTTCTCAGAAACAAGTGTGACATTTGCAGACGTAGCTCAAACAGATGACGATAGGCCTCTTAATTCAATCAGCTCTGTTTTCAGGGGCATCTGTTTTCCATCAGTTTTATTGTATACAAACATGATTCTTGAAGACTGCTTGTAAATGTTTCTGGAGCATCTTAGAGAAACAATTTTACACGAGCCAGTATGAGCTATTTTGATTCCACTTTTAACACTGATCTAATAAACAATGTAACAAAAGCCTGAAAGCACTTTTCTTCAGGTTAATGGCAAAGTTAATTTATTTCTGAATGTAAAGCTCTTATAAACATTACTCTCTCCTTCAGCTTTAAGCTACATTACTCTCTCCTTCAGCTTTAAGCTAATCAAGATGAAAGCAGAAAATGATACACTGGTTTGCTTAGCATTCACCCTGACATATTTAATATCAAACCAAAAGATGTAGACAAAAGTCTTATGAGTAAAATGTCACTACTGATAGGGCAGATTTTAAGACATACAAGAACTTTGATAATGCTCATCAAACTCTCTTGCTTCACACTGTTCTCTGTTGTGTTTGGACTTTATCTGTCTTGTGTTACAATTGAACTAAGCCATGTATTACCTTTCAATACTGTGGCTTTGCATGATGCAGAGCAGGATGAAATTCCTGGAACAGCCTTAAGTAGCAATCTGCTTTTACACCATTTAGTAAATGGTACATCTGTTTTAACGACAGACATCAAGACAGAACTCTGTGCCTTGTGCTTAACTACCATGAGGAAAATGGTTAGTTTGCCAGGTAAGTTTCTCTAGTAAGTTGAAGTGCCGCTGCTTTGCTTGTTTCCAGCTTATGGAGTAGAACTTCAATTCTCACAATTCCCTTGTTCCAAAATAACAATATAAGCTAAACATAACAGGCTTGGGCAATATCTAAAAATAATTTGCATATTAAAATATTGAAATTATCAACTGTCTTGATATAAAAGGCCATTGTCCGACTTTCGCTTTCTGATGCCTTGTGGAAACTCAAATTTCTGAGTTTGTCGACATGATTCAACGAGACAGTGAGAAAGAGAGGAAGGACAAAAAAAATGGCAAATATATTCTGGAAGGGTTTGAATGGTTTGAACAATCCCTGCTTGAGACTAACAATCAGCAATCTTTGCAACCAAATGTAAGTGACAAGACAAGTGATGTATAACTGTACTGGCCTAGAGCAAACTCACTTTTATCCTAACAGACTTAACCTAGTAAGGTTAAATCACTTCTGCTCCACACAAGTACAGATAAGTATCAAGTGTTAAAGCACTTGAGCAGTTATAGTTTAGTAGCAGTGCATTCCCAAGCAACAAAAGTGAAAGGAAGAAGTGGGTTCATGCAGTTCAAGCACAGATTTAAACTAAAGTAAATAGAGGATGCTGTTAGTGTGTAAAGGGAGAAAGCTAGCCTCCCAGACTAACATAAAGCAAAGCATCATATGCACAGCATGGTTGAAAGATGTTATTGTAGTGAACTACACATCAGACAAGACAAAAAGCACTGATTTCCGTTTAAACACGACTAGAAGGCAGATGTTGTATGTCTGGTGTGGGAGAATCACACTGTAGTTATTGATCTGAGGTCTTTTACACAGTCAGTGTCCGATGTATTGTGGTTCTTTGACCCTTAAACTAATAGGCCAGAATAGAAATCCAAATGTCTGCTAGCTTGTGTTTGCATTCTGTAATATACTGTAACCTGGGATTGGTAGGAGTGACAGAGTATTGCATGTAGTCATCACTGACGTATAGAGCCAGCTAATGTTTGCTGTTCATACTGAAACTGAAGTTGCTAAGAAACTAAACAGTTTAGCACGTGTAACCAAAAAAAGTCATGACAGACTTGTGAAATGTTTTGCTGTTTGGCCAGTGGTTGTCATGTTCTGACCATAAAACATTAAAAAAATAATGACATTTATTGTGGTAATTTCAATATTGACTAATATGAACAGTTATATCATGATAATTTTTTAGCCCTATTGTCCCGACCTACTTTTTATTTTATTTTATAAACTTTTTAAAACTTTTAGCTTTTTAAACTGTTTTAACTGTTTTAATAAACATCATTAAATCTTTAAATAATTTACATATTAAGAAACAAAATGCTGAGTTCCCCAATGTCTTTTAAAAACTATTTCACCTGTTGTTTTAATGGATGTTACTGTAAACATGTGTGTTTGAGATTCTTCTGGTGCAGTTTTGTAACACCTTGCATGCTAATAGGACCCCCACTAGAGGAACTTCTGACTGCGAGCAATTTCCAAAGCTGTGCCCATGAGCTTTACATAATTAAAAACAAGGTGTTTTTTATGTCATTATAGCGTTGTAGAGTTGCTCTGGAGATCAGCTATAGATGCCTTTTGAAAGTACCACTGAGACACTTAAGCTGTATGGAAATACAGCTAATTTTTCTCAGACAGTAAATCACGCGCAGACAGAGACAGTGGGAAATTTACTATATCGTTGTCTAACAACTGCTTTTAAGGCCGCTTAATAACCCAGTGATTTTACAGTGAAAGTGAATAAAACATTATGTATGCGTATTATTTAATATTACCTAATTCCACTTTTATTTCCACACCATACATTTTCAGTTCCATGTACTCAGTCTAAACTTAACACGAAGTACAATAAGACAGTAAAGAGTGGAGTGGTAGATAAAGCTTGCATCACATGTTTTACAAGCTGTTTAAATGTAAATTGGTCCCAAAACGGCGATTACCACCAACAGGGGAGTCTTTTCAAGTCATAGGGCTAAAATCCAAGCCCAAGGCTTTTTTTATTTTGTTGTGTCTAAAGTCATCAAATTTGTGAATCAAGTCCACACCTCTGTGTCAAACAAATCATACTGTTTACATAACGGAAGATCACTATACAGGCTGAGCCTTGAAAAATAAAATAATAACTAAAATTATATACACTCAAATACACTGAGTTTCAATTATCTCTGTAGCCAACATGTTAAAAACAGTGAAAATAAAAATGTGTCATTTTAACAGCTTACAATTATGTTCCTATATGAAGCAGATTTAGCTTCACATTGTGCTTAACATTATATATTAAACTATCTTAAATCTAAACTAGAATAAAAAAGTGACCAGATGTTCCAGACCTATCCACACACACACAAGTAGCAATTGTTGGACTCAGATGAACCCAATCATAATTGTACTACCTGCACCCGACGTGAAGACTGTGTTATTAGAGCTCCCCAGTAGTGCCATGTGGCAAAATGTTTATAGATTAGCCTTCTATTTTACTACAAGGTGTAATATAGTATTGAAAACATAGTCTAATGAGTAATTCAACTATAAAAACATCTTGCAAGTGAATGTCTAAAAAGGATTTATCCCCCATTTCACCTGTGCACAGTAACAAAGTATCACTGTATATTGATGAATTTGGTCAAAGCTTCTATGTCTGTCAGTAGAGATGAAACAGTACAAAAATTAATATCACGATTATAGTAACAGAAAAGATCATGGTTATCAGTATTATTGTGCTATTGTTAAAATGTGCTGAAAATTTTCTAAAAGTATTGCTACACAAACTGAAATCACTTAATATTGAAACACATAAGCACTTTTTATTTGCATATTTGCAGCACTTTTTATTTGCATAAACATTATAATAACATAGCCGATACCCTACGTAATCATTTGAAAACGTCTATCAAATGAGCATTAACATTAAAGGTGGTACCATGTGGCCATGAGAGGCTCAAACAGCAAATATCAGAGTGTTCATTTTTGTTCATGTTAACTGACCACAGACTCAGCTTAATATCACTACTTCCTCCAGATAAGCTGATTCATCAAAATATCCTAATTATTATTTTAATGCCAGAAATATTTTATGATAAGGACATCCAGACCATAAAACTATCCGACCTGTAGTTTTAATATGAGACTGAAGTTAGTTTCTTATCCACCAGCTTCTTTTTCAGATTTTCCTGTTCCACCTTAAATGTAACGTTCTAACACCATTCTGCACCATTAAAGGCGGAATGGGAAAATGTAAACAAGAAGCTGGAGAACAAGAAGCAGATTTTGTTTTGCGTAGTTTTAATGCCGGTAAGCAAAGAAGAATCACAAGATTTTAAGTGTTTCATAGCAATGTTCTGCAGACAGGGTGACCTTCTTCATTGAAGTTTCCCCCTGCATTCTTAGAGAAAAACAAAATAGGACCACATTTCAGACTCCCAGACAGCTGAGCGTCAGTGGCTTTTGGCAACTGTACACTGACATGAAACAAACTGAGGTTGTGTGCTGTGCTTGCACTCCTGCGTCTGGGTGATTATTGCTAACTTTGGTTGATGCTGGACAGCACTTAATGTGAGTTTTTCAAAGTTTGTCAATGATGACAATGATGACAATGAAAATTTTAAACTGTAGGAATTTATTGTGTTTCATCACCGAAAGACAAAATTTTAGCTGATGGATAATTACCATATAAATAATTGCCATTAACAATTAAATGCAAGGGAGCTATAATAAAAGCAAATGCTGAACTAGTCAAGATGTACTCTCTGGACCACATGCCTGGCAGGGATAATAATGGGAAATTTTGGGCTAAATGTGGATGAGAGTGTAGACTTATTAGACCAAACTTAAAGTAGGGGCCAAAGGGGCTGTTTGTCAAAATGTCTTATACATAACAAGCCTGTCATTATCCCATAGACATAACGTAAGGTAGCATGGCTAAAACGTTCCACCAAACAACACCAAAAAAGCATGTGGATGTGTCGCGTGTGCTGAGAACACACTACATGCAGGCAAAAATGAACAGCACCAACAAGAAAAACACAGCTTGGGTTCGCTAATGATAGCATTTTGCCAGCTAATCTTTTTTCTAATATATTTTCATACAGGCGTACCTTTGTCTCTGGCACAAATCCGGCAACAAAAGTTTAATAAGGCGTCCCCACACATGCATTCTCACCTGGACCCACAAGACTGAGGTAGAACATACTGAACACCAAAACATTTAACACTGTGTTTAGTTGTTGAGGCTACATATTTGAACCAAACTGTGTTATGGTATGCCCTGCTCTCCCTATAAAATGACATCCTAAACCATATTCACCAAAGCTAATGTACAGTCAAACATACCTTCTTCTTCCACCCTCGCTGTAACCACTAGCAGTGAGCTGAAGCTTAAATTCTGAATAAGGCCATCATTCAGTAGGCCTGGCGAGGATATGGCCTAGGCCCAGGGGCTGCCCTAATTAAAAGGGATTTAATTGAAATATAGAAGCCCCCCACTCTGCATTCATAAATCTTTTCTCAAGACTTTCTTATCAATACTGGTGCTGTTCCAGTGAGTGAAAAGTGCATTCCTGGACACCTCCATTTTAATTAGAATATTTATCAAGGAATTTGCATGACTATGGATAAGGAAGTACTATAACACAGCTCATTTGTGCCTGGTGGCTTCGGAAACCTTAAGGTTCATCCAAATGCCCTGAAGCTAACCCACATATGAACAGAGTATCAGAACTAACTGAACTAGTTATCATAGCTGCTGGCCACAATTTACAACCACAAATCGCTAAGGACTAAATAAATGTGGTCATATACTTTATATAGCCGTATAGAATAATACCGCTGTTATCAAGGAAATTAATTTTGCAAACCAAACAAAAAATCTGCTGGTGTTCTCAAAATGAACTAACCACCCCAGAGTCCAGACCTCAGCACCATTGATGGTGATGGTGATGTTGAGAAGAAGAACATGCAACCAACTTCTAAGATTAAACTTTGGAGGTGTAAAAAATATCCTGGCAGATTTCTTTGAACAACTGAAAGCAATGAGATGAAAGCAGCAATAAAGGTAAAGGAACACTTAATTCTGAATATTATATTAAATCCAGAAAATAAATAAATGAAGGGTGGCCTCTGACTTTTGTACAGTACTGTAGTTTTCCAGGGTAATTTGGAATAAAACAACTGCTGTGATGTCATTCGTCAGATGGCAAAGCAGGAAAAGGTAGAACTAGCTGTCTGTAGCTGTTACACACTCAACATGGTCCATTAGCCCTAGGCAAAAAGTCACATGTGAAGTGTTCAGAAACCGCATTTGTTTACAAGGGATCACATGTATTTGACATGATTTTCACTTTTAATCACATAATTTCTCATGTAATAACACGCTTGTAACATGAGTAAAGAGCAACTCACCGTGTTTATTCACATGTGATTTTTCTGGAACAGGGTGGAACATACAAGAATTGACTGCTGCTCAGCGATAGACAACTCATGCTCTCCAGACAGATGAACTGTATGCCCACCACAGTTGACCACAATTCTATTACGTGAAAAACTACAACGCACAGGTTCTCCTATGTGGAAACTTCCCCAAACCAAGACAAAAGATGGTACACTCTTACACAAAAGCTACAGTCTGAAATAGATCTGATGTGATCTGTGTAAACGGTAAGATGCATTATTTTTTCCAGATATTTATCCGAACCAGAAAGATCATATCACAGGAAAGGGAAAACATAATCCTCCTGTTCCCCAAAGAAGACATAAAGTATGCCAAGTGGCTGAAACTGCCTGGATCCAATCCAAGGCCTGGTTGTTTCCTGGATGGCTCTCAGAAAAAAAGGTGCTTTCCCAAGAAATAATGGTACATCAAGCCTCAATGCCATTCACTCAAATGTGTCCAAGATAATGTAGTCTGAGTCAGATCTTATTTCAAGCTCCTTACAATTGGCTTGTGTTTACAGTATAATACAGTTTTTTTCAATCTGCATGCACTTGAGTTCCTTTGAACAAAACACCAAGCTGACCTTTTATTAGTGAGCCATGCAATGAGAATGCATGGGTTTCATCTGTGAGCTTAGTTTCACAAACTGAGGATGGTAAATGAGTGGATTGCAAGTGCAGATGGCACAGCTGAGAAATAACGGCCTCGGACTGATTCATACGACCAGCTTGCCGTGCGTGGCACACGCATGAAGACATCCACGCACATGCACACCCACAAACAGCGCGTGCACGTCAGCCAGAGTGTGGCACGGCAGCAGCTGCTTTTCAGGAGAAATCACGTGGTCAGCACTTTCCTCCATCTTTACCCCCGGGACAATAGCCTGCTGTCACTATCGTTAGGCTTACCTTTTAGGTCCTTTGGAATAGGTGAACGTGAAGGTGGCGTCGGTGAATCGGAAATCTGGAAGACACGGAACATCAGGTCACAATTTGTCAGCCTAGCACTTTGTTTTATACAGATACTGTCCCACGGCAGCTTCCACAGACCCCTAATGAGCATGAGGAAGAAATCTCAAGGAAGGGAACGGGGAGGGGGGGGACCCCCTCTTCCTCTAGGCTACACCAGATGGTGGCATTATGATACTAATACAGAGACACAGTGAACTGAAGTTAGATGAAATAATGGTTACATCTGGAGACTCGCAGGCAGGAATATATATAAATATAAATATATATATATATATATATATATATATATATACACACACACACATATATATATATATATATATATATATATTATAAT
>CM067499.1:8397006-8519393 GCA_034552555.1 Semaprochilodus insignis | reverse complement strand
TATTATTTGTCCACGTCTAGTTTGTTTATTGCTTGTATATTGTGTATACTGTGTAGATTGTATATTGTAAATGTCTGTATTTTTTGTGTATATGTGAAGTTATGTGTATATTGGTATAGTACTAGAGAGACACGAACTGCCGAATCCAAATTCCTTGTGTGTGTCAAAATACTTGGCCAATATCATCATGTCCAGTTGTGCCTCCCTAGAAAATCTTCCTTTGCCAACAGGAGTGCAGTTAACATGAGAAAATATCTGGCAGGGTTCATTTTTCTTATTCAGTCCAGGTAAACGTTAGCAGCATTAGCTAGCGGCCTGAACACTACATTCAGCCAAGAGACACAACATTGTATTCCTACATTAAACAGTTTCATATGGTTTACAAGCAGACCTTACTGATAACAACTGCCAGCACTGGGAATATGCCAGATGTTTATCTTTGAGTTGATCCATTATATGTGCAAATCTGTCCCACCATTCAGCCCTGTGTTCATGCTCCAGTTCAGTTTATCTCGCTTTTTTGATGGGTTACTTTGCTAGAAGTGACTCATGACGAGTGGAGCGTTTAGCTGAAGTCTAAACCTGATGGAGTGGAAATTCTGCTAAGTGTGTTCGGTTGAGTTCTTTAAGAAGAGGCGGTAGTCACAGCCATTGTTTGGAACATGATTGGAAGCCCTTTAATGCCTCTGTGTGAGAATATTCTATAGGGCATGGCAAAGTAACGTTATGTCACATCACGCTCCATTATGGGACCATTCCAGTATGTTGCCAGATCAGCAATAAGTCATCCAGAGTAGTCTCTCAATCAGCACCAACAGAAATTAATAACAGACCACAGTGACGTGCAAATCATTTAAACCCTATCTTGACTGAAAATAGTATAAAGACAACATATTAAATTTTATTGGGTTTTTTTGTTTGTTTTTTTAATATATATGCTCATTTTGAACTTGATGCCAGCAGAACGGTTCAAAAATAGTTGGGAGAGGTTCATGTTTACCACTGTGTGTATCACTTCTATCAAAAACACTCTGTATGTGCTTGGGAACTGAGGAGATCAGTTGCTGTAGTTTTGAAAGTCAAATGTTTTCCATTCTTTGTTTGGTATAGAATTTCAGCTGCTCAACAGTTCAGAGTCTCCTTTGTCATATTTATTGTTTCATAATGCGTCACGTTTTCATGGGTGACAGGTCTCAGGTTTAGCGTCCAGACTCATCCTTTTACAACAGAGTCATGCTGTTGTGAAGAATGTGGTTTGGCATTGTCTTGCTGAAATGAGCAACACCTTAACTGAAAAAGACATCACCTGGCAGCATATGTTGCTCTAAAACCTATATATATTGTTCAGCATGTGCAAGTCACTCATGCCATTGCACTTAAGCAGCCCTATATCATAATGAATGCTGGCTTTTGTTCTGTGCACTGATAATAGGCCAGTTGGTCTGTCTCCTCTTTAGCTCAGAGGATGCGGTGTCCATGATTTCCAAAAGGAATTTCACATTTTGATTCATTTCTTTTCCACTTCACCTAAATCCATCTTAAATAAGCTTGGGCCCAGAGAAGGCGGCGGCATTTCTCAATCTGTTTATATCTGTTTTCTTCTTTGCGTGGTGGAGTTTTAACTGGCATTTGTGGATACAGTGGTAAACTGTGTTTCTCAGATGTTGGTTTTAGGCAGTGTTAAGAACTGAAAATGAACCGAAAAATAAACCACTCTGAATGACTTTGTATACATCTCAATGAATAAACTATGCAAAAAAATGTTTAAGCTAACATGTTTTTAAATGCTATTACACAGTGTTAAGTCAGTCATAACTTATGATAACTCTATTAACTCTATTACTTTATGAAACTTAATTACTTAATTTAAAAAATCTTGATTAAAATTGACTGTCTCAGTTAATATGTAATGGCAGGATGTTTGACAGAAATGCATATTTTAAAGCGTCTCTGAGCGCATTTTGTTACTGTGCATATATGCAATATACCCTATGTGAATAAGATTCAAACAGCTGATGTACAAATAGCAGATGTACTCCTTGTGTCTTCAATGAGAATGGGTGGGGCTAAACTACTGTGGGCTGAATAAACAGAATTTTATATTGATTTTATATCTTTTAAATGAAGTAGTTGCAATAACTTTTTGTAATGAAGTATCATTACTGAAATGCTATTCATAAATTGAATTGAAATAAACAGCTGAAAAGTAGCCAAAGCTTTAGGTTTTTATCCATATGTCCAGACGTTTAGAAACATAGGCATACACTATATATATATCCAAAAGTATGTGAACACCTGAGCACCACAGCTAAATGAGGTTATTGGACAACCCATTTAAAAAGCTCGGGCATTATATAGAAAAAAGTTGGAAGCATTTAATTATCTGAAATGTCTTTATGCCGTAGCATTGACATCACCCTTCACTTGAACTGATGGGCCCAAACCCTGAAAAACAGCCTTAGACCAGAGAATATGTTTTCATTGCTCACAAGTCCAGAGGCAGCATGCTTTACACCCCTCCAGCCTACACCTGGCAATGCGCATATTCAATTAGGCTGGTGTGTAGTAGCTCAGCAAGGGAAACCTATTTCATGAAATAGCGGTTCTTTTTTGTGAAACCGCTACTGGCTGCTAAATTTCCTTAGGGATCAATAAAGTATTTATCTATCTATCTATCTATCTATCTATCTATCTATCTATCTATCTATCTATCTATCTATCCATGAAGCTCCTAATGCAAAGTTCTTGTGTTAATGTTGCCTCCAGAGGAAGGCTATAAAATCTGCACTGAGTGATGTCACAGACAGTAGATGATTTTATGTGCTATGTGTTTGGTCTACCACTTTGTGATTAAGGAGGTGTTGCTCCTAGATGTTTACAATGCAGATTTAGCAGAACATTCATTCAAATTGCATGAAGTAACTTATTTGAAAAGATGACTTTCTATGAGGGTTCCATGTTTGAAGTCACTGAGCTTTCTACCATTTTACGGCTAATGTTTGTTAATGGAACTGTTTGACTGTTACAATGGGTGTGGCTGAAACACTTGAACTCAGTAATTAGGAGGAGAAATTCAGTGATTTTGAATTTTGAGTTGGCAGTAGACTTTTTCATGATGTCATATCAGAAAATTGCATCACCAAATATCCTTTAACCTTCGCTGAGGAGTGAGAGAGAGTGAAAGAGACTGAGCATGGTACTCCTACTTCCGTTGTGAGGATGGATGGCAGAGTTGGAGACACTTTGATTAACAGTTCTATCTTGGCTCTGGCCAGAGATCACAGTAGCCGGTTAGATTGGAGCTTGTCCAAGGAGACCCTGCAGCAGCCCAGCTGTGCTGTATCAGACAAGACTCCAGGCAGTGGCTGGATGTGCTGCATGAGCCATCCACTTCAGATACGCAGGAGATTCTCATCGTCACAGGAATCTTGTGAATGAAAGCTTAGATCCGATGAGCCACACTGATTTCCTTTCACATCTAAACCAGGCCTTATTTCTATGAGTCACTGATGAAGAATCATGTGGATTGTTTGGCAAAATGAGGCCCTTGTCATCTCCATCGTCAAACCCTTTACTATCCCTCCTGTGATCATTTTAACCATTTAAGGCCAAAGCAAAGAGGCTATATCTGTCTTTAAATCTACTCTACTATAATGTGAATTCTCAAAGCGGTTCTTGTTTTTATTTTGATGTATGAAGAACATGACCTAACACAGCCTACAATGCATACATTTTTTGGTTTGTGTAACAAATGATGTTATTGAGCAAGCAAACATATGATTATAGTTAACACGTCTGTCTTGTTTATTGCTTACATGAAAGACAGGCGTATTCTGCTCCTAATATACAGTAATAGAAGATACCGCACCACGCAGAAAGCTCCTATCCCGAATGCTGACACATTCAAATGCTGGCCAACATGGACATAACCCAAGCACACAAGTTTGGATTCCACTGAATTTACTTTTATAATTCCAGTCGTAAAATCCAAACACTACTATGGCTGTTTGACATCAAGTGAATTCTGTTCTAAATCCTTAGTACCAAATTAGTGGAGTGATCTTTGACTGTAATGCTGCTCATACGGACCACCGAATGTACTTCTGAAGTAGAACCCAGTTTACGTACATGTAAACATTTCATCAGTCCAAACGCTTGAAAGCTGCAGCCAAAGACGACAAAGATGAAGAAGAAAAAGAAGTATAACAAATTTATATATAGATGTATAAGGGTTAAAACATGATTAGGTGCGTTCCCATAAGGACCATAAGGCAGTAATCTGTACTGAAAGATGCTTGTAGGGTGAAAAACCTATTGACACAATTCACAATTCTCTAGAAAACTTTTATATGTTCATAAAAACATGCTGAAGTAAGGATCAGTATGGGATGTGTGTGCATTATGGAGAGATAGAGACAGAGAAAAAAAAAAAGAGAGAGAGAGTACTCCCCACATCATTTGAGTTGACTGCTTGCTGAACCCGCTTCATTAATCCCAATTTCACAGGGAGGCAGACAGTCGGATAGTGAGTGTGCCAGAACACCGCACATATGCGCTCCCATACACTTTATCATCAACTTCTCATGCTACATAAAGTCTGCTTAAGTGTCTGGAGACCAGAGATCCACTTTAATGAACATTTCCTTCCCTTCGTCACCATGATTCTGGCACTGCTGGCATGTGTTATTGTTGTTTGTTTGTTTATTTGTTTACAAGCTGACCTTATTCAACTTAATATGGCAGAATCTTCCTCTCCTCTGCAACTCTAGGATATGAGTCATTTTCCCTCCCGCCAGCACAAGGGTGTTGTTAAGTTTATATACGACGTGGTTAATCTACTCTCCTTCATAAACATGGGCCATTCACTTTAAATTAGAATGTTATAGTCAGTCCTTTCACTTGATAATCAGATTTCAGGGTACAGCGCTTCCGTGATAGCTAAAACAGTCTGCAGGAGAATCCGGAGCAGACAATATAAAAACATATATAAAACAAACATCAGAATACTTCTAGATGTTTTAATAATACACCATATGCATTGCAATCTGTTGTTTTCCCCCAGAGTTGGAGCAAGGTCGGCACAGCAGCACTGTTGCCTCACTGCAAAAAGGCCTTAGCTTTGACTCCTGTCCATGGCCCTGTCTGTGAAGAGTTTGCATGTTCTCCCTGTGTCTGCATGGCTTTCCTCCCACAGTCCAAAGACATGCAGTCAGGTGAACTGGAGATTCTAAATTGTCCCTCGGCGTGAGTGTGAGTGTGTATGTCTCTGTGTTTGCCCTGCGATGGACTGGCTGCCTGTCCAGGGTGTTCCTAGCCTTCTGCAACCCAGAAAGATAAATGGTTTGGAAGATGTATGAATGAGATGGAACAAGCAAACCATACCAACAAGAAAAACCTTGAGTAAAATAATTTCTTTATAAAATGTTTAAATGTACCATGAGAAATGTAACATGAGAAAAATCAAACAAGTAGTAAAAAACAAGAATAGTGATGATGTCATAATGGCTCTGTGTTACTATATTCAGTGATTATACACTGGTTGTTGTTGTTGTTTACCAGCTCACAATAACTGTGTGAAATTGGTGTTTATACATGCAAAAGTTTGGGTGCTTCCGCTCACATTAAATTTAGTTGATTTTTTAAAAGTGCCATAGAAAGGAAAACTGTGTTTACAATGGCACAATGGCAAACTGGCACACTATGAACCGCAAACACTGTTGTTCAAATCCTACATTTACATGTACAAATCTTGCATTTACTAAAGGGATCAGTAAAATGTCCTGATTCACAAATCCTAAACTGTTACTCCCCCTAAATTTACATACACTGATAACCGCAATGAAAATGTCAGACTATGTGGAGAAATCTACCGTTCCAGGCATTCCAGACATTACACTTCGAACAGTTTTTCAAAACTTGGACAATATCGAGCAGATATCGCTCAGCACTTGAAGAGACTGAAGAGAGGAGCAGTTCAATCTTCGTTAGCATCCCAACCTCAACAACAACCTATAAGCAGCAGCCATGATGTGTGATTGTATCAGTGTGTGCTAGGTAAAGTAGATCATCTTAAACTGAGAGTTTCATAGAGATTAACAGAATATATTTTCCTACATGATTCTGTTTCAACATTCTGCTTCCGCGAGGTAACCACTGTGTCTCACTGTAAACCTGCAAATCAGAGCAGAGCTCATCAAATTATTCATGAACTCACTAAAAAAGGGAAAGCAGCTTGTTTCATTCTAGAGCCAAACCACAGGGTTGTAGTAAACAGGCGTGTAAAACCACATCTGAGCATGTTTCAACCCGACCAAAGTCATATACCTTTCATGTAGAAATCAGAGAACAAAGTTAATAGTCAACGCTTCTGCACGTATTACTGTTACTGTTTATTTGCTGAGTGTAACATAATGGGGGGATATATGGAACATTTTGCAAAAGGTACAGCAATGTTATGTTGTTTTATAACTTATTTTTACTAAACATGTCATCTATCCAGCTGTACTCCAACCTTTGCACACAACTGGGCATACTTGTAGTACTACACCCATGATTAGGGCAGTTTCTTGCTATAAGCGATATAAGTAGTCGCTCAGGGACACTGATTTACAACAGTACCCCACAAGTACACCCTTCTAAATAAAGGTGTCATAAAGCTTCTATGGAACGATCTCATAGAACAACGTTGCCCATCCTGGAAGTCCAGACTATATTGTCTTTTCTGCTCTAACAGCCCCACTTCAGCTCAGTAAGGGGTTGTTAATGAGCTCATTAGTTGAATCAAGTTCGTTTTGAGCAGGGAAAATGTGCAGAGCAGTAGGCTTCCAGGATCAGGGTTGAGAAGCAAATTAGAACCATAGAAGAATAACTTTCAGCTCCCTAAAGAACCAAGGTGTAAAGGAAAAATATTTAAGACGATGCGATCTGTTGAATTCAGATTCTGCACAGTCCCTTCCCCCGTTTACTTAGCAGTCTAGAAGAAATGCTGCAAATTCAGCATCTAACTTCATTCCTTTACCCCAGGAGCATCTCCAGCGGTGGAAAGTAGTGCCAGTGTTAACTCTTGTTTTTCTGCTATTTTTTACGCTTGTTTTCTTTGTGTGAAGCGTGAAGATAAAAACGTGTGAAGATAAAAATCATATTTATTGTCATCTTATGTATTGCTTTAAAACATTTTAGTAAAAAAAAAAGGTTCCAGTATGACAGAGCTAGAAGTTTATAGAACCTTCACATCATGTAAAAGCTTTGTTTTTGTATTTGCATTGCGCCTTGACATTGCATTACAGACAGGTGCCATAGGAGAACCACTTTCAGTTTCAGTGGATGACTGTTTTAAACTTAATGAAGCACATACCACAATCCACATATAGGTTCTAGGAAGAACCCTTAAATTGGTATAGGACATTTTCAAATTGTTTCAAATTATTTACTCTGTTAACCTATAAAGTGTTCTGCACACTCGAAAATCTACTTGTTTTTTGCCAATAATAATAGCATCGTATTACTTTCACTTAATGGATGTGTGCACGAGGACCTCAGTGATGTGTGAAGGTGTGTGTTTCACATCCTCAGTCTAACTATAGACAATCTAGATTCTGTTACACACCACATACCGTAAAAAAGGTTTCCGTATTGTTGGGTACATTTGAGGACAACATGGTTTGGACTACAGCTGTACAGGCCAATGCACTCAACAGTCATTTTACTTATGCATTCAAGAAGCATTTAATCAAGAACCGGGGCTTGTTCCTGTTGTTTCTTTTTTCTTGTGCTTTTTTTCCGAGAGCCATCTCATGAATGCATCAATGATTCACTGCTAAAGTGTGTGTAGAAATATTTGTGGAAATGCGCAGTGACACGGTTCCAAAGCCATTCTACTCATCCATCACACAGTCATCACACCTTTAAATCCACGCACCCACTCAGCTTATGTTCCTGTCCATTTATCTAAGGCATCAGCTGAGTGCTTGAGTCATTTCAGCTGCTGGTGGGTTATACTTGTGTGCTCAGTGTAGGCCATAGCAGTGTAGGCTGTAGATTCACATGACAAACATGTGATTACATCACACCTGCTAAGCATAAGTCAACATGATAGTGACTGGTGATAAACTGTACATTTCTGTGATCTACCCATAATCTACCCATACCCATCTACCCATAATCTAATATATCACCATAATCACTGTGATATGAAAACCTTGTAACAGTGCAATTCTACACTGCATAGGATATTATACTTCTATACTTCTATAGTTTTAACAGTTGTAAGCAAATTTACTTATTTTAGAACTGATATTTGTAGAGTAATCTTGACATTAATTAATTTATTTATTTAGTTGTGTAAGTGACGTAACCAGTTTCCCAACTTTTTCTCCTGTATTTTTTTCTCCTGTATTTAGACATATCCAGAAGGACAGCAAGTCCTTCCTCTTAAGGCAGCATCATTAGAAAACACTTGGAGGAGAATGCTAACTACCAATTCTGTTACATCAGGTAATTGACATCCACACTGGCTAGCATCACGCTGAGTGATTGGAGGAGAGTGAGGACCATCCTACACCTCCCAGAGAGAGCACGACCAAGTGTGCCCTCCTAAACAGACGATCTTCCAATGATAAATCATACGCCTTTTAAATTCACCATGGTACAGTTTACAGTGTTGTTTAAAATCATTTCAAAGGATCTTCTGCTCTTTCAGGGCTTGGAAATGGTATAAAATTGGATTAGTTGGTTTAGTAGAACCAATATAATTCTGTTCTTGCTTTCCAATTCCTATTCATAAATCACCAAAAACCAACCAAACCAGCTTTAAAACTATAAAACAGTAGTTTGGACAGCTATCAGGTTATTATTCATGTTTGAAATAATGAGCACATGTCCACACATGCCGGTTATGTAATTGTTTATATATCAGTAAATCCAACAAACATAAGCTATAAAAAGCCTTATAATTTAAATTATAATTTATCAGAGTTTTTTATCAGAGTTTGTTATGATTAAGTCCAGCAGCAGATTTCAACATTCTCAATAAAGTTAGTGACCTTCCAGCTTGAAAGCACATCTACACCAGCTGGTTAAATTATTTCTTGAATCACATTCAGTGGTGGATAAACCATGTACTTAAGTTAAAGTAGAGATACCGAAGGTGAAATATTCCTCCAGTAAAAGTAGAAGTTCCTCCCTCTAGACCGCCACTTGAGTAAAAGTACTAAAGTATTTACCTTCAAATGTACTTAAGTATGGAAAGTAAAAGTAGCATGATTTATTATGGCTCTAATGTCCTATTATCATTTCTGGACCAAGACTCTTAATCAACTCATTTTAGGGGAAGAGACTCCAGTGTCACTCTCAGTACACCTGTCTTTTAATAGAAGGTCAGACACTGATGTCTATTCAAGTGATCATAAACACAAAACACTGAAGCAGAACAGTTTCCATTAGCTAGAACCAAGCTCTGTCCAACAGGTCAAAACAAGATCAAAACAAAATGTGCGCTGTACCCTGATTGGTGGGCTCGCTTCACGCTTCATTTGACATGATATATTTTTATGCACACATAAGCCAAAAGGAAGGACAGATTTGGCCATAATGTAGTGGAGTAAACAGCAAGATTTAGGAGTTACCACTTTGAAGATACAATTATTTTGCTGATAGGAACATGCACAATGCTGATCAGTCCACCCCGACTCTTTAAAATATGAAAAACACCTAAACCTCAAATGTGACATGTTCATGACAGTATGTTTTAAACCAAGTTCAGCTCAGCATTTCTCACTGTCCCACTGCTTAGATATGTCCTCATCCTTATTAGTTAGCATGTTCATTTTTGTCCCATTTCAGCTTAAATAGTGCAGGAGCTACACGCTAGGGCTTGTAAAAGCATGTGAATGCAAGGTAGAATGGGAAATATGAAGCTTCATCTAATCCCCATTAATGCATGAGTTACAATCAGCAAACTGGAGCTGTACCACTTGAGGTGGTGGTCACTGGTTTAGCCTCTAATTTCCTACAGATATACACTTAAATACAGTATGACATTTATAGTCTGAGCATTCTTTGAGTTTGAGTTCATTCACAGTAGCCATGACACAATAACTGGATCAAAATAGTACTGCTGAAATTTCTCCTGACTCTTCTGATCATCCACTCCATTATTGGCAATATGAAATCATACTGTTCCATGACTTCCTCAACATTTGAGAGAAACTGTACATCAACTGTCAAAGCAAAAACAAACTCTTTTAGCAGATGGCACTGGAGCCATTTTTGCACTGTGTCTTCACTTTGAATTTAAGTATCACAAACCTAAAGACAGTTTGACCTACAGGTGTGGGCCTATATGAAGTGACTGCATCTTGGAAAAGCAAGTATTCCTCAGTGTTTTAAATAAGAGTCCATTAAACGATGTAAACACTGCTACAGTATCAATGAACCATTCATTCCCCAGTCAATATAGTCTATATGTGACAAATGTGATGATTATGATTAATATTTTAGTTCTTAGAAAATAAAAGACACAGTAAATAAAACTGTTAAGTTTTGTGGGATAAAAAAAGGTTGGAAAATTGGTTAAAATGTAATCATAGCTGTTTTGTTACATAAAACCACAGTTTTAAGTGGACTTCAAGTTGACAAAGAAAGTGTAGAATATGACCTCTCTTTCTTGAAATATATGAATCTCTAAAATAAGCTATCGGGTGTCTTAAACATCTTAAAAGACTTTCGGAAAAATCCAGGTGACTCCCGAGTGTGCAAAATGTCCTACTTAATCTAATATGTAATATAATTTTGTTTTGTTTAACACTTTTTAGCCACTGTATAGTTCCATATTTACTGTGTACTAAATACTGTCAATACCATTATTGTAAGTTTTATTGGACTTGAGTTAAGAGACAAAAAAGTCAGACTCCATTTGTCTTACATTTGCCTTGTTCTAATTAGTTTGCAACTCATGAAGCATACAGACTGACAATGTAATGGAAGGCCCAGTGCTGTTCAGTACCTAACCCTCCCTCTCTGTTGCTGTAAAACCGACAAGTTGATTAGAACTTCATATCTGAGATGGAGAAATCAAAGGGCAGATTTATTTAGGGGGCAGCAGGCCATTCTTCAGCCGATGGCCAGAAATATGTGTGCTCATCCTCACTTGTCATCTCTGGGATTAATTCATGAGCCTCACATCTTGTATTTCTCCTTCCTTCCTGTCACTTGCTCGCTTGAGGCTGGCCTTGAGACGATAGCAGCATTTAAAATACTCAAGTCTATTCAGAATACAGTGGATTCTAGCCAGGCTAGACCTTACTCTGACTCTTCCTGAGTAGATGGGGTAGCCATGTGGTAGTTTTATAGCAGTTTTACAATATACAAGTGTCTACAAGTGAAGTCCAGTGTACCCTCATGAGATTAACTCTTCTGCAGTCCTGAGCAATGTAAGAACTTAACATGTTCTCTCTTGAAAAGTCTCATATTCTATATTTAAAATTCCCCACTTCAAGGTGCAATGCATAAGATGGCACAACCTGTTGAATACTTCAAACAATAGGGGGCAGCATGTTGCCAGGAAACCCTCCTCCTCCCTCTTCACTCCTTAAGATGCAAGTTCAGCTTTAAGCTTCATCCCTTTACTCTCCAATAGCGTCTCCAGCGGTGGAAAGCAAGGCCAATGTTAACTCTTGTTCTGCTTCTATTTATATCACTGCTTTTGTTTGCTGACGAATGTGGACTCTAGCCAAGATCAGGCTGTGGCCGTCTTTATACTGGTCACTTGCCAGGAGCTTCAGCATCATTGCATTTACTCTTCCCTTCATTGGCTACCTGTCCTTAAACAATCTAACCAAGAGCAGCAACTTCAACACGACTGACAGGAGGTTAGAATACGCCAGTGATACGTCAGTGATACGCCAGTGATACGTCATCCTCTCATGATGGACTCATTGCAGACTTGATGCTACAGTGACTCACTATCACCTCCTGAGGTACTAAGTGGTATTACAAGACAGGACGGGCCAGAGCTAGCTATTAGCACGCTGACTTCAGTGATATCTCTGCAACACAATACATATATGTCCTTTGGCACATCGTCAAAACTGTTACTTCTTTACATTCTGATAATGTTAGTTTATTCTGTAATGTTTTAAACTGAACATATTGCTCCTTTGTTTGTATGGTTTTAAAAAGGTGTTTTTTCTGTGCATTTAAAGCCTTATTCTAGCTAAATCAAGCTTCAGGTCACAAAAAATAAATTTTAAAAAATGGTACTTGACTGTCTGCAGTAACAACACCCCAGTGTGAATGGGTGGGCTAAACTAACTGTAAGCTAAACAGGTGTGTGTAAACATATTCATGGTTGTGATTTCACTGGTTGCCCTGTATGGTGCCTCATTCAAAACCAGTCTTGGCTACAAGACTTAGAACACCACTATGAACAGGTAGATAGGTTTGAATAGGTTATTAAAAATGTTCCTTTAAGCTGCTGCCCTGCCTGGGGTTCACGCTGCTAACAAAGGGCCTTCTGCCATCTCTGTTGTAGGCCCTTCTCTGCAGCTAGACCCAGGAGTAGCCCAGGCTCTTGATGTCCTCCTCCAGATCCTGGTAGCCAGTGCGGCATCTTTGCTGTTGAGTAGGAGTGATGTGACCTTGGTGTGGAGACCCAGATGTTCTTTAGCTGCAGAAAGGCTCTGTATTTGCTAGTTTATGAACCACCTTTTCTAGTGTATTGCCATCAAGCTTTTGGCCTTGGGGTTCTTGGTCTTTCTCTCGTGAATGTCAAGGCCAAGCTGTGCAGAGTTCTTTGTCAATTTTAGAAGCTCCATTTACCATATAGGTGCACTTTGTAGTTCTACAGTTCCAAACTATTGTCTATCTGTCTCTGCATAGTTTGGTATCCGCTATCATTGGTCAGATGCCCCACATGACCACAACTGAGCAGGCGTTATGTGGGTGGTGGATCATCATGGTATTAAAACTGATGCGGTGGTGGTTTGTTTGTGTGTGCTGCGCTGGTATGAGTGGACCAGGCACAGCAGTACAGAGTAAATCAAACTTCTATGTTAAAGAAGAAGGAAAATGTGTTTCTCCAGGACACAAAGTCGTTAATGAACAATGATGGATAGGTTATTATAGATAGGCATGAAGCAGTCCCATTAGCATCAGCAGAGTAGAATGAGGTAGCTGAGCTGGGGAGTTGGGTATTGTAGTGCTGTGGGCAGTTTTGTTTTCAGGACTCTGTTCTTGGAACATTCCGGAAAGCCTCTTTTAGCAGCGCTTTGGTCACCAGCAGAGGCTCAGCCATGAGTGGTATGTCGAACACAGCAGGTCAGCAATGAAGCATTGTTCTGTGCTACATTTGTGTGAACGTTTTACAACAATCAAACTTGTTTTGAATGCAGAACAGATCACAAAAGCACACGCCACATTCAAATTAAGTGCGCCTAATAAGCCCTAATAAGTTGTAATTATAAGAGACTTTATACTTCATAAGCGGGCTGACTCTAGTTTGGAATATTTGAATAAGACATAACCTTAACATAAACGAACTGCTTCTGAGGTTTCTGAAGGATTATGGGCCCACTACGGTGGAAGCAGTTATTTAAGAATGCATGCCGCTTACTCGACAAGCAGTGGTTACACTGAGAAGCCATCCATTTTTAAACAGCCTGGCATATCTCCCTTTTGAACACAAATCCTTAAAATTCCAGCTCCCAATTCCGTTCTCTCTGAATGCAATCATTCAAAAGGGGCCGGGCTATTCAAAAGAGGGCAGCAAAGTGACAAATTAGTTGTCGCTGCTCCAAGCTCTGGAGAGCGAGATACAGATACCACCACATGTCTTTCATTTCCCAAGCCTGGAGTTAGAATCCGAGTGGCTGGGCAATGGGGAGGCTAGGTCATCGCTAAATTTAAGGTTTTGTGGGGCTGGGAAGAATCCTTAAGAATTAGCTGAAGATATTAAGGCAAGGTAATTTGGAGAATGGAAAGAATGGTCTGCCTTTGAAAATGGAACAAAGGGAGATTCAGACAAGGTATTAGGCTCCCAAAGGGGAAGAGGCAAAGTCAACTTCACATGCCAGATCACTTCAAAGGATGAGAGAGAACGCAAGGGAACTTCTCTCATCAATAGCAAACAGACCAAACTTTGTGTAGGTTTCATTTGTCAAAAAGCCAAGTTAGGCTGCCTTTGGTGATCTTACAAACTGTGCTACCAGATGCTGAAGTTGTTATGCTGTCCAGGGATGCACTGGCCATTGGGAGGACCAGGACCAGGACAGTACACAGTGGGCTGCTATGTGTGTGGCCCTCTCAGAGAGTGAGACAGAGAGAAATGCATAGTCATTGCTTATGTAGTCTTATAAAATATTAATGGTGTCTGCCCAGGACAAATGGCATGTGCCGGGTGAAAACTGGAGTGAACATATCTAGCCACATTAATGGCCGACTGCATTCTTAGTATGTGACCCCCAGAAAATTAAACCATGAAAGCTCCGAAAAGCATAAGGAAGATAAAAAACAGAATATTACAGGATGCAAAGAAAAGAAATACACTCATCATCCAAAAAATACTTGCACCCAGAAGGAAGTGTGGGATTGCAGTGCTATTGGGAAGTAAGATAAAGGTTACTAGGAACAATAAATGATAATACATTTAGACTGATATGTTCAATATTTATTGAGCTACACATACAGAAGTAGTGTCTCTCAGTATGGTGTCGGGCCGCCATGTTTGCAAACACAACGTGTTAGACGTCTCAGCATGCAGTTGTGGAGGTTCCTAATGGTGTCAGACATCCCAAGTTGCAAAAACTCATTTCAGGGAGGTACCCCCGGACCCTGAAAAAAAAAACAACAACTAAAGAACCTCTCACACACACCAAGGGATATGGGTGATAACAGAACTTTACTTTTTGATACAGGTCTGTGCATAACAACTTTTTACAGCTTGGGCTACAACATAGGATAAATTGGCCTATTCTGGGGTCTTCTGCAAGCCTTCATTGTACTTCGCCGCTGCTTGCTTTGCAGATTTGATCAGTTTGCTTGAAATGTCAATGTCATGACACTCTGCGTCAATGAATTTGTTTATCTTACATGACATCAGATTGACAAGTGTCTGACTCCTGATATTTTATTAATTTATCTTCTCTATTCAGCAGGTTACACCAAGTGATAGTGACAAACAATAAAATTACTACATTTATCATCTCTGTAAACTCTTAAACAAGTTCAAGGAGTTTTTCTCTTTTCATGTTGGCCATCAGCACATGCTTGGCAACTAGTCAACTAATTGAGAAGGCTAATATGTATATTTGTCACTGAACTCACCTCAACATGCCTTTTACAATCATTTAGCCCGCCGTGGGCAATGCTGAAATCACTATGGCAAACAGTATAGCGGGCAAGACTTTCATTGTTTTTCACTTTTATCAAACATGGGTACACTTTCGAGTAGTCAGAGGTGAAATGAGTTTTGTATTTTCTCTTTTTGGAAGGCCCTGCCTCCGCTTTCCCTGCCTCTGCCATGACGCTCCTTCTCTCACTCACTGAACCGTCCAGGAGAAAAGAAAACACTGCCCGCCCTCACTAAAAAACTGATTGGCTGAATATGCACACGAGGGGGGCACGTTACCACAAGGTAGGCTACCACAGCAAGTACGGCCTTTCTCTCCCTCTCCCTCTCTTTCCCAAACGCGATCGGGAAAAAAGTCTGTGTCGCCTGCGTGCGCGTTTGTGTGCGCTCTTGGCCGCTCGTTCTAGATTCCGGGAGATTTTATCTGACTTGCGGGCATCAGGGAGCCGCTATGTATATGCGGGAGACTCCCGGAACTTTCGGGAGACTTGGGATGTCTGTGGTGTCCTCTGATAATCCATCCCATGCAGCTTCAATATTGTCACACAGTTCCTGCAGATTGTGCGGTAGGTGTGGAGGTGGAGTGACACCAGACCTTTTGGACGTGTGACGTGTGACAATAAATCGGCGATCTTGACGCTGACCACGATGCCTCCACACATGGATTCATTGGTCGTCTCCACCAAGACAAAAGTGGGACTCTGGAGATGACCTACTGCCATTCTGAGTCACTCCATGACAGTCTGGCACGACACCACTGCAATCTTGGCTACGTTGATGTGCAGTCGTTGTAACGGTCTGCACGCATGTAGTCCTGCTTCGTGCAGCTGTTTGCCACCGTAGTATGGGCACTAACAGGATGACTCATGGAAGGCATCACTGCTCATTGAATGTCCGCAATCATAGCTGTTGGGTCACTCCGCGCATGTCGGACACTTGATCAGTTCTCTCTCTTCATGGTTTGTGTAGGTCTCCCAGATCCTTGTCACTGGTGCATGCCTTACTCTATCCTCTGCCATCAGCAGTGTGCTATGGTAGAATTCGCACGGCCAATATGGCGCACAATACGTCGATAAGACCATTACACTTCCCGGAGCCTTATGATGTGACACTTCAATCATTCGCATGTCTAATCAGGTCAGACCTACCCACCAAGTTTCAGTCCTGTTGGTTGATTCCTTGCAACAATTTTTTCAATGATGAGTGTACATACAATACACTAACAGCAGAGCCAAGGTGCCGAAAGGTGAGCCAAGTTCATTCAGTTTACTTGCACACTAATGCTAGCTTAATATTAACGTACTTTCACACACTGGCCATTTAATAAGCTTGCTAACTAGCTAGCTTATCACTGTGGTTTTAGTGGTTCCGAGAACAGCCCCAGTGCTGTCCATAGATGTTCATAGTCAGAAATGTTCTTTACTTTACTGTGGACACTGTAAAATCCCTCTTGTCACATTTTAGAAATTAAGTTGCTGAGGTAAAACGGTCTCAAAAGTCTAGTAGCTTGACTGGGCTGCCACACAAAAATCTACAGTCAAAATCAGTTATGGGGTCAGAAATCGACCACAGAGGAAGTGCAAGAGCAAGGGCCATGATTACTGGTCCCGAGTCCAGCAAGCAAATCGCCAAACTGTGCTAAACTCTGGCCCTCCACAATTGGAGATAAAGACTCCTGGACACCCTTTAAAGAGCAATTCTTCAAGCCAATGCTAATTGAAATCCTAAACTACAGCTTGTAAGTATGTATGTATGCAAATGCGCTTTATAAAACAGCTTTACAATGTATTGGCAACCACCTAAGGGCTTTTTCAGCAAGATTCAGCTCTCTTGTGCCGTCTTCATTACCATGCAGTAAGAAGAAACTTTTGGATTATAGTCCTAATTGTGTTTAATGGTATTTTCAACTGTTGGGAATCCTTGCCTATATAAATGCCACATCAGATGTCTACACATCAATAAACATAGGTCTCTTTTTAAAGCTCACTGGTTTAGACCGTGGTTAAGATTTACACAAAAGAATTTTACATGCATGCATATCATATTTCTAACCGAAGGAAGTCGTTAGTACTTTTAGCTCATAAGCGTTTTTGGACTATACTCTTTGCATGGCTGGGTTCACGCTGCACCAGTTTGATCCATGGTGAGATGTGATCTCATACTGAGAATACATGTTCAGGGGCATCCTGTTCAACATTTGGTGCAGGACCACCACAAACAAGAGTATGCCCCCTCTCAATCAATGGATTTTTTCGTTCCTGATGACACATGCATATTCCAGGACAAAGAATCTGCAGGCTCGCACTGTGAATGACTGGTACAGGGAGCCTGAGGAATTATCTTAACACATTAATGGGCCCGCACAGAGCCCTGATCTGAAAGTCTTTTGGATGTGCTGGAGAAGACATGCACACTTACACAGTGGCTGGATTCTCCCATTGTCAATGCAAGATCTCAACTAACAACGAATGCAACTCTCTATGGAAGTAAATATTGTAACGTTAAGGTTCTTGAAACTATGCCACAGCAAATGTGCACCATAATCAATGCTAAAGGTGCTCCAGCAAAATATTAGAGTGTCTTGACTTCTGCTGGCAAAATAGTTAGTTTCTTGAACAGGAGTGGAGACTTCGGCAAGGAGAAGGAGATGTCTTCATACCAAGCAAGTCTCTCCAAGTTTCCAATACCATGGACTTATATAGTTAACCAAGTACACCACACCTACTTGTTGTCCCTTTGTCTAAACGACCCAGAATCCCCCTACTTGATGGGTGACTGCCTCTACCTTTGTCATTTAAAATAGAGGTGTTAAGGCCCACCCAGGAATTTTAAGTCTCCCCCATCTAGGAGCCAGGATGTCTCTGAGATATCCCTACAACAAATGGCATTGCTAGATTGGGGAGCAGATGTAAAATAGGCTACCCACTGAAGGTTACATGACAATGGGACTACTCAACCACAGCCCCCACATATCACCCAGGAGAGACATACAAAATGCAAACGAGATTAACCCAAAAGGCAAGGGAACAAGAATAAAGTTCAAGTGAAGTTACAAAGTTAATAAAAGCAAGTAAAGAAAAATTGTATTTAGCAAGTGTGCGACATTTGTTTTAGCCGCGCACTGTATGTCTAACAAACACATCAACCCATTGTCATTTATTGAAGTGATGTCAGAAAAGAAGAATCTGCATACTGTCCGTGCTCTCATATCTTTAATGTGCTGAGCACAAATCTATTTCAGTGAAGCGTGCTCGTTCCTCAATATATCAGCTAAAGCCCACTCATTCAGGCCACTTTAACTGAGACTGCACCTTTGAAAGGTCAGACAAGATGGCCACAGACGTTCAATATATCTTCACCTTTAGTCTTATGCACCCACATAAGTGACATTTCAGCTCAGTGATGTGCACAACCCAGACAGGCCAGACATAGAGGCCGTCTATTTAAAGCCTCTGAGTAACCCGTGAAGATGTGTCAGAGGATCATAAAGTGAATCAAAATTATATTATTACATTGTTCTGTGTATGAGAAGAAGCCTGCAAGATTTCTCTTCCCCTCCACTGGCTTTTGCTGATTCGGGTGGGTTGAGATGCGTAACTGTTAGAGGGAAGAAAGAGGAAGTATATGTGAACCGAAACGTGTGACTTGTGACATTTTCAAGATCACTTTCTAATTTTTTTTTGGTGTCCTTGCTACACAGACCGGTAGTTTCTCACTCTTGAACTGCAGAAATGTTTACTATGACAGCGCGTGTGAAAAAGGGTTTGAGGCATATATTACATTGAGGCTTTCTTATATATAGAACTCGTGAATGTAGATCTACCAAACATAAGCTGCTATTGGTGTACAAAATACAGTTGACTGATCAGGTCTAAAAATACCATTTCCTTTGGTGAAGTCAGTGATGCTGAAATCTCGAATCTTTACGAGGAATAAATAGAATAGCCAACAGTACAGCACAGTGAAATCAGTCATATTACATTCACACTGACTAACAACACACATTTTCTGTCTTTCTTCCAGATGTAGATAATTCTAAGTAACTGTAAAGTCAAGTCAAGTGTTCCTCAATTTAACTTAAACACCTTGCAACAAAACAGTAACACATTTTACAGGACTACATAGAGTGCAGATACATGACAGTGTGAAACGAGTGCATCCAATAAGTACATCAGACAATAAACACACAGAACTTAAAAACACCAAGACATAAAATACTACACAGGACTTATACACAGTTGAGTCACATTTTTATGACCACTTCCTATTTAACGCATAGCTCATGAAGGAAGTCACGCTTTCATGGTGGGCATTGGAAGATGTCTAGATTAATCTAGGTATATGCTGGGGGGAGCAGTGTGTTCAGTGCGTTGGGAAAGAAGCTGTTGCAGAGTCTGATGGTGGTGGGACGGATGTTCTGGCACCTTCTGCCAGGCAGGAGGGTAAGGAGTCCATGACAGGGGTGAAAGGAGTCGGCCACAATGCTGGTAGCTTTGTGGATGCAGTGCTTTTGGTAGGAGCTGCCTACCTTGTGGGTAAAGCATTAACATTAACATAGGTAAATATAGGTAAATTTAATTTTACACGCCTCCAAGTTGTTATTAGCAGTGTGTACACGCTACACTCATCATCAAAAGGATAGTTTTTGGAATCAAATGACAGGAATGAAACTTGGTGGGTAGGTTTGACATTGTGAGACATATGAGTGACACTCGGGCCACCCATGTGGCCTTAATGATGTACCTGACTGACCCAACAGCCACGACTGTGGACATTCAGCGAGCANGTTTTTGGAATCAAATGACAGGAATGAAACTTGGTGGGTAGGTTTGACATTGTGAGACATATGAGTGACACTCGGGCCACCCATGTGGCCTTAATGATGTACCTGACTGACCCAACAGCCACGACTGTGGACATTCAGTGAGCAGTGCTGCCCTTTATGAGTCATCCTGTTAGTGCCAGCACCATTTGCAGGTGGCTAAATGATGCAGGAGTACATGCATGCAGAACGTTACGACGACTGGCCTTAACACCATGTCAACATTGCAAAAGACTATATGGTGTCATGCCAACCTGTCATGGAGTGACTCAGAATGACAGCAGGTCATCTTCAGTGACGATTCCTGTTTTTGTTTTGCTGGAGACAACCAACAAATCCACGTGTGGAGGCACTGTGGTCAACACCGAGATGAACGGTTTGTTGTCATGTGTCACATGTCCAGAAGGCCTGGTTTCACTCCCATCTCCACCCCTACCGCAACATCTGCAGGAACTGTGTGAGAATATTCAAGCTGCATGGGATGGATTATCACAGGACACTATTAGGAACCTCTACAGCTCCATACTGAGATGTCTCTCATGTTGGCAAGCAAACATGGTGGCCCGACGCCATACTGAGAGACACGACTCCTGTATGTGTAGCTCAATAAATATTGCCCATATCAGCCTAAATGTATCATCATTTATTGTTCCTGGTAACCTTTATCTTCCTTCCCAATAGCACTGCAATCCCACACTTCCTTCTGGGTGCAGTTATTCTTTTTATTTGATTAGTGTATGTCTGTCTCCTTCAAGAAAGAACATACTAGTTCTATCAATGTTTTTGATGGGCTCAAACAAAAAATGGAAACGGTTGGTTATGCTATTTATTCCTCGCAGACTTTTGCTTATTTTAACTGCCGAGATTTCAGCATCACTGACTTCACCAAAGGAAATGGTATTTTTAGACCCGATCAATCAACTGTATTTTGTTTACTAATATCAGCTTATGTTTGGTAGGTCTACATTCATGAGTTCTGTATATATTTATTTACATTGCATGCTTCATACAAAACAAATCCTTTGCAGCCAATGATAGCCTGAAGTCTGTAACCCATACATGTCACAAAACTCTGGCTTTCCTTCCTGGTGGCGCTCAGCTACGCCTTTACTGTGTTTTGGTGTTTTACCTTTAGCTTTTTGCCTAGTGTTAGTGAAACATCTGCGTGATTGGATTCAAGTCAAGTGACTGATTTGG
Organism: Semaprochilodus insignis; assembly: GCA_034552555.1. NCBI lineage: Eukaryota > Metazoa > Chordata > Actinopteri > Characiformes > Prochilodontidae > Semaprochilodus > Semaprochilodus insignis. The sequence goes on along the minus strand of CM067499.1, from coordinate 8,498,031 downwards.
TCATTCTTTTACTCAAACAAGTCTTCTTTATCTGGCCAGCTGTTGTGAAGGGGTTTTGTTGCCCACCACAGTTGTTTTCCATGGTCTTCCATGCCTTTTTTAGGTGTTTCCGATGGGCTCAGGTTCTTTGTTGGGCTCACCCTGCAGAGGGCGGTGTGTTCAGCTAAGTCTGTCATTCGAATGGATCTTCCTGACCTGCAGACCATCTACTACAAGCGGTAGAGGACCAAGGCCAGGAAGATTGACCCCTACCATCCCAAAAATAGACTTTGCTCTGTGTTGAGGTCATTGAAGCGCTTTCACTCCCTGAAGGCAACCACAGAGAGGATAAGGAGGAGCTTCTTCCTGCAGGTCATTCAGGCTCTGAACCAAGGCAGCAACTAGGACTACCTAGGTATGTTAGGTTATATAGGGCTACCTTATTTTATGTTTCTCTTGCTTTTTTAGATTTCAGATATTCTATCTTTATACTATCTTATTGTTTCATGTGAGCGGGCAGCTGTCGGAGCATTTCACCGCTAGTTGTACCATGCATGACTATGCATGTGAGGAACTGATTTGAATTGATTTGATGTTATTCCCTTAAAAGTACAGCACTCAGAGCTGACAACATGCAAAGTACATTTCAAAATGCAATAACTAGATTCAAACACTAAACTGTGGCTTCCCAGTAATTCAAATCAGCCACACAAGTTGGCCACATGGGAAGGCCATGGGCTGTTACTGACACACTGCTGCCTCTACCAGTTTCTCTTTTTGGTGTAAAAATAGCCTGTTTTCCAGCAGTTACAACAATGCAGTTTTTCTGCCCTCCCTGCACACTGATACTAGCTATTTTGCAGTCCTCAGGCAAAGAAAAAAAGAAACTCCCATTAGCTTCTGTACGTGTAAACATGAGGACTTTCTGGATGCCAAGACAATTCAGAAACATCTGCAGCTTCCTCGCGCCCAGGCCATTTTTGGGGTGTCCAAACACAGGTACATATTTACTGAACACAGAGTTCTATTATGAGCAGGCCGCTGTCTGGCAGCTTTTAATGAAGCCTTGGCAGGCAGAGAGCGATGGTGGCAGTCTCGGGAGGCTGTCACTACCATCTGGACAGGTACAAGACACAAAACACTGCTTCCCTAGCTGGCCACCCTCAAACTGCAGTGTCAGTAGACTTGCGGCAGAGTGCCAGACAAACAGCAAACACTATATTAACTGTATCAGTCACACATATTATAAATGTGTGTTGTGACAATAAATGTTCTATTTCTGGACAGAAAAAGTATCAAAATGATAGCATGTCATAATCAGCTGCATGGCAGAGATAGAAGAATGCTGGAACAAAGGAGTGACTTTAAAGGATAAAGCAGTAAAACAATTATTTGATTTAAACATGTTATGATGGTAGTGTTGCTTCCGAATCTCTGGGCTGCAGTTCCTGTATTCACACACAAAGTAAGTACCCAGATGCTGTTATTGGGTAATTTTTGTTAAATGCAAGATAAAAACTGCAGCAGACATGTGTACTTTAAGGTGGTCTTATGGACAAATGGAAGTGGACCCACCCAAAGCCGCTGTAAATTTGGGGTTTGCTACAACAAATTACTGAAAAACTGCATTATGTATAATTAGCACAAGATCTAACCACCTCCCAACCCCATGTCCTGGAGTATCTGGCACCAAGGCACTAGCAGCAGATCCTTTTACGTCCTCTAAGTTGTGTGGCGGAGCTGCCTTCTTGTTCCACATACCACAGATGCTCGTTTAGATTGAGATCTGGGGAATTTAGAGGCCAGGGCAACACCTTGAACTCTTAATCATGTTTCTCAAACCAGTTCCAAAACAATGTGTCTAGTGTGGCAAGGTATAATATCCTGGGCCACTGATATCAGGGAAGACTGCTGTAGCTGGCCCAGAACGATGTCTAGTCATATGGTGTGTGACAAACTGATGTCCCCATGAATGCCAGGATCTAGAGTTTCCCAGCAGAACATACTCCCTCTACCACCTTTTTCTTCTTCTCACAGTGCATGCTGGTGCCATTACTTGTACCATAACAATGTACCTGTCCCAGGTGTCCAATGGTGGACAGGGCTTGGCAGGGGCATGGTTTTCAGGGTGAGATGTAGCCATCATAAAATAAATAAATAAAATGTCACAAAACATGAAACTGTAGCTCTTCTGTAGCTTTGGACCAGACTGGAAAGTCTTTTTTGGGCTTCGGGTTTCAATAAACCCCACAAGCCTTGTCATTTTGATGATGCTCTGACTGAGTCTGACTACAACGATTGGGAACTTTTAACTGTTTTCACCATCCTGTACGTGCAGAAATCCCAGATTTTTACCTGTACTTGTGTGTGTTTCCCTTTTATAAGCAGCTCTAAAGTGATGTGATAAGAAATAGCATACAAAACATCAGCATAAGCCTCAGCAAAGTCATAATGTATGTAGTGGGGCTGTGGGAAAAGAACAGGATTACTATGATACAATGGATACAATAAACTTTGGTGTTGCCAGCTGAACATAAAACTAATTACTGCATAATTGAATAAATTGTTTCAAAATAATGAATATCATTGCATTGAAAAGAGTTTAATGTCTTTTTACACAAGGGCATTAGCATGAAATGCAGGTCTGAGTGCAATACATAGAAATATTGATATTCATAACTGCTTATTGATTTGTTTTGATTCAATATAAACAAACTTGTGCTTGAAGGTCCAGATACATTAAGTTAAAGTATTGTTTGTGGTGACTGCAATATTTACACATAGACAATTCAAGTAAAATATGACTACAGCATTTATGCAGTGTTGATACAACATAATAACTCACTGGAAAGTCTTGAAGTTTTCCCATCGAAAAATATTCACAGCTGGAAGAATGCAATCAAGTAGTCCTTCAAGAGTTCAGGACCAAGTCAAAAAAAGTTTGGTCTGCAATTCTGAATATGCTTTTGGTGGGACGTGTGCTTTTTTAACCACTGAAGTTACCTCCTGTGGCAGCTAGCAGGTCCATTTGAAGTGTGAAATATTTCAGATATAGATTGTGTGACCCACTTCTTAGATTACAGCATATTCGCAGAATAGATGGAATAAAACAACTCAATCAAACAAATCTATCAAACGGCAACTGTAGGATTTTCTCCCACTGGGGGACTGGATGGAAATAAGTTAAAAAAGGGAGCAAAGAAAGAAAAAAAACTGTAGAAGTTCAAGAAAAGTGAAAAGTCTGAAAGTGAATGCTTCAATGCTGGCAAGCAGTCAATCAACCTTCAGCATCTTTTGAAAAGAAATCTACTTGGAAAAACCCCTATTGTGAGGATATCTGTGTGGAGCACATTTACAAATGAAGATGCATCGTTCCTGTGTGACCTTATAAATACACAAATGCATGACTTTTGTGAGTCCACTGGACAAACGAGTACATGCTACACTGATTGCACAGTCACAAAAGAAGGATGAGGAAGTTTTGAGTTATTAGTTTTTTTTGGTTGATTTTGAATAATATGGGCTTTAAAATGAAGACCAAACCAGAAAAAAATAAACTGTTGTAGTCTGATTCTGTTATGTCTGATTCTTCAGTAGAAAATGAACAAAAATATATATCATCACAGGAATGTGGTCAAAAAAGAAACAGTATAAAAGAAGGGGGGCATGGAAGTATCTGTATGTACAACATGATCAGTTTGGTACTCCCTTTACATACAGTATCAGGCTGTATGTCATACTGAAGTCCGGGGTTTTCTAATGACTAACTGGACAGGGCCTTCCGAGACTGTCTTGATGACGTTCCAGGCATCGTAGTGCATTAGGCCTTGCAAGGATTGGCCATTAATAGCCAGAACCTCATCCCCCACATCAATGACTCGGGACAGTTCAGCAGCACCTCCTGTATAACACAAAAAACAACAACACGCAAGTTTATTATTAAATTTGTGTATTTCCAATTGGGGCTGCTATTTGATTAAACAGTATTTGTAATCAACTGTTCATTTTTCATGGTAAATTGAGTAACCAAAGCATTAAAATAAGGGTAATCAATAAAAATCAACTTAACTTAATGAAAAACAAATCATTCAGAGCCTTTAAAAGGTTCCATTTACTGGACAAAGATAAAATAGGAAGCCTTCAAAATGACTCCATAAAAATATACATACACAACTTTCTCAATAGCTCTGTTCATCATTCTGAACACAAAGTGTCTTTATTTGTATTTTTTATTTTTCCCAAAAAGTAGCTGAAACTAGTACCATAGAGGTACCATCATAATGAAAGAATGAATACAAGTATGCAGTATTATATAATAATGTATATTTATAAATGCATGTTTTATATTAAAAGTGCCACAGAATGGAAAACTGTATTTACACATTTGAACAAGGATTCAATGTTTGCTCTACACATTTCACTCTGGTGAAAAACCTTTTACAATCTCCAGCAGATTCACTCGATGTAAAGAGAGGAGCAGTTCCACCTCTATTAGCATTACAGCCCGAAAGCAACGTAGCAGCCACACTGTGTGTTTAATTTACTTTGTGTTCATGTCGAGATCGAAAGCAAGTAGTTAGTATAAGTAATGTTAGCAACTAGCGAGCTCCAAGCAACTAGCATAGCTAACTATATAGTATGAGGTTGGCTTAAACAGAGGTTTGTCTTATTTTCCTGCTGGTTTTGACATGTTGCTTCTGTGTGATCATCACGGTATCTAAATTGATATTCATTTAAAAATTAATTAGTTAATAAATAAGCAAATAAGTAAGTAAATAAATCAAATTACATGCTTTTCTTGATTTTCTAAAATAAGACAAGTTACACATCCTCTACAGAGAACTTGTATACATTTAATGCATAATTACTGTTAATTTGCTTAAGAGGCGTGTTTGAACAGAAAGATCACCAAACTGTGCTGGACACGGTTCCTCTTGGACTACAACAGACCACCTTTACATTCTGGTCTGTTTATAAAGCCCATGGACAACAACAATGTCTCCCTCTAGTGGAGGAAAAAAGTTACCTCTGAAAATGCGCTTGACGTAGAGAGGTCGATCTCCTTGGGCTGACGCTTTGCCGCCCTCTAGACTGAATCCTAGGCCTGCAGCAGTCTTCTGTACCTCTACGCTTAAGGCTCCATCCGGCCCAACTTCCACAACTATAACATGTGAAGTCACAGTAATGCCAAGTCACAGTAATCAGCACAGATGAACAGATACTAATGGATTTATTCCTTTAAAGCTTGAATATCCAACTTACTACCTTCACTATGAAGACAACAGAGCTTTAGAACTTAACACTTGCAAGCATTTCACATGTACATATACCCTTAATCCAGCTTCTACAATTACAAACAAATCCATAGCTGTAGATGTTATTTACCAGTCCCGTTCTCTCTGCTGTTGTCCCGATAGGCTGGGGAGGGGCAGGTTCCGAGCCGTGAGGAAACTTCATGCCTTGGTGATGAAGGTTCACTGTCATTGCCCCTTTGAATAACCACAATAGCCTGGTTGAGCAGCCGTGTATGATGCAGACAGGACAGGGCCTCGCCATGGGTGGTCCCACTAAGACTGTTCCCATTTATGGATAACACAGCATCACCCCGACGAATGGTCCCTTCCATACCGGCGGCCCCTCGAGTGAAGACTCGATGAACCTGTCAAAAGGAAACAGTTTAGATTATCCTGTTCAAAATGTATTATTATTATTATTATTATTATTTTGAATGGAACGTTTAAGACTTGTCTGGGAAAGAAGTTCCCAATGTCAACCACAAGGGGGAGACAAAAATTAGTTATCAAACTAAAATCTTAAATTTGTCTTCACAAAGTTTTATACATTTCTGAAAATCAACAGACAATTTCCAAATATTACTGAATATGCGTATATTACTTGAGCAACATGTTAAGCTTGCTGCATATTACAAATACAGTTGTATGCAAACACCTGAACATCTACCTTCCTATGGAATCTAGTTCTAACCACAATCTGCCACACCTGCACCAGCTCATTAGTCTTCAGATTCGCTGGGTCAGATGAAGTAGTGTTATGCAAGGGAAAGGGTAGCACGTTTGATGGAACTAAACTCTGTAGGTAAGTAGATCTACACAGTGTGACCACTGTTCCACAGAGAACATACTTAAATATGTAATTTTTCATTTTCACCGTTTCTAAATATTTACTGAAGTAAACATACTGAGGGAAAAAATAAAACAGGCCATATAAAATGTGGCATAATTTTTGCACAGGCCACATTTTCCAACAACCCCTAATATATTGTGAATTACAATGTGCAAAAATTAGTTCTCTGTCGAGGACAACAAAAGTTACAGCTATATATTGTTGTTTTCTCAACAAAATCTGATGTTATCCTTGTTAAACCTGTTTAAAACATATTATATAATATATAAAAAAAGATCAAATTGAGTTATGAAGTTTCAATATAACAGCATGATAACACTCAAAAGCCCATTTATCTTAATAAGGAAAAAAAACAAACAAAAAAAAAAGCCATGTTTACAGTTATTGATTTTTGCTCCAAATCCACTCCTCCGGCAATACTAAAGCCCAACCCAGAGCCTTCTTCTTTCGCCAGGACCACAAAATACACATCCTCTTTAACCTTAAAAAAGAAAAAAAGGAACTTTGTTAATGTTCTCCAGCATGAGCCATGATGACACATTTCCCGCATGTATTTTAATAACCACTGGCCTGAGAGCAAACAAAATAAGCATTCAAACTGAAAAATGTTCAAATATCTGGGTTGGAGTATTGAGAATGAAAAGTGTTAAGAAGTGGCATATAAAACACACAGAATGGCAAAGCAAACAACCCACTTGTATAAATTACAAGAACAAGGTGATGTCTGTATCTTAAATGCTCTTGTTGTGCCCAAAAACACATCTTCCCTGCATTGTAAAAGGAAGCAGTGGTTGTCAGATAGGCTGTGTGATCATGCCACTCTTGAGATCAAAGTACTGGCTTTCCACAAGGGAGCTTTTGATCATGTTGACAGTAAAAGTATAATTTAAGATGAAAAGATATGTAGTGAAGCACTGTACTTTTTTCTGAGGCCTTGATAGGCCTACTAGAACACTGCACAATCTATTGTGTATTGAATTACCTTTCACACACAGCATTACCTCTGAAACACTGTTAAACTCCTCCATCAGTGCAATCACGTCCACTTTGGGTGCTGTGGAATTTAGAACATTCTGTACCTTTTTCTGATCCAATGGAGATGATGATAGGTCTTTCAGACTGTGAAGAAAGAGACATAACATGGGAGTCAGTCAAAATACAGCTTACTACCATTCTCATAAAATGAAAAAGATATGAATAACCTCAGCAGTCACATATCAAATCATGTACCAAGTATGCCAAAAAGTTCATTTAATGAGTCACATTAATCAGCTGATGATAAAAAAAAAAAAGCTGCCATATGCAAAATTTTGAACAGCCCTGTCAATTAATGTTTTGTAAAAAATAATTAACACATCCTCTACAGTCAGCCAACTTGAATATAGTGATTTTTGTTGCAAGTTTTACTGGAAATATTTTTTAAAAATTGTGTTAAAACTGGAAGAACTAGTACTGTGGGTGTATGTGCCACTGTACAAGTCCTGTAATTTCCTGTAAAGCCTGAAATCAGAGGCATCAGGTTGGACGTCATGGGAGTTTTTCGGACCATGTCACAGCCACAAAAAGAAGACTGCCGTCCATATTTAGGTCTCAAAGGCAAAATCTACATTATAGTGATGCTAATATGTATGTTTTCAAGTTTTGAGCTCTTTTTAAATATGTAGCGATCAGATTCATCCGCTTTTTGCTCTATAAGCAATTTGTTCTATATTTAATTGCAATATATTCAGCTTCTCCCATCATTACCATCACATTAAGAATTTCATTAATATTTAGTTGGCCATTACATGCCATAATAAATCTGACTCTGGTCCAAGTTATCTGATTAATAAGCTACTCAGCTGTACTCTGATCACCGTTACTTTACATTAACAATCACAAATGCTGCACCAGCAAGTGATGGATGTCACTGTGCCACAGAGGGCTGCTACAGTGGCAAATTTCCAGTACAGTGAGCTGTTTGGTGCCTTGCAATTATTATGTGATAACGCTACCAGAAATGCTACATACATGCTTTAAATATTGTTTAATACCTCACCCCTAAAAATGGATAGCCCTATATTTTTGCCTGCTGCATTCAGTTTGTCTTATCAACAACACAAAATAAGCTATTGCAAGCTTATTCAGTTAAATTCAACATTTATTTATATAGCACTGGCTGCTGTCTACAAAAGAGCTTTTTACAGGTTCGAGTCGCACTGACCAAGACATGGGCGACATCCTAAGAAACCCCCTTAAAAAACATGATTGTTCCCCTGCCCCCCTCCCTTGAAGGCCTGTGCTTCATTTTCCACCTTAAATGGCGCAGCAGTTGCGTTTTGGTGCCCTAGCCCAGGGTGCTCCCTTTGCTGCTGGGTTTGTTTAACGGGGCAGACCCAACATTTACATGTTCTAGTTCCGTGTTAGGGCATGGCTATTGATCAAACTAGATGCATGCAGTCCAACAGAACCAGGCCCGTGTGCATTTCAGCTATACACCCTAAAACTCAAAAAGGGACACCACCCTCCTCTAGTCAACACCACAGTAAAACAATAATACAATAAACGTGATAGACAATAGATTAACCAATGATAACTAGAGACCGAAACAGTGATACATAAAACGTCCATGATCTTGTATCGCAGTTCCGTAGTACCTAAACAGTTCATTATAATAATCGCCTCTCAGCATTTTGTGCTTTGTGAGAGGAACACCTATAAATGCATACGCCATGACTCAAAAGTGCTAAAGAACAGCTACAGTCCCTTTTTAACATCAAAACAGGGCTGGTAAAAATGGCAGTAAATCTGCTCCTTATCTGCTGAACAGCAGTATATTACCACTGTATTATATTGTAGCATTCTGAATATTAGCTATATTAGAATATATTAGGATCAGCCAACCACCTTCATATCACTAAGGTTTCACACATTTGTACTTTCAGCTGATATCTCATATACAAAACACAGACACACTCATGTACTACATACACATACATGTAAAACCCGGCATATTAACCACTGAACATGTATGGCATAGTTTAAAGGAGTAATATGTCATATGCAAACACCTCCAGTCAAATTACACATTTTATTGATGTACTTTATTGATGTTGTTTAAGTCAACACATCCTCTACATCGAACAAATGTCTATTTCTATGTCAAATGTCTGCTTATTTCCTGACACATTGGAAAAAAAAACATGTTAAAAATATGTCAAAACTTATGTTTTATTTTTTCCCCCCAATATATTAAATTCAGCAAATAAACAGTATTTGTCTACTTATTTTCACTTAGAAAAATCAACAAAAAAATTGCATACAACTGCAGTTATAATAAATCAGAAAATAACAAGATAAATGAAAGCACTGAACTTGCTCCTCACCTGACACACCAGCTTGAAAGTGTTGTTTGTTCTTGACAGTGGTCCTCACCACCAACACAGCCAGGAGTTCCAAAGTCCACCATGCTCACCCTGGTCACCAAAGTGCACTGAAGGTCCGATGACAGGTCGGTAGGCTTTATAGGGTGGATTTCCAGCTCTGTCTTAAATGTGACATTGCCTGGGTCCTGCGAGAAGTCCTCAGGGCATAACTTGTCAAGCTCAGGCATGCTGAGCGCCCTCAGTTCCCTCAGTCTTGACCGTGATAACCCCCCATGTGCGCGGACATTCCGGGAACGCAGCACTGGTGGAGTATGCGGGACTAGATTGGCTGGAGGTACAGCATCTTCAGTTGCTCTCTCCTCTGCAAGTGGCCCAATGCTGCCAGCTGCAGGTGCTGGCTCAAAGTTGTTTACAACCCCATTAGTGGAGGGACTCTGTGACTGTAGAGATGAGGAAGGGCCCAAATTCATATTGCCTACACAAGAGCTAAGGCTTCTTTTCAATGAGCGACTATCATTGGACTGCGAGCCCATATAACCAGACAGTCTCCTGCTGATGGGTGCCTTATAGCTAATAGCATAAGACTGGATGTCTATGTTCCTCACAACTGGACGATCAAAACTGGCCAAGTTCTCAAAAGACTTTATTCTTTGCCTGACAGAAAAGGGATTGGGGTCAAGGGCTCTTCCACTAGTATCATTGGAGTAGCTCCTTCGACCCAGTCCAGCATAAATCTTAGATTTTTCTGGTTTAAGGCTTGAAGACATTTCTACAATACTTGTGTTCCCGAGGCTGTTGTCTACCTTGCTCATATCTCTATCAGAAGATTCAGCTGAACTTTCAATACAATTGTTCTCCTCTGGTCTAGGAGCAGAAGCCTCATGCAACATGTCATCTTTAATAACTAAAGGGCTTCCCTGAACTTGGTTTGAATGACTGGTGTTTGAAGTTTCCTTGCGTGCCATAACCGGTGTGGACGAAGAAGAGGACGGGGAGGAAGATGACGAGAGCCGCACCTCAATGAAGGTTCTCTGTGTAGTTGTGGCATTTAGACATTTAGTTACAATTTCATTTTGATTTAAAGAAGAATTTTCTTTCTCCGTTTCTGAAATGGGTTCTTCTTTGATACTGTTATTTGCCTTCAAGGTAGTGGCACTTGAGGAACCCCTTTCTTGACTTGTTTTAATGGACGAGGCACTGCTCTTCTCTAAGGATCTAGTCATTTTTGGACTGTTTGTAGGGGTGATTCTTTTGGCTGCTAGTTTAGGAGACTGAATAGGAGAAGAATGGGCTTTTTTTGGCACAGGACTTTCGGCCCTGGCCGACCTACAGACTGACTGCTCCTGTCCTTTGCATTTACTCTTAATGCTTAAACCTTTAAGTTTGGCAGAGGTGCTCGATTTCTTCTCTTCCTGTTTGAGCCTGCTATTTAATAGAGGTGAGACTGGGTTATCACTCAACGACTTGTGTCCCGATAACCGAAGAGGGTTAGTGTTAGATTTACTAGACTGGGAGGGAAGAGATCTGGAGTCAGAGCTAGAATGACATTTTTCTTTTTCTTTCTTATTTGTAGTGACTGTAGTGGATGTCCTCCCACTGGATTTGCCACTGGAATAATTTGAAGCCTTGGGCTCTGGTACAATTTGGGGGAGTGGAATTTGCACAGGGTTGGGTTTATCTGAGATCAGTAATGAATTGGACTGCATCTTCGATGCTCTTTCTTGACTCCGTGGGGTGACATGGCGGTTATTCAAAGCTGCAGGGATACTGCTGACACTTGATGGCGTCTGGCTGGTTGTGACAGGTGACAAAGCCTTTTCACATATCTCATCAGCTTCACAGTCTAATGGCTCCAGGCTTGACAAAGTTCCACCAATTACCTCATCCTTGTCAGGAACTTGCTCAGTATACTTATTCAGAGCTGAGTCTAAACCTGATGACTGGGGACATAGTGGATCCTGAAGTAAAGGCAGTGAAATAGAATCGCTTACTGGCTTTAAGTCCATGTCCTGTAAAGCTGGACAAGACTCTTTTTGCAGAATTTCTTGAAGGATCACTTCTTTATCAGTCTGGCTGCATGAGATGTCCTTTCCTTGACTTGAGCCAACTGTACTATAACACAGTTCAATCTCCTCATCAGAGTCAGTGTCCTGAGGATCTTGACAGTGAGCTTGTGACTTTTCTGTTTTCACAGCACTATCGGTGGCAGAGTCACTTTCTGAGTCACTATCATCCAACATATTGTACATGCTTACTTTCTCTTCACATCCTTTCACAGAAAGGGCTGTGTCAGTATTTGAGAGTTGACTGTAGTTCCTGGAGTAGCTGTTCAGAAATGTCTTCCCTACTGGCAAAAGGCAGCCTTTGTTCTCTGAATCTAAGACAGAGAAATCTAAAAGTTTTGGTTGAAGTGGAATGGTAGTTGTACCTGCTTCATTCTCTTCTGGACATGCAGTCACCTCACTGACGTCTGGAGAGGTCTGTGCTTCTGAGTTCACATTATTTTCAAATGAATTTAGTTCAGTAATAACATCATCAATGTTTGTGACAGGCATCTTGTTTGTGGTGGTTGCATCCACTTTTTTCAAATCTGGTTCTGAAGAAGAACTTTCTCCATTTGCAACCACAGGTTTGTCCATGCTGATTTGCTCCTCCAGTGCAGGTCTAGATATCTCCATCTTAGTAGACTGCTCATAGCTTGATGACATGATTAAACTAGAGAGTCGATTTACAGCTGCAGAAAAGAAAATTAAGCGGATTAGAGACTATTATTTTCAAAAACCATTAGGATTCATCATTAGACAATGACAGTTATCTGGATTACATACAGTACTGTGCAAAAATCAGAGAGCACCTTTCATTTATTTCATTTCCAGTTAAAACAGATATTAAATAAAAGTTATTCCAGAAAAAATACAAAGAATCTCCTAAACACATTCAGTATCGTTGAAGATCGTGCTCTGCGGTGTGCGGTCCATTGTCCTGAGAACACCAGCAGCCTTTTGTTTGATTTGGATTTTTTCTTCTTTTACATCTACTAAAAATTAAATAAATGAAAGCTGTTGACTCTTGACTTTTGCACTGAACTGTACATTACAAAAACTAGAACTATAAAGAAAAAGAAAAATGTCCCATGTATTATCACTTAAATCATTCATCATTCATCTCTCCTAAATGCACCATTTAATTCACAGTCTGACACATTGTCTGTATTATGAATCAACATTCCACTGGGGGAAAAACACTTCACTTTTTTCCCCTTTTTTACATTTTCCAGAAAATACCTTTCTCATATGTCAAATTACACATTCCTTAAAACCCTAATCCACAGCTCATGCAGTCTATACCCCAGCTTGGCACACACACAGCTGCACCTGGTGATCATTTCTCAGAAGATTCTTTGGTTCATATCCTGTAACTTCTCTGAGGCAACAGTACTCCTAACTCTCAGTTATATTTCCAAGGTCTGCAACATCATGACTAAGCCAATATACACAAACTGGTGTCTGCATTGCTTCATGTGATGTCAAAAACAGTTTACTGGAGGCAGTTCAATTGTAACAGGATTTTCTCTGCTTCACTGACAACATATGCCCCTGAACTTTTCATTCCTGCTTGAAACACAGGGATGAGCCTCAGAGGAGCTGCAACTCTTGGGAAGTTCTCCAGGCTCATTTCCAGAAGTTACATCATAAAGCATATTTATGTAAAAAGAGTACTTTACTCACCCCTACAAACAGTCCAGAAAAATATAATCGATAAAAATAACATAAACTATTTTTACAGGGCTGGCTCAAAGAGCATTTTACAGGCTTTGAACACTTGTTGGTATTTCTGCATGAGTACCTGAATACTTTGGAAAATAATAATATTTACATTTCATATTAACCACTTATTACATACTAAGGATTATTATTCAGTAACTACATAGACTTCAAGGCAAACTGGCTTAAATAGTTATAGAAGTGTATAGTAAAAATTTGGACCCACTGCTAAGCCATTTAAGTAGCAAACCATAATTTCAACCATGTTCATTACTGCAGATCAAAATGTTTCCATATTTCTGGACTGGTATCAGTACTGGCATTGGCAGATACTCAAGGATGTGGTATCGGACATGAAAATGGTATTGTACCACCCCTAAAGAATACTATTCTAAATGCTGTATTTCTGTTGTTATAGACAGTAGAATGTTTTTAGGAGCTATAAATGAACTACTGGTGAAATCATATGATGTTAAATTAATGATATGATGGACAATGTATGTATGAAAGTATACATACAAAGACGGGTAATTCTACAGACAGGGAGAAACAGACAAATTAGCCAGGCTACTATGATGCAATAATTGGTGCAAGTAAAAGGAAAAGAAGGTAAAAGGTGTTACATGCTTTAAAAAATAAACTACCAACTACAGATCACGCCAAGGCTTGGCACAGTACTATGGACCCGAACTACAAATCTAGCATCACTATGGTAGTAAATTAATCAATAGTCACCATGGATACAAAGCCAGCTGCTTGCAGTTCCCTTTGAGGTGGAGAGGGGTACTGCCAGCAAGGAAAAGTCTGTTGTGCTCCTACATCTTTAAGGCAGCAAGGGGAAAGACAGACTGTTGTCTTTATTAGAATTTACAGTAACAACGACTGCAGGCCATTGACATCCACTGTGACTTAGCAGCCCCATATCAAATTAGCATGTTAGTATTTGTATAATTCTGGTTTAGAGAGCCAGTGGAGCACCACAGTCTCTTAAAAGGGTAGAGAAAGCAGCCATCTACAGCAGCTTGAGACTACATGAGACAAATGATGACTGCTAAACATTAATACATTTGGCATATGTAAGTATTACTTCTCTAACTGAGCTACAACAAAGCTGAAATTAAATCAGGTTAGCTTTGTGGTCATTGTGGAATAAATAAGTTAAGTGGTGAATGTTTCACATTTAAAAAGGCATATGGAAAGGGAAAAGTCCATCACTGTTGCTAAATATGAGAACAAAAAAAAGGCATTAAAGGCATTGTGAGCAGCAGTTCACCTGAGACAGGCTTCTTAATCTCTAACGTCAGTGTGACGGGCAGGTTATGCATGAGGTCACAGATCTCCTGATAGGACGAGGTGCATACTGGGGTCTCTCCAATGGCTACGATTTCATCTCCTACACTCATTCTCCCTCGGGCTTCCTAATGGATAGAAACAAGACAGAGACTCTTAAATAAAGAAGGGTAGTGAATACCAAGAAATCTCAAAGTAGAAGAAGGTATTTCCATATTTTTGGCCAAATAAAATCTTTTGTTTACATTACATCCAGTAATTAGTGCAAGCAGATCAAAACTAAGACTTAGTCCTGATTTCTGAAGTTTTGAAGCTGGGAAGAAGTCTACAATAATTATGACAGTTTGAACATCCCTGGTTATTTTAAGTGAAAACACATCATCTGCAGGAAACTAGAAAATGGCAGTTTTCTCTGTAGAGGGCGAGTTAACCTGCTTTCAGGTTTAAAAAAAACAAAACAAAAAAAAGAACATGTCATTTGACCGGGGTGCTCAAATTTTGCATACAGCTATATGGATACACTCACAGGCCACTAGACAAGGTACATCTTCTATCCATAAAATATTTTATATTTTATCAGATCCATTTACCATATGGGGTATTTTGTAGTTATACAATTACAACTTGTAGGCCACCTGTTTCTCTGCTTAATCTGTCAGCCCCTATTTGCCCCGCACAGGTATTATTTGGGTGGTGGACTACTGTTGGGCTGAGAACAGTCTGAAAACCCAAGACATCCGGTCAACAGCATCATAGGGCCAGAAACTGACCACTGATGAGTACTAGAGTGTGACTAACACAAATTTGCATCAATAAATGTGCTATTATGTCTAACTCTACATATACAAAGTGCACTATCAACTTAAGGGTGGGGATTGATGATTTATTATTATTATTATTTTTTAAATGGAGCAATACTCATGATCCACCACCCAAATAATACCTGCTCTGTGGTGGACTTGAGGGGACCATGATTATTGGAGGCTAGCAAATTACGCAGAGAAACACAGATTATAACTGAAGATGTACAAAATGAACCTGTATGGTAACTGGACCTGATAAAAAGGACAATTAATGAAGGCACAAGGTAGGTGTACCGATTTCAACACATTACCATACATACATATTAAACTGGTAAACTAATGTGCTCCATAAAATGCAAATATTTGTAAATTTAAGGACTGTCAATGATATTAATGCCACATGTAGCCTGTACGAAATACATAATTCACATATGAAAGTAGTTCAAAAAAAAGAAAACATTTTCATACTGTAAAAAAATGACTATGCTTACCCTCTCAGCAGCACCTCCAGGCCTCAGTCCAGTGATCAGCACCTTCAGAGGCGATGACTTGATCTCCAGGTCGAGCCCGAAGGACTCTGTCTCACTTCGCTTCAGAACCACAGTCTCAATGGTACAGATACCTGCCAGTTCACTTGGTTCGCCCCTCCTACAGTGGTGGGTTCTGCTGGAGGTTCGTGTTCCACTTTGTGCAGCCTGAGCAGGGGTAGGTGTTGCTACAGCAGTCTCTTCACTTTTGGGTTTCTGTGGCAGGCTGGGGCACTCGATGCTCATCATGCTCTTGACACGTGTCACAGCTTTGTGCTCCAGCTTAGGCGAGCGCTTGGACTCCTGTCCTTCACGGTATGGCTCCTTCTTCACACCCAGGTTGACCCCGCCTCCAGCAGAACTGTGCTCAAAGCAGCGAATGGGCATGAACGGTGACTCAGCACCAGATTGACCGCCAGCACCTTCCTCTGACTCCAGTGAGCTGCCATATAGTGGAGTGGCCGGCTCACTGTGCCTCTGACCCTCACTGCTATCCTGACTTTCATCGTCCACTTCCACTGACGAGGTAGCCATAACAATGCCCGAGTCGTCCTCCTGGTGATGGTGGGCACCATCTGCTATGCCTCGATGTAGCCGCCGGAAGGGTCCCGCATCCTCATCTGGACCCAGTTCCTCGTCACTGGCTTCATCTTCGTAGCATATGACCCGACGCTGACGGAGAAGCGGGCTACGGACGGAGCTGGGGCTGCTGCCCACGCTAGCCTGCTGGGTCTGGTCTGCTGTGGTTCGGCTAACAGCACCAGACGATTTACAGCCGTCTCCATATGAAGGGTTACCATCAGCATCTTTATAGGCTGTAGGCATAAGGAAACAGTAAAGACTTTGAGATTTGAAGTTTCCTTCCAGTGAAAGAGAATGTTTCTAAGCTTGACTACTCAGCTCTGAACTTTTCTTTTACACTTTCGCATTTTCACAAGAATCTTTGGAATCATTTTCATTTTTCATAGCTTGTAAGGAATGTCTTATATTAGCATGCAGAAGCACCCACCCATGATTCCCAATCATGGTCCTGATTGTGCTACTATAACACACCAATTTCAACTCAGGAAGGGCTTGTAAATCAGTTGATTAGCTGGATTAGGTGTGTTACAACAGAGAAAACATCAAAATATACAGAACATGGGTATTCCAGGACCAGGTTTAGAAATCACTAATGCCTTCTTTAATAGAAACACTGCAGTTCTGTACATGATACAGTTATACACAATAAGCACAGTCATGTACATACTCTACATTGCTGTAAAAAACTCTGCACAATTCATTTACATTGTGGATATTCAGTGGGGTCCAAAAGTCTGAGAATATTAAAGAAAATGCTATTTATTCTCTAAAATTGAATCTAAAAACTTTCGTTATAAATTATATTAACAACATAATTTGAGTGAAATAATGCAGAATTTAAACGAATTTTAATAAGTTACAATATATACACATAATTTTCAGAATTTCTTAATATTTGATATGTATGAATAGTAATCAAGAACATTTCTTCTTATTTATTTTACTTGTTACACCATTTCTCTGTTTTACATTTTTTCCAAATTCAAAAACATTCTGTTGGAAAAGGCCCCCCCGAATTTCAATGTGGTCTCAGAATTTTGTACCAAAAACTATTTGAACTTTTGTTCAATTACCCTAAAATTCTCATTACCATTTACCCATGATTAGATGTCCAAAATGACCAAATGCTTTTAGGGAATACTGTGTAGTTTCTGGTTGTGTATATCTAATTATTTGCTTTTGTTTACTTTTTGTATTTTGAAAAATTGCTTCTACTGAAAATGTGATCCCAATTACCGTGTGAAAGAGGTACTGTTGGCTCATCCAGGGATGTATTGCAGCTTCTGCTGTTGTGAAGCATGTCGTCATCGCTAGAGCCCATTGCCATGGTCTCTGAGAGGGAAGACTGGCTGGGAACGTCATGGGAGAAATACTGAGATAGCTCAGCCTCAGAACTTAAAGAACCTTGCTGCAGGGAGGAAGGAGGCAAAATTAAAGCTATAATGGTCAGTGCCTGATGCGAAGACATAAATGGTCACTGATGTACTGGCTATTATTAACATTTGGAAGCCTCCTATTATTACTGTAGAGTTATTATTATGGAGTTACTACTGTAGTTTATTGAGTTATCATTTTAAATCATACATGAAAACATTTGATTGACACTGCATAATTGTTTCAATTTAAATTTTCTATCCACAAAACAAAAACTGTAGATAACTTTCATTAAATTAAAATCAGAAAATATCTCTTCTAATAAGTTATTTATTTACTCACAAACAATGTCATACTGAAAATTTAAACGTTGGCAGTTCGATTTTCAATGAATTAAACTCTGAAGTAGCTATGAAGGTTTCTGTACATTCAGAGATACACAACACAGACTCGGCCTACACCCTTCAATATTTCAGCCAAATTTAAACTAGATTTAGTGGCTTTATTTACTGTATTGTTGTATGAGTTGGTTGTTTACCCGACTGGCTGGCTCTAAGAACCTCTTCATGGTCCAGCTGAGTGCCTGGTTGCCCTCACCCTGCCTAGACTTCACAGTTGGAGAAGGGCTCTTGGACGGCAGGCCTGGGCAAAAAAAAGCACACAGTAATGAGCTCCAATTCAGCCATGTGATTTGCAGTTACAGTTAGCTGTACTTTGCAAAAAGAATCCATCAAAAGAATGTGAACAAAACAAAGTATCAAATTGCCTCAAAACCATAATGGGCACTGGATCACTTTGGAGCTCACAGTGGAATTTCGCTATTTGAGTAGCAATGAAGTTCCGTGTGGTTCAGAAACACCTGTGGACAATCAGGTGCAGCTTACCCAGGGTGTGAGACGAATGACCATCCCTGCCTACACTGTCTCTGTGGGTAGAGCGAGTGATCACCTCATCCATCTCCTGCTCTGACACCTACCAAATACAGTGTAATTTAGTGTATTATTAGTAATTAGTGATGAAATGTTTCATTTCATTCATCAGGGACCACATACAGAAACAATAATCTCAAGTAAGAAAAGATGCTCTACTAAAGTTAGTTACTTTAGTTACTTAATACTTTGTTTGAAACGCCACCTTAAAAAAAAAAGAACAACTGGAAACTGCTGCCACCAGGTGGCACTACACATGCTATCTTTCAGTGGTCACCATCTCTTCTCCAGACATAAGCAACCTATAATAGACCCCACCAGATTCATCTAATTATTGGCCTCAGATAATTTCTTGATTAGCTGAAGGAAGCATGTTTGGCTAGAGGTGAAACCTGCAGAAAGCTCTCCAGGAGGAGGGTTGGTGACCACTGCAACATATAATCTAAGGCTACTGAAATTTACCCGATTCTTTCTTTGCCTAAATAGTGACTTCTTCATAAGCTATTGTTAACCAGCAAAAGTACTTACATAAAACTTTTATAAACCTAATTTTTGAGGTCATAACAGCATGCTGCACATGTTCAGCAGACGTCAATAACTTTAGCTCTGTTACTACATATCAAATTCTCTCACTATATTGACAGATAATTTTGCTTTTGCACATTCTCTGCTAGTGAGAAAATGTTACTTAATCACTTTACTTGTTTCCAACACTGATGGTTCCTGCATTACATTTCTGACATGCAGTGCAATTTGCTTCTTGTTTAAATAAAGTTTTTTTTTGTTTGCATGATCCACATGATCCATCCGAAAAATGCCAGATGATGTTCAGCCAAATGTCAAATGATTCAACCGCTCTAATAAAACAATTTTCAAAACGATTATTTCCAATATTTTGAAAAAGTCTTTGGAGTCTTTAAAATCTGACAGTAATCACTCAACGCCAGACAGATTTTCTGATTTTGCTGAGGATCTCAGTAAATGCTTATGTCTAGCTACTGTCTTAATATGTAGCTGACAGAGATATACTGTCAGACCACGTGGCACCTCCTAACTTCTAATATCACTACCACAAGCTATTCAGTGTCATATAATGGAGACTGAAAGGTCTATTTATCTGCCTTAAAGGAAATATGTTTCCATATATATTACTACTAAAGCAAAATAATCCTCTTAAAAGCATATTCTTTTTTCAGATTTAACAGTCTTACCATCAACAGTACAAGCTTAAATATATTTTTCTACAAATTTTTATTTGCAATTTACTCAATAAAGAATATTATATTATAAAGAAACAAAGGATAAAATAGGCCACGATTCTAGCCACATTTCCATGTTTTATGCTCCCCATATGTTAAATTCAGCAAGTAAACGTAAATGTGTACTTATTTTAAGTAATTTGAACAGTGGTGCCCAAACTTTTCCATGCAACTGCATGCTCAGAAAAGGATTTTGTAATTTGTGTGTGACAAAACTGATCACGGCAACTATAAAGGTTGTCATATCGCCCACCCCAAAGTACAAGTGAAGAAAAAAGTACAGGAAGGAGACACTGTGCAACTACTGTTATTACTGGGCAGCTGGTGGTCAGAATCAGATACTGTTTTGGTCAAACAACAGGCTGTTATCAAATATAACAACATCAGTAGAACACTTTTCAGTCTTCAGTCAGATGACTGGAACAAACTATGGTAAAAGATCTCCAAAGAACTGTAATTATGTCACAACCAGATAGCACCACAGTACATCATGAAGGCTACCTACTAGCTTAAAGAAATGAATGAACCCAGAAAGCAAGGTTCTCAACCTCTTTCCACCCCTTGTCACATGCTATGTATTAAAGGCAGGCATCACACTGTTAAACACACACTCCATTAGCATTAGCTACAAGAGTGAAGCGTCAGCTTAGTCCAACTGCACACCACCACAGGGTGTTCCTAAACATCTACATTCATTAGCTGGAGGAAAACCCGAGCTGCCAGCACAGAGGAAAAAGGAATGTTGTTTACTTTTTGGCGGGCTTCAATGATTCATGCTAAGGGATAATTAGAGCATAAGCAGGTGGATGGGGTCTTTTGATTTTGTCTGCTGCTCATATGGCAGAATGAGGGGGAGAGGTAAAGTGGGCAGGGTGACTAAGACTGCTGCTGCTCCAGTATTTGGATATGACTGGGTGGAACTCTTCAGATTTACTCAAATGTTTAATAGTTGCTTATGTTTTCAAAAACATGTCAGTTCCAACTTGATTTTTATCCTCTCTCAGTGTATTGTCTATTTAATCGTGACAGTTTTGCTGGTCTACCAGTTTTTGAAACACCTTGTTTTTTCCATTTTCCTTTAACTTTTCCATGCTTATCCATATCTTAATGGTTTTATGGCTACCAAGACTGGTCTCTGACTTTTGCACAGTACTATGTGTATATAAATATAAAAGAAAACATCTATTTTCTAATACTTTAGGAATATTGCCTTTCCCAAACTATTGTTAGAAGTACATACTGAAAATCTTTTGGTAGTTTAAACAGGTTTATGTCAAGTTTTTAGATTAAATTATTGCAATTAACTTTTTTTTGCATTAAAGGCATTTTAGAAAACTAATTCAAATCAAAACAAAGTTTATTTGTCATATACATAGTCATACATGGTACTAGCAGTGAAATACTTTGATATCTGCCCACTCACATAAAGCAATAAGATGTAAAAAGACAGAGTATATAAAATATAAAAGATAAAAACCATGTCTAATAAACATAAAATGACATTAAATACATATATAGAAATAAAATAACATATTATAACATAACATATAACAACTAAAATATGTAGAGAGGAATGCAATATAATAGCTAAACATACACATAATATACACAATATACTCTATAAATATAGAAATTAGGAATTAGACAGTAGATAAACATTGTTGACTATAAAGTGCAAAGTGCAAAACATGCAAAACTAAATGTGCAACATAATGCTTTGGAATTAACAGGAGAATATAGCATTTGTCAGTGATGTGTATCATGTGTGTATGCCAAAACCTTTTACAGGTAGTGAGTATGCATACACTCATCAGCCACTTCATTAAGTATCTTGGTAACACTTTGCATTAAGTGTTGACTAAGTAACATAAATTTTGCATTAGATGACATGAAATAATACATTAACAATGGTTATAATACTGAACTAATGTAATCAATGTAATCATGTAAACCAAACAAGGTGGATAATCCTGTAAATAATCTGTTTAACAGAAAAATAATAGCCATGTAAAAACCTGTATCTGATTACATCCCCAATGGGAAAGTTTTACATTTTGTGCATGTGTATTTGTACCCTAACAGAAATTTATCATCATGTCATCATAATGTCTACACGGAGTGCCACTCTACACAAGCATATCATTTTGTATCTGTGTACTTGTAGTGTACATGTAAACCAAGACTTTTATCAGAGTGTGCCTATAAACACTTATTCTCAGTTGTAAACTATAAATGGAATTAATTCAATAGCCACTGATGGTCCACCAACCAAATTACTGAAGAACAGGGTATAAAGGGACTATCTAAACATGCCAAAAATTAGATGGACCACAGTCTAGCATTGTAAAACTACAAAGTGCTTATGTATGACAAATAGAGCTGATAAAATAGACAGAGTGCAGATACGAGGAGATGATCACAACACACAAACACACTTTTGGTGCTTACCTTGGGGTTGGGATGTCTGCCTATGATGAGGCTCACTGGTCCAGGGCCACATTCACTCAGGATAGCGTAGGCCTCGCTTAGTGCAGCATGCCGTAAACTCACCGAATCTACCTCTAACACCTGGTCCCCTCGGCTGAACGAACGAACGAACGAACGAACACACACACACACACACACACACACACACACACACACACACACTTTTAAAGAGGCCACCCTCATACACAGACTCTCCCTTGCTGATAAAAAAGCTCCAGACTCCACAAGAGTGCAAAATGTTTGACATTGATAGATAGCATTATTCTGTATTACAAAATGTCTCTCAATCTGATGAAGTAAAAGAAATACATCTAAATGTGTATATTACACACTTATCTCCCCCCATAGACAGCTGCAAACACTTTCACAGCAAGATACAGCTTTCAGAACATCCAGTCTATGTTCTGCTATAAAGACCCCATTCATGGGTTTTTGGCTCAGACTGCACATTCTTGTTAAGTGAAAAGCAAGCCTTTGAGATGTTTCATCTTGACATGCATGGGCACACACACGCACACACGTGCACTGACTTTAACACAGAGCAAATCACAAACTTACACCCCAATATGAGAGACAATGACACACACTGGGGCAAAAAGCAGGAATAAAATATACTCACTAAAATTATTACAGCATGTGCCATGAAATTCAACAATCTTGACAACAAAGAACAGTTGGACATTCCAGGCAATTAATTCCAGTATATTTGCAGTATGTTTTGTATTTTGGCACTTTCATTTGTTAATTCTTTTGTCATTTGAAAAAACATTGGTTGATGGGACAGGGTTGCTAGCAGGGGCTTACCATTCTGCTTCTGTTTTGCTGTATTCTGCGTATTAAGTGGGTATCAAGTGGAAACAACCCTGTGGTGAAGATGTTCTTGGGTATTGTACCCACACTCAATGATTACAAGTCACTTGCTGAAACTGTTGTGAAATCCATGTGAAATAATACCACACTGTTAACTTTTTCACACCGTTCATCCACTGCCACTCAAACTGTTTAGGCACCTCTGTACTGAGCAGCAGAGAGTAATGAAAGGTTTTTAATGAGTTCTCATTCTCATTAAAACCAGTCTGATTTTGACACTGGGCTGTAGGCCTTTTCAATCTTGTTTCAGTCAAAAATGTCATTCTTTCTTCTCTTTCATGCGAACTAATGATGCACCAATATTTCACCTACTGAAAATCTTCAGTCAAAAACAGTCAAAACTAGCACCTTCGGTTATCTAAACAATCTGTGGGCTGTATCTTGGCGCACCCTAATATGTACGACTCAACGCAGTCACTACCTCTCTTTTCCCTATTGACTATCTAGCTTCACTAACTGCTCTTTCTTCTCCTTGCATGGATATAACTGTTTGACTTCAGTTGTGTCACCCGCTAGCTCTTCATCAGTGGTCAGTTTCTGAACACAGAATCACCATTGGCTGGATATTTGTAGGAGGCAGACTCTTCTGAAACAGTTTAATATAAGTAATGACTTTCTTTTTAACCCAGTCTTTTGGCATTTTTTGGCAAAAAACCTATAATAGGAAAAATACATCTTCAGACATTTATATCATAGTCTGTGATCTATAAATCATTATGTGTCAACTATGAATGTAAATGTAACACATGTCCATCAGGATCTGTCTCTTACTGTATGATAGCAGTGAAATGTAAATTATGCACTGTCATCTTGCAAATTCCAGTAATTGTGTAATCATGACAACCTTAATACACAGCCCTAAATTTTATGAGCTCTGCGGAGAATATGAACATTTACGGCTTGTTTTCCCTTGTGGGGACTCATTCCTGCCTCTCCCTTCCTTAATTAAACAAATTGACTGAGTTAAGACTTTGGCTGTTAGATCAGAATGAAGCAGTATCTGCTATATGGTGCAGATCAGCACCATTCAGTCCTACACACTCACTCTGTCAGCTAACTGCAAACATTTTCTTCTGCATTCTTTCGGTACTTAATTTTTCACGTGCCAAAACAAAGATAATGGAGCTAGTTTATCTGAGAAGCAAGCGACTTGTTGTAATATACTGCTGCCTGTAGGAAAAGCTGTGAGTGGTTCTCTTTAGTCATTCTGTTCTGTGGAGACTAAAGCATAAAATATTTGTTTGAATCTGACGGACTTGCTTGCATTCACACGCCATTTCTCAAATATTTGTCAGACTCAAGCTGGGCTCATATTTCACATTTAAGAGTTTTATAGCCCCCCTTTTTGACCTGCATTTACTCCCTATTTTGAATTTCCTCTCTGCTTTTATTACTGCATTTACTATTATTTAGGGTTTTTTTTTTTTTAAAACAGACAGGTTAAAAATAAACAATGGATATTTATTACTAATGGACCAAAATCAGTTGTCCATTAGCTCTTCATCAGTGTCTGTGTCTGTGCATCAAGTCCACATCACAATGACACACGTCTGTTAGCAACACCCTGCTAATCGCATGGGATATCATGGCAATGCACTTAGCACTCACCTGGAATTCCACAGCAACCACCTAGCAACACCATAACAACCAATTTAGCAACATACTAGTAACCACCTAAAACACCATAACTGCATGGCAACACTGTAGCAACCAAGTGGAAATTGTTTAAGCTGCACAAATGATTCGCTCTCAGCTCAGTTTGTCCAGAATAAAGAGCAGATCTACTCAAGTTTTGTGGCATAACAAACCTTAAAAAGTGAGGGTTTTTTTTAAGCTGCAAGGTCCTATATAAGTGCAAAGGTCTCTTAGCCATTGCTTTGATCACAGGGTGACTCTCTGTCACGCGATGATCATTATAAATCACCTATTTTGATTTATCAGGGCTGATGGTAAGTACTGGGTGTGCACGGTTGAAAAACTAGTGAGAAACTGAAAAACTCTGTTTTTGGCAGGGACATGGCTTATCATTGTTTCTCAGAGACTCACATCCAACAAACAGAAACCCGTTCCGGCGGGTGAGAAAACATCATCTGTTGTGTTTTCCACATTTCTGTCAGTATGTCAATTTCTGACTCATTTTAATAAATATTACACTAAGTATGTTTTCCATATACTGATTTTATTACTCAGTCTTGATTTTGAATTTTCTTAAAAAATGACTTGCTTGAATGCACTTTCTTAATGAATAATGGCTATTTATTTTTTGATGCACCAAGTCAATCTTAAGAAAGAGAGTCATTATTTTGAGATTTATTTTGAGTGGGAGAAAGAAATAATTATGAATATTTTATTTTCTTGCCTAGTGGAAATGTGTTTCCATACAAAAAATTACATTTTGTATGTCTATTGCCTTGGTCATATGTCAATTATGAAGTTTTCGTTTGTTTGCAGCAGTAGATACCCTGTTAAAGTGGCCAAACCCATCAGAGCAAGTTTTCTGTGGAACATCAGCAACTAGGACCTTTTTAGAAAACTGCCCCTAAAAGACTTCCAGGACATTTCAGGATGCTGACTGATGAATAAATTAGTTCACGTGTAATTTAAACTTATTTCTGAACAGCTGTGATTTTAATCCATTTTTAACATTTTATTTGCAGATGAGCTGATGATGGCCATCACTGTCGCTACATGTTAACATGGCAGATGATTCCATTATGAATGAGGAGTTTTATTTCACCTCCAGCTGGCTGTGATTAGGACTCTGACATAATTTGTTCCGGCTCAGATTGGATTTGAACTCAACCTTTGTCCTGTGGGTGGAGTCGGGTCAGACTTGTGCAGAATATTCAAGTTTCAAGGTCAAATTTCAGGTCTGAATAAAACTGTAGTGGAGTAGTGCAGTGTGTACAAACCAACCCAACAACAGCTGTGTGTTGGCGATAAACTCAAGGGAGAGCAACAGATCCTAGTGAATTTATTTTGAGAGTATAAACCCACCTGAGTCTCCCATCCATCTTGGCCACTGATCCTGGAGCCAGGCTATGAATGTAGATCCCAGGAGCACTGTTCTCCAGAGTTAAACAACAGGCACCAATTCCCAGCCCCACACCAGGCTCTAAAAGACACATACAGACACACACACACACACACACACACACACACACACACACACACACACACACAAAAGTGTGTCATTACTAAAAACTTTTGAGTCAAAGCAACATATCAAGCAATGATGTGCATACAGTTATTGTGATGTAAATTCATTTATACTGACTAGCCTATAAAGTGGTACAATTAGTTTACATGTGCATTTAATGCACTGAAGGTGCACTTTTTTTTCTGCAGCTCATTACATGAACATAAAAAATACATGCCAAATTGAAAAGCAATAACTACACTAAAAATGCACAACATTACTATTTTTCATAGTGACATGCAGAACATGTGCCAAAGTGAAAAACAAAACCTCTATTACATTGATTTCACATTGCTTGGCCTCCTTAATGGAACAACAATGCATGACAATTTGCCTGTTTTGCTTTCCACTGTGCAATACTGCAAATAACATTGATGTAATAGATCTTTAACGCTTGGCATGTTGTCTTAGGAGAATTGCATTTCACTGTGTTGGCTGAATTTCACTGAGGCAAATACATTTTACAAAAAAAGTACAAAAAAAGTCAAGTTATTTGAACACAACGTCATAGCAGTTATGCTTTTCACTTCGGCACACGCTCTGCATGTCACCTATGAAAAAGTCATGTCATATGTGCACTGTGTTTCACCATTTTCAGTGATATGATTGCATTTCAATTAGGAAAATCCATGTTACTGCATGGTGGGAAGCAGTATAGTCATTCTGTCGTTATGATTCAGAATGCATTGTAGTTAATTGTTCAATTTAATTGTTTTTCAGTGAAGAGCTCAAGCACAGTGCAGAAACAGTCTAATAGATGTATTGTGTGCTCTGCATTTCTGCATTATAGCTCCAAGCTTTAAGCTTTCTGTTTTTGGACTTCAGCTCAGCCTTCAATACAATCATTCCAGGACGGCTACAAAGCAAACTGACCCAACTCAATGAGCCAGCCTCCACCTGCCAATGGATCACAAACTTCCTAACCTGCAGAGAGCAGCAGGTAAGGTTAGGAAAAATCATCTCAGGAACCAAGCCTATCAGCATGGGAGCTTCACAGGGTTCTCCCCATGGCTCTTCTCACTGCACACAAATGACTCCTCCATAGACCCCTC
The DNA here is from genome assembly GCA_034552555.1 of Semaprochilodus insignis. Lineage (NCBI taxonomy): Eukaryota > Metazoa > Chordata > Actinopteri > Characiformes > Prochilodontidae > Semaprochilodus > Semaprochilodus insignis. The sequence continues at coordinate 8,470,407 of CM067499.1, read as the reverse complement.
AATCAAAATCTTAAAGTTTGCCTCATTCAGGACAGTGACAAATCTGCTTAGAGATGGATGGTTGATCAGGTGGTCCTCTGGAGCAACAACTTGAAGCTGAACACAGTGAAAACAGTGAAGACGAAAGTCCCCCAACTATAAACATTAAGAAATTTAAAACAATATAGTGTGAAAAAGTGGAAGTTCAAAAAACATGGAAAACAAAAACAGGTAAACTCAATCATCAGACCTGGGCAGGCCTAATATTATAACACGAACACCTGACTGACCTCACTCTTGTCCGAAATGTGACGCCTCTTACGTCACTCAAGCAGAACAGGGCAGAACTAAACACAATTACAGCCCACAACCAACTACAACTCAATTACAGATGCAGATTTTGAGAATCAAACAAGAGTGTAACTGCCAGATAACCCGCCTTCACGGAGGATGACAGAATTAATTACAGTAGGCTCACTTTCCTCCAGGGTTAGCTTTTCATTGCAATGAAATGGAAAAAAGAGACATGGGAACATCGGTTTTGTGATTGGTAAGAATGACGTTTCACCCAAGATTAGAACCACCTAAATCTCTTCAAAGGGGAAAAATCTGGTGGAATATGCAGACAACGTTATTCATTTATCCTACTTTGTATATGCATATTGTGTGCCAATATGAACCAAAGTATATGAGACAGGTCACACACAAACTGTGTGTGACTGACAGAAGACACAACATCAGTCTTGTGAATGGTGAGGATAAAGAGTGTTCATGTTTTAAGATTTGTACTGTCTAATTTGCATTAAAATGAGAGAAATCTGGGTGGAGAACTCATAAACAGGGTACTCCCAGGGCCTACTTTGCACGTGTCCACTCTGTGCCAATGAGACCAATATGAACCTAATTACAAACGAATCAAGGATCCAGAAATGTCAAAGCTTGATACGGTTTGAAATCAGAGGTCAACATGTTCTCTATTGAATCAGTCTTGATTTAATTAAGTTTGGAAATATACTGGAGTGAAATAATTCAATAAGTATCGTATTTCTTTAGAGGCTAGAAAATGAGGAATGGCTCTTGGAGGGTTCTGATGGCAGAGTTTCCGCATGAATACTTGTTCATACTTTGGCAGGACAGATTGTTTGGAAGTGTAGTTAGCCTCTGACTTTTAACCCTCATTCATTTTAACTCACAGGTGTGAGACCATTTTACTAAAAGCAGCCTGAAAATAAATCACAGTAACTGAAAACTATTAAGTTTTCTTCAGTCCCATTTCTCAACATGTGTTTAACACCTGACAAGAAAATGAGCATGTGGATCCTTGTGTTTTTAAAACCTGGCTATTTTGGCCAGAAAAGTTCAGGATTCAAATGCAATAAAGCAAAACAGTTTCAGTTTGCACTTTGATACTGTCATATCACAGAACTAAGAAGTCCCCCTAAATGGTAAGTGGAACTGATAAAATGGACAATGACAGGATACAAGGTAGGTATTTAAGTTCTCAGTGAGCGTATTTTAGCCTGTAAACACTCTATACATTGAAAGCATTCAGACAAACCTTCTAATTACCGAATTCAGCTACATTAAGGCACATTGCTAACAGAGGCATTTGACTGTGCACACATGTTGTATATAATCTCCATTGAAAAGTACTTCCAATAAAACAGTATACTCTAAAGTAGCTGCACATGAGCCTAAAGACACCAAGTGCAATGGCAAGCGTTCGCTAAAAGGTATTATAGGAAAGTCCCAGCAGTGGGACATATATGATGGAAGAATGAGAGTGAATACCTAACACCTTTGGGATGTGTTACAGTGCCTTTTGTGATTCAGAACTCATCACTAATGTTATTGTGGCTAAATGCACTCATATACTCACAGCAATGTTCCAACATCTAGTGTAAAGCCTTCCCAGAAGAGTAAGAGTTGCTACTGCAGCAAAACGCGTACACTCACTCATTAATACGTGTCGAATGAGCATGTGTCTACAAATTTTTGGACATATTGCAAAATGGATTTATTTATTAGCCTATAAATTCATGGCTAGGCTAGCACTCAGGATTTTTTGACCGCTGAACAGATTCCCAAGTTGTATTTACTGGGTTTAAAATTATTTATAGTTAATTTATGTATTCTGTCAAAATGAGACTAAAGGACACACTGTTGTGCCACAGAATACTAAATAACAAACAGCTAGGTTTATGCCGGAATGCCTCTTTCAAATGGCACTATGTAAGATTTTGTCAGATCATGTCATGTCCTTACATATTAACGTCACACACACACAAGCTCAAAAAGAAGGTTCCAAAAAGTTGGGACTGTATATTCATACTAATAACAGAAGCGTTCATTCAATTCTATTTGACCTGCATTAACAACTTTTAATAATTGTTAATAACTTCATTGGTATTTTGTAAATATACCCACATTTCAGTGTGTTGCATCATCTTTCTGTTTACAGCACTTAATTGTTTGGTGACTGAAGGCAAAAACTAATCCAGTTTTAAAATTGGAATTTTGCCATTGCTCTGTTACAGTTTTAGCTATGCAACCTTTAAAACACCTTTTCAGTGGGACACTGGGAGTTCTCGACTGCACACTCTCTGACTACACGGCCGTCCTGTTGTAACATTTACAAATAAAAAATAAAAAATTAACAAATCCCCAAATCATACTTAGTCCAGCTTTAACTTAACTTATATCTTTTGGTATCCTTAAGATATCTGATACTTAAACGTAGCTCTAAACAAAAAGCTACCTTTATTTAGTGTGACCTCCATTATGATTCGGTCTTTTGGGCCAGGTCCCTTCCGGGAGTCTGCTTCATCATACCCAGTCGGTACCGGGGTCCCACCACTGGTGTTAGAGTTGGGCGAACTGGATCGGCTGAGCAGTGTGGGCGTTGGGCAAGGGGTCAGGCTGGGGCTCCGCAAACGGGTGCGTACAGTTAAGGTAACCACGCCCTTCTTCAGTTGCTGTAGAGGAGAAACACAGAAATAATATTGATCAGCAATGACATAAATCCTTATACACCTAAATATTATACATGATTTCATACTATACCAGTATGAAAGTCTCAACAAAGTCTCAACATTCTACGTTAGACGTAGAAACTAGAAACACTTTCTGAACAAAAACTGTGCGTTTCTCTCCTTTCCTTCTGTAGAACGATGGGAAATGAATGGTTAACAATGCTCTTCTTATTAAGCATTGGTATTTTGCTAACAAACACAACAACAATGCTGAATGATTCAGTGTTGCATTTATTAAATGTTCAGATGAAAATTATTAGATGAGAATTATTTCTCTAATTGATTAATCAGTCCATTATAATTGATTGAATGTGAAAAGCAAAAAAGGACTGAAAAAACCCACAAAGATATCTTACATCTCAGTCCCATGATTTTTGGCACAGGTCAATTCTGCACAAAAGTATTTTCATTTAACTTTTTTCCTTCAAAAAATTATTTAACCGGTTCTTTGGAATATTTACCTGCAATAAATGGTCACCACAATGCTGACTACTGTTTGACAGTTGATCATTTGCCTGCTTTATGCAGTAACAAGCAAAGTGCAGTGAAAAAATAATTCATATAAGTCATAACGTCATAATGAAAATTAGCCAAAATATTAACTGCTTAATCACATTTGAGAAAATAAGTCATTCTGGATGAGTAAAAAATGAATTAGTTTCTGTTTTCTGTCACATGAAAATGTGAAAAGTACTGTTTTAGAGACACTGACCACATGCATGCTATCAGAAAACGAAAAACACCCACTCTCATATCTACTAAATACTTTAGGAACATTCACAGAATTCCACACATTTTTAAAGATCTATTCCAGTTAACAACTTTCGACCCTTAGCTGACCTGACCACAGCTTGAGTAGAAGGATTAACTTTAGGGATCTCAATGACCAAAACTCCCTTGTCAGGCCTTCTGCATGACTGCAGCTGTCACTAAGGATGATTAATAGGTTTACCTTAAAAGTCTGAATGGCCTGCTGATGCGTGAGGCCTTGAAGAGATTCTCCGTTCACTTCTAGAATCTCGTCCCCTGAACAAGAAGGAATCAAGGAGACAAACAACAGAGAGGATTAGTACAAGACAATATAATAGAAGTGAAGAATAGAGAAACACAATGATAACAATGTCTACCTAAATTATAGTCCAATAACCAACTGAACACACAAATTTTCAGGATTTTTTCAATGAGGTTAAGGGTTGTTTTAGAAAGTTTTTACCGTTCATACATACTGCGTAGTTTAAAATGTAAATTGTAGACGATTTTTCTTTTAGCCATTTCAGAATGCCAATACTCCAATGCTGAAATCTCTATTTGGGTGTTTGTCTAAGTAATACACACAGAAAAGATGCAGGCTAGGTTTTAACAGAGCAGCAATGTGTGAAAGCTCGCCTCGTGTTTAGCTAGAACTAAAAACAATAAAAAACAGGGTTCTCCCCTAAATATCACCCACTGAAGGGGAAAAAACTGAATAGAAGACATCACTATTTGCACGGTACTTGAAGTGGGTAGTTTTAGTGTTAGCTTATTAGCTCTTTTAAGGATTTTTTTTGTTGCTCATGTGCAGTGACAAAAACCTTTCACTTAGGTATATTTCAATAAAAAGATATCTTTTCAAATGTATAGTTCCTTGATCTGTGATATGTACAGCATGTGTCCACTTGCAACTTTGCCTCGCCGCATCATATTAATCCCAATGGAGAGCTCTCCCGCAGTGCTTGATGGAAACGTGCCTCGTCACAGAGTGAAAATGTCCAGCTGAATCCTTTATGCAAGTGAATTAAACACTGTTTTGCATTTAACCAATTGGATAAGAGTAAGCCAGGCTTCTCCACAAACAGCAAACAGTGCAATTGTGTCTGGTCTTTCTCTTCGTTGAATCCAATCCATTTTTGATTTTTTACAGAACTGCTGACTGTGAAGATATGGTGGCAAGACAATCAATGCGATGTGCGTTCACTTACATGGTTTGAGGCAAAATTGTAACCATAGAGAGCTTGTAAGTTGTAAACCTCTATGCAACAGCAAACAGCACATCAGACTGTTTACTGCTCCATATATGTTCAGTATGGTTTCTTCATTTGCATAACACAGAAAAGCTAAATTATTCATAACATATCAAATATTCATTAATAGGCATAATTGCATTTTATATGAATACACATCCCTGTCTCTAAACCAATTAAAAGGATTTAAACAATAATACATTTGGAACTAATTACTAACCATGACACTCTTAATAATGATGAGAAATGTAAAGATGCCAAAAATGTTCTTTAGTCTACTACTTATTAAGCCAAGAAACCTTTATTTTCCACTTGCATACCTCGTTTACAAAAACAATTCTTTGAAGGTGCAATTTGTAAAGTTTGAAACATTCCCAGATGAACTAAAATTATCAACAGACTGTAAAGAAATAACAGTTTTGATGGTACATCAAAGACATCTATGTACCTCTTCGTACCTCAAAAGGTGATAGTGAGTCTCTGTAGCGTTGAGTTGAATCAGTCCAATATGGCAGGATGACGAACTAGCACTACCCCAACAGCATATTATATGACATAGTCATGCTAAAGTCATGTAGCCTCTTGCTGTTTGGAGTATGAATTTAATAGGTTGCGCCATCTTACATAATGCTCCTTGAAATATCCATGCTTTTTTTGAACGTTTATTTTTAACAGCGCATGTGTCTACTTATTTAGCAGCTCACAGTCCTAGCAGCACTTACCCTCTTTGAGTCTTCCATCTGCTGCTGCTGCTCCATTGGGGAAAATTGTCTTGACAAATATCCCCATCCTCCCACGAGCAGAATCTTGGCCTCCAACAATGCTGAAACCCAGACCCTAGCCATAAAAGAAAAGACAAAACGAGTGTCAGAACCTGTGTTTACACAATAATAGTACATGTAAAAGGTCGTTAAACTGAAATTGCAGTGCTGTGATGTGCCACTGACACACATTGATGACATCTGCAAAGTTTTTGTAAGCATAAAATATCTGATTACTACATTTTGGTTATGATTTGCCTAATCTATACATTGCTGTAAACCAACAACAACAAAAAAAACCCTGCTAATTCATATTAAAACATTCTGAAAAGCTAGGTGTCTCTGCATTTCTGACAACATACATGCTCTCTCCAAGTGGCATTCCACAAATTTTACTAAGTTTCTGAATACTTAAATGATCAAGATAGAAACAAAGTCTTTCAGAGTGGTTTGATGTAGAGGTCCACCACAATATTTCACATGCACAAGCGGCTGGTCAGACGCAGTGAAAATAATCACTTAATGACTGCCATATATAAATTATAACATTGATTATATCAACATCAAAACAAAAAAAAGTAATAAACTCCTAAATAGAAGTTCTGAACTTGTTCCAAATAGAATGAATCATGTGAAGTGTTTTGTGGGTGGGAGTGGGACAAACAGTGCAGAGTGGGCTGAAATCCTGTGAGAACAGAACTAAAGAAACGGTCCATTGCACCATTACAATGTTTCCCCCAAATCTGGTCATTCAAACTTGATGGTTAGTCAAATCTGTCATTAATGCAAACTAATCTATGTCCAGAAAGCAATAACGTCACATGAATGAACCATGTGCATTGTAAACAACAATCAAACTGACCCTCAGAACAGGCCTTCGTCACAAAGATAATCAGCTCTGGACAGCTCTCAGCTGTTCTTTATACAAGAAATATGTAGGTGAGAAAGAAGGTGAAAAGAGTCAGATGATTTGCTTTTACAGCATTTACTTCAGGTTAGGAGCTGTTGCTATGTCATTGCTGAATGATGGCGCATACACAGTGGAAAAAAAAAAAAACAACAGCACAAACCCACATACAAATTCCTACCATTAAGGTCGTATGGCCCCAAAATGTATATGTATCCGATCTAAAACCACATTTCCTCAAAACCAAATTCCTCAGATCTGATTTGAAAACATGTTTGTGTGTCCACACAGCCCTAAAAAACATATAATCTATGTCACATTAAGGCAAAAACAACTTTCTGGCCATTTCCGGCTGGCAATGTGAATGTAGCTTTAGCGAGTCATAAATATTCACAGCGATGGTGATGAGAACCAGACGTCTGGAGCTAAAAATGCATAACATTAAAGGGCTGTGAATACGCTGTCTGATGTCTAAGACACCGCTTTACAACAGCTTTGGAGATGCATTTTTTGCCTATAATGTTCTTGTTTTTTAACCTATCGTGGCAGGGAGGTACAAACATGTTATAAAACAAAACTGTCCCTAATGAAACTCATTTTTTCAGATTTATCACTATTACTGTTACTATCATCAACACATGAAAACCTAGAAAACCAGTATTCATTGTTTTGGCTAGTACAATAGGTAATTTGTGTTGCTGACATCATGACCCTGGGTTCCCAACACCACCACTGTGATGATAGATTAGGTTAAGAATGGAATTTCCATCTGTTCACATCACAATATAATGTCATCTCCTCTTTAAGCAGCAATTATAGCATAAATTTAATTAGTAACTTCAACCGTCAACACTAACTGGGTATATAACACACTTCTTAATTAGAATGCAAAAACAATAAATAAATAACTGAATAAAAAACTGCCATCAACATCCAAACACATATGAAGAATTACTTTTAATCTAATACATCATGATAGTTGTATGATTTATGACTCGATAATATACAACAGAGGTCTGTCTTTTATGATGGGGCAGCACAGAGGGTGCTTGTAGTGGCTGCATCTATTGTCCAAAGAGGCCACTCACCTTGCCCTGTCCTTTCATCAGGACAATGTTGGAGATAATAGACGGTTGTGCCAGTCGCCATGGAGACTCCACTTGAACAGTACTTAGGGAACGCGCCGATTTCTTCACGATTTGATATTCCTGGAGAGGATGACAAAGGGGACCACCTAATTTAAATAAAGCCAGACACTATACACCAGACAGCTTCATTGTTCCGTGTAGCAAATGGATCAAACAAACAACAATGATTATTAACTTAAGTTAGTTTTGACAACAAGTCAGTTTGAAGCCTTAGAAAAACACTCTCTGATGGAGGACTTACGCAGAGCCTACTCTTTTTCTGGCAGAAGTGATAAATGTATGAAGCTTCAGGAGGAAGAGATATATATACACACAGGTTCCATTCTGTGGCTGAAAGGGAACACACTTAGACTGTAAATACTGCTCAGTCCAAATGGTTTTACCTTGTATCAAATCTAATGTCATTTTCTATATAAAAAAATAAGAAGCTGCAACATTGCAGATTTAGTAATGCAGGTCGGCTTCCACCTTCTCAACATCATCTCTCAATTAGTTTTTGCGACCGTCGCAATTAGTGGATCCATGGGGATCACAATCTGTGTTAAAGAAAGAGACTGGTCGATAAGATTGGCCTTTGATGTGCCACTGCCAGATAATTAGACATCAAAGAACACTTAGACCTCGCTAAGACTCTCTTTGGGTGGCTCTCTGTTTCTGCATCACCGATTGGGAGACAAATGCTCAGAGGACTGTTTTAAAACACTGAAAATGCAAAGGCTGCTTGGGACCTGCATCAAATGTTTAGTTCTAAATGATAGACTTCTGTACAGTGTGAATATTGTTGCATATGCTAGAAAAAAAGTACATAGTTTCTTGAACAATATAGAATTAATCCAGATTAATCCAGTTTGTGCTGTCTATATATATATATATGGAAAAAGGGAAAGGGCAGAAACCTCATTTAAGGGAAAGGGCAGAAACCTCATTTAATTTGAATGTAAGTCAATGGAACCAGACGTTTTTTCCAAGCAATTTTGGGCCAGTTCTGCTGGTCCATTCATCATGAAATTGTCACACAATGTAAACGGCAGCTGCTGTGATCAAATGACGCATAAAAGTCAAAAATCAACAAAACTTTAGATAACTCTTTGGACAGCGACGATATATATGCCTACAATCACATGCATCATCCTAGTGATATGGGTTTCCTCATGTTCAATGTTGTACTAATGAGCATATAAATCAAAGACCGATTCCCAAGTATTCTAATTATTCAGGTCAGCCCTAATAAATTGTATAGCTTTTTTGCAAAACCATTACTTCTGAAAGGAATTCTGTGGTTCTGTGATTATGTACTGACCTGTCGGATTCCCACAGTGTCCAGCTGCTGTGGGAGGGAGTGTTTGCGTCCACCACGTGATGGTTTCTCTGCTACATCACCTCCTGATTCACCGTTTTCAACTATCAGCTCATCATCTTCCCCAACAGACTCTAGACGCGAGCCACCACCTAATTATATAAAAATCAACATGTACAAATTGTGATTACCAGTGCTGGGTAAGCTATTCAAATACTGCAACTATGGTGGCAATTTATCATCTCTAGAAAAGAAACATACTGATGAGGATTAATAGAATTTCACAGCAAAAAGTGTCTTGAAACATGAGGGGCTTGTGCTCTGACTTGATATAAGACGACACCACTTGTGTGCCTGACCTTGGGATCTGCTGCGGAACTTCATCGGAGTGGGGCTACGGCAGCATCCTTTGGGTCCCTCCATTCGGCCACGCTCATCCAGCTTATCCAGCTCTGTGAACTGATAGAGGATAGAAGGAATTAGTGACACTGCAGTGAACCGTCCCTTTCAGCCCAGGAAGGAAGAGCAAAGCCTTCACATCAGTCCTAATGGGGAAAAAGTTGGCAGAGGCAAAAAGGGAAAACTCTTCTTAAGGAGCTTTGAGACCTTTGCTTGCCCTTTGGTGGATCTCTAAACATTTGCAGAGTGTCTCAAGAATGTAGCACAGTCGAGATGGTGAACTTTGCCTTCACAGACAGTAGGGAAAAAAGCATGTTTGCTTCCATTATAGTTCCGTTTTAGCGACTCCTGCCATGCACCCTTGATCAGATGGACCAGCATACTAACCAGTATGCTAACAATAAAGAACTTCGGAATCTCAGCCAAAACAGACAAACTAGCAACAAGGCTGACTAGAATTTTTAATATGAAGCATATTATTGTGTATATTTAAAAAATATGTTTTCATGATCATTATCACACAATGTATGTATATTACATATAAATATAATTTGCAGTCTCCAATGACCCTTGTGAAAATTTACATTCAAAAATTGCTATCCAGCATTTTCATGTCACAACATCAAGAAAAACATTATAACATTAAGAACTGTCACTACAGAAACACATTTTCTACAATCAAGAAAACTTTTTTGTGTTTCAATTAGGTTTACAGTTGTATACTGGATTCACAGTACAATGTGGTAGGAAAATGGCGGTTATCATATCTGTACATATTGGCAATTTTGGGGGGAAAAAAGCAACTGAAGAGAGAATCTCAACTGGTGTAATGGCCAGTAAACGCTGTACTGTCTCTTTAACGCATGCCCAAGAAATGCGCAGAGCTCTGCAGTGCAGCAGAATGAAAGTTTCTGCTGTAGCATGACAAAGACCGCTGGACCATACTAGTCCCTTTATTCTTTGTTTATTTCTGAAAGTAACGTGCTATCAAACTGATTTTCCACATCCCAGCTCCTTGCTGAAATTAAATTAGCAACAATTTTGATAACTGTTTGTAGCACTTGTGATGGCATTTCTCACTATTTTTGGTTAAAAAAAAATCAATTCAATCAATTCTAGACAATTGTGATAATAATCTGCAGATTAATCCACGTTGGAAATAAGCATTGGCTGGATACAACATAGTAAAAGGAGCTCCACCTCAACCAACTACAACAGTGAAATCCTGATTTTACTGAAATACTGTTAATATTTAGACTGTTATCATAACAAGAAATTCTCATACCATTGCAACCCTAGTTTCAATTACACTGTGTGTTTGTTGTAGAGAAAAAACGCATTTATACAAGTATATTAATAGATATTACAACATATACATCTGGAAATGGTGAATGGGTCATTAAATATTGATCACTAAATATCTTACCAACAATAAAATATGCTGTATTTTGACCAAAATAAGTTACTTATGTTGGAATACACAAATACATCTAAACACTCTCAAAATTTTCATCTGAAACTATAATCAGTCAAGATGCTTACAGCACAAAATAAGAAACATTGTGACTGGTAAGAAGCCTTATTTCCACATCACTGCTTTCTGTGATATCAATGTTTAATATCATGAAAATGTAAATAATATATTGTGCGGCTCCACCATATAGAAAATTACAAATATATAATTTCAACAATTTGAAGACAGCAAATATAGGTGTTCATGCTTGCTTTACTCTAATAGCGAGAATATGAAGTTAAATAACAAAATCTTGTTGACACAGCTTGGACCCATCAAGCAGTCCTGGAACAGGCTGTGAATATCACGCGAGCAAGAGACCACAAGCCCACACATGAGGTCCAGTGTACTAGATCTGTTTATCTAGTATGGCAAATGAATTCTAGAGGAATTTAAAGAATCCATTACTCAAACTGTGAAGAATTTCACATGCTTTACATGTGCAAACTTCTCATGCTAATACAGAGCATCTTCGAGGAAGAACTGCAAAAGTCTAGACATTTAGGAGACAAACTACTGGCTTCAAGCGAAGAGCACCAAAAGGATCATGTAGAGGTCAGTGTTCTGCGGTCATGGTATGTGTTTATCTGTCCGTGTGCTATTACCTGAGTAAGACCACAGGGATGGCTAGACATTCTTGGATCGACAGCGCAGTTCAAATCTCTCCTCTTCATATCTGATAAACCCACAGAACAGCCTCCACCTGCAAACTGTCCAGTGTTCATTTTTTACATTACGCTCTTATTAGATTCTAATACACCTCAGTAACGTGGTTAGCACTGGCAGAAAGAGCAAAAAATGTAACATTTGCTTAATGTGTGCAGCTTAAAGTTCCTAATTGTTTGGCTTATTTAGGGTGGTTTGCACTTGAGCTTTTTTCTGGACCCAGGACTGCTTGCTCCGTAGGTTCAGTGCGTTTGGTTCAGTGGTTCAGTCTCTGGTTCTCCTGAAATCGGTGGTCTGAGGTTCGCCTCCAAACTCTGATGTGGCCCACTGCGCATGTGGAAGCTATTCGCTCCCAGGACTGCATGTGGGGGTCACATGATTTGTTCATTTTATAATGTGACTGCTTCAACATATCGCGGACTTCCCCTTTCGATCATAGCGGGGAAGGGATGCTGTGGATGCAAAGCGATGTTCTTCGCTGCTTGAGTGTTGAGTGTATCCAGGAACGCTTCACATGAATCATAAAGGGGAAAAATGTCCAGATTGTAATGTTTTAATGAGATCTCTGAAATTTCCAAAGTCTCCAAAATTGTACTTTCTGCTTAGTACTTCTACAGTAAATGCTTTCAGTGATGCTGAGGTCTGTCCTCTTGGGGGCTAGTCCATTGTTCTGAGAAAACCAGCAGCATCTTTGTTTGATTTTCATTTTTTTTCTTTTCATTTTTAATTTTTTGCTACACATCCTTTCAGACTCAGCATTGTCTTTTTACAGTGGAAAGACTGACAGAAACAAGATTTTTCAGCTCTGAAGCATCTGTGGGGCTTGATTTTCTCCTGTCTTTTTGTCTGATGGGAACAATTTTGGGGATCTAGCAGGGTTTAAACTTGTTTCCTTTGATTTTGCTCCTTCTTATACACGTATATACATTCTCACCACAAATATATCCTGAATATGTTGCTGTTCTGAGTGGAACTAAAATCAATAAAGGGTCTTTGTTAGTTAGAAGAACAGACAGGCTGAAACATTTGTAGATTCACTGACTGTCCATAAGTCACCCAAGTCTAGAAAGTCTGGAATTGCAAGTTGTGCTTGCTATTTTTTTTTTTAAATGTGACATTTCTTCAGTTCTGACAGGGAAAGGTGTAATAAAATCACAACGGACTTCTTGAACATCACATTCCTCTCATGTTGGTTGCAGGTGTACATCAAAACATAATGTGTGCATTTCTGCACCCATTATCTTGAACATAATAGCAAGCAACACTTCATGACAACAAGCTTCACTCTCTAGCAGCAGCCCGTGTCCTTACCCAAGTTTAAACAGCCACACGTGGGAAAAGACTAGCGCTCATTTCAGAGAGAAGGCCCTCGTCTCTGATTTTATTAGAACGATCAGGGAGCTCTCGGTTGCCAGAGATATGAGCCTGTCTCCTGCATGAGTGCACTACAGTGTAAGCTATGCTAGTGGTTCTGTCTCAGACAGGCCCGTGGGCTTTGATGAAACCTCACACACCTCCATGCCTCACAGGACTTAATGTGACAGTGACAGCTCCACACTTCTCCGGATCTTTCTCTCTTGCTTTCTTTTTTTGTCTCATTTGTCCTTCTGTTGTTCCCTCCCTGCATTATTCTCTCTGTCTCAAATGGTGGTGCACCTGGCAGTCACAAAGGAACCTGACAAGGAACTGTTGTCCATAAATGTCAATAAAATATCACATATGCAAAAACTTCCTTGTTAAGCTTACAAACACAATGACACTATGTGAGGACCAAAATCTTATTTTTTTAGGGCCCAACGATTTTTACAGAAAATCAGACTGTTCATTTTGGCTGATACAATCTCATACTTTATATTTTAATATAATAGTACGATGGTTTTCCTGAACAGAGGCTCACTTAAAAATATGACCATCAGTTCTCACTGTGTTCTCATTTAACACAATCCATTACATTCCTAAAAGTCACAACCCCAAACATAACAAAAAAAAATATCTCAATCTCAATCATGCAGCTCTTGGAACTGGGAAAAAATGATTTGGTTAGCCTACTTTGGATACTTGATAAGCCAAGCTGTTTGAAATGACAAGGTTTTTCAGTGGAATACACATTGCTTGAAAAAGGGAAGTAGATGAGTTAGTCTGGCATTCAACAATGAGATGTTTGGTGTCCATGTCTCCCCCCCAAAAAAACTTCCAGTTTATTTAGAAAATGAGAATAAGAAACTGGAAAATAGGAACTCAACTTCAGTCTCATGGAGAAAACATGAATCTCAGCAGCTTCTACTCACCACAGGATTCAAGCTGATTCTGAAGATACATAACAAATAACTTTGTAGATGTAGAGTGTTAATAGCTACACATTTGCACCTCTATTCAGTTGTAGAGTCCATCCCTGTTCGGTTGTAGAGAACATGTCTAATTTGGCTGTAAATTCCACAGTTTGCTGTGAGTGAAAGAACCACGTTAAAAAATCCCCTCTCATCTCAGTTTATACAGAAACACACTGTATAAATTGATTGGAAATCTGTATAAATCTGATTGTAAAAAACTTGTAATTAGGGCCAGGCGATAAAATGATAACAATAATTATCATGATATAACTTTGCTCAATAGAAATAGAAATAAAATTATGATAAATGTTCGATATAATAGATCATTCTCACATTTCCGCTTTCTAGCGGCAGCCCAGGTGGCATCTTTCGCTGCAAGAAAAAAGCCACCAGAACATGGTTTGAGTGGAGAGATCATTAATCTATTCTCATACAAACAAAAGCGCGTGGCACGATAAGTGTCGTGTAACTGTACTGGCCTGAAGTGAACTCCCTTTTATCCAACAAATTTTAGAAGTGTTAAATCTCTTCTGCTCCACACAACTATGGCTAAAGTACTCAGTGTCATAGTTTAGTATAAGTGCATTAACAAGCAGCAAAAGTGAAAGAATGAAGTTCCAGCACTGATGTAAACTGAAAGTAAACTAAGGATGCCGTACATGAGAAAAGGGAGAATGGTGGAAATCTAGTTTCCCAGGCTAGTTGTTTTAGCAGCTGGCTAACAGAAAGCAGTGTTGTTGCAGGCACAGCAAACTGATGTTATTGTATTTAACTACAGCGATTAGACAAAAAGCATTAGACAAAAAGCACTGATTTCAGTTTAAACACACCTAAAAGGAAGATGTTGTGTGTGGTGTAGCAGAATCAAACTGCAGTTCCTATTTGATCTGAGGTCTTTTACACAGACAATGTCAGATATATTGCAGTATTTCCATCCTTAAACTACTAGGACAGGATAGAAATCCAAACGTCTGCTAGCTTGTGTTTGAATACTGCCATATACTGTGACATGGACGTGGTACGAGTGATGGCATGTAATCCATCACTGATGTGCTGAGGCAGCTAATGTTTGCTGTTCGTATTAAAGCTTAAGTTGCTGAGAAACTAAACAGTTTAACCTGTTAGCCTAGCACTGATCACCAGACAACTTGCTTTTTAGCTGGTAGAACCAGCTAACATGGGATAATAGCTTTCTTCCACTATCATGACAGATTTGTGAAATGTGTCACTGTCTGGGAAGTGGTTGTCATGTTCTGACCATAAAGAACAGTTTAACGTGATCATTATCGAAATGAAGTGAAATAATTTTTTTTTTTGTGAAAATGTTTTTGCCATATAGCCAAGCCCTACTTGTAATGCTCAGTTTTTTTTTGCTATATTGAGATATAGCTTTATCATTGACAAGTTTAGAAAATTACCAAATAAATAAATAAATAAATAATGTTTAAAACAGAATTATCTTTTAAATGCTATATCAAAAATGTATTGTGATGCAAAAACTGTATTGTATCTAGAAAATTGTGTATCATTTCCCCCCTACTGTCTAGTAAATAAAGGGTACTCAATGGTACCCAATGCACTGAAGAAGACGTTGTCTGAAGTTCAAACCCGATACCAGACCGAGGAACAGAACAGCATAATCACTTCATACACAATATTATAAACACGCATTATAGATACTAAAAATAATGTTTCATTTTAATAACTATTATTATCATTTTGTCACCTAGGCCAATCCACTGTTCATCTGATCAACAATAAATTGGTCACTAACCATAGTGAGGGAAGCACAACAGGCTCTGATGTTAATACGCCACACTATATTCCACAATATAATATCAGTCCACCAGATGCAGAGCCTGGTGTAACAAGCTTAAGCCAAGTGTAATTGCTCCAATTCACGACTGAAGTCAGCAGGAGCTGGGGAATGCTAATGTAATTTGAGGAGAACATTTTCATTTTTTCATCCTACGAGCAAGAATGTGCAGTGAAAAGCTGTTGGAAGTGGTTGGTGGTGGTTGGTGATGGTTACAGAGTGAGGGGGGTGGGGGTGGATGGTGACCCACTTTAACTCAACTCCAAAGAGGCTCTCAAACAGAGCACTGTTGACAACCCTTTCCTAAATTCTAGAAACCGACTCAACACTTAACCCTGAAGATGCTGACTACCGTGGTTCTGTCCAACGTGCAGGATTAAGCTGCGTCACTGTTTATCCTCAATTTTGGCTTTTATCCTCACACTTGGCAGTGGCTTGATTAAACATTAACAATGTCTGACAGCACTCGCTTGATGTGCTTGCTCACAGCAAATGAATTATTTCTTATCTGTGATGCATTTGAGCAAATGCTTTGGCTTTGACTGCTTAGCAAACGGCAGGGAAAGAAAAAAATTCAAAAACAACAAGATAAACCACAAGAACATGAACAAGCCCCTAGGACACAGATGAAAAAGAAGCAAAGCGATAAACGGAACACTTCACTGGCCTATTTAAAAAGCACTGCCTGTGTTTTAGCAACAACACACTGAGGGGAATTAAGCAGTACAGAAAGATGATCCTTATTAAACACCTTCTGACTTGTGTGAGTGAGCTATTGATGAGTTATAATGTATGTCTCGTATACTAAGTTAACAATAAAGTATGCTAGCTTCATGGGAACTGCAGACTGAGTGATCAACAGCTTTCTGGTATGTTTGGAAGCCTGTTCAATAGAAATAAAGAAGTTGCTGTTACAATTTTTCTATTTCTGCCATTTGGCATTTATTTCATTATTTATTTGGACAAAATCTGATTTTAAAGTGATCTGAATACCTTATTTAGTAAATGAATACGATTAGGGATGCACAATAATATCATAATAACAACAAAAACAACATCATATTACTTAAAATTTTAATCGCCAATAAACCTATGTTTAGATTTGACCGATATTCCTAACTGACAATCAATTATGTTTATTGTACCAATATAACACTTTTAATTCATTTAACTGCATTTCAACCCTATAAAATAATTATTCTATTTCTCTGGCATCCTGATCCAGCTAAATGCAGGTCCAGTTTCTACATTTTATGTTAATGCACCAGCTTTGGCAGATACATGAAAAATATCAGACACCGCATCAGCCCACAATGTTTTAAACGAAGCATTGAACATTGGTGAGATTGGATATAAGATTAACTCTGTCCCTATATAATGTCTACTGCATATAGGTGCAGATTTAGAGGGTGACAAAAAGCATGGGAGAAACTTTCACTGATAAACAGGTTTACATAACAACAAACACAGACGCACACACTCAAACAAGATGCAGTGGAGTTCCGGATTCAAAGGAGGCTGCGTGAGATAAAGGCGGGAGATGGTGCGGCGGATAAGGTGACTCGCGTACGTACCGAGTCCTGTGTGGGCAGGGAGAGGCTGCTGGCCCTCACGTCCTCCACATCCGGCTCCACATTCTCCTTCTCCTCTCCAGGGGAGGGCTGGGCATCCTGTCCGGAGCACGTGCTCGCCAGGTCCGGCAGGCTGGTGGACGGGTACTTGTGGAAGTCCACTTCAGACTCGTCCTGAAGCGGTGCAAGCGGAAAATCCAACCGTTTGGAAAGAGAGAGGGAGAGTGAGCGTGCGCGGTGTAAAAGAGCCCGGGTTTATTTTTAACTTTATCTATGAAAGCCACACGGCAAGCACATTAAGATTTCCCTCTTCAATTTTTTAGAGGCTTCAGGCTGACGCTCAGCCATCGGAACAGCTGGATCGCTGTGGATGTAGCTGCATTTGGAAAAACATTTCAAATGCAAAACTCCTGGAGCAATTGTCACTACAAATACTGGGACATAATGAAGTAATCAAACCTGGAAAATGCAGGAGTTAGTGTCAGTGAGAAGGTTTCCTACATACCCTACTAGCCACCACCAGCTGCACCAGGCCCGCAGTAGACCGGAGGACAGCCACAGCCTCCTGATGCGAGAGGCCCACCAGGGAGTGCCCATTGATCATCAGCAGCTCGTCACCTGCCTTCAATCGTCCGTCCCTTTGATAAAAAGACCAAAGCCCATGTTTATGCCTCTTATTTTTATTAAACACTTCTGTACAAAAATGAACAAATGTTCAGTGAATTTTTTCAAAGAAAAAAAAACCCAGAACTTCATGTACAGTGTTTTCTGAGGATCGTTATAATAATTAATGACATATGCTTATGAACATTTGTAATGCAGGATCATAAAAATGCTATGTTCAACAATAAACTCGCCTGAAAATGCTTACAAATGCTTACAAGCAACCAAAATATGATGTTTGAAAAGACCTAATAGACTATAGGCCATTAATTACTCTAAATACACAAAAAACTATGCATGTGAAAAAACCACCAGGCGAGGGCTAAGTTGAGTTTGTGTCTGCCATACAAAATATTGTCAATTTCCATGTTTAATATCACAATCTGTACAGGACAACTGCTTTAGGCCCTGCTTACAAAATAATCATCTCCCAAACTCCTGATCAGCCATCTTTTAGGCTTGTCTGAGACTTCAGGAAAAATCAATGTGGCCAGACTATAGGACAAATCAATGTGACAGCAATTAAAACTATGCTAATAACATGGATGGAAATGGTCAGGAAGGCCATTCTGAGTGTAAAAGTCGGGGCTGAATCTGGGAAATTCATTTTATTGTAGAAATCTGCCAATAGGTTTTTTTAGCACATGAATAAAAAGTATTCCACTGAAATCCATCCTACAGTCCATTGAACCAATGGGATGTTTTGGTTCTGCTGGGTCCCTATATTTCAGTGACCATCAGTACATGTTCCATTTGCAAAGAATGACCAAGAAACACCACAATCGATAATAAAAGCTGCCATTCACTTTCTTTTTTTCTCAGACCTAGACTGCATCAACTGACTGCCTAGTCTATTCAATATATTCAATATCTTTGGTTTATGTGTTGAAAATTTCAGTCGGTACACTCAAGTTGGCATGACCTGAAGACAAGCTAGATTAGCTTCCCTATTAGAAGACAGTTGGTGCCTAGCCAGCTATACAGGAGTAGAGAGAAGAGTATGCATGCTTCACCCTCCCATTTCAAAGGTAAATATACAGGCATAACTGTCTACGTATTGGGCCTATCATCAGGAGAATGTTTGATTCTAGGAGATGCCGCAGCCATTCAAAGGTTGAGCGTCCATTTCCAATAGCAAAAAAACTGATGTTCCTGCTGGGCTAAAGCCTCAAAGATCTCTCTCAGAGAAGGCATCTGAAGAAATTCTCAGCATTGCTATGAACTTGCACAGGGCAAGGAAGTAACTACTGCCATAATTATCTGTTATAATGAGTTCTTTGTGCTTGAAGAGGCTCTCTGAGCGAAACAGTCTTGATCTGATGGATGTCCATGGTCTTTAGTAAAGGTTCTCCCAAACAATATAACAGAATGTAGGCTGACATAATATGTACTTTTATTGTTTTCGGTGGGCTGCGGTTCCATATAAATACCCATTTCAAACTTGAAATGTTAACTCCTAACAGCAAGGCCCAATCATGGCCGTCCTGCGTGACCTCACTAGGAATTACCCACCCTCACTGTGGGGGCTCTACACGGGCTGCATATATTTTGTTCAGACAGGCTCTCTGTTTCTCAGGGGCTCGTATTTCTTAAGCTCATTGAACTTTGAGGTTGTAAAATAATTCCAAGGCAAAAACCACAAAGCCTCATTTATCTCTCTTAACGGTTCCTCCTTAACTTAGAATATTACCTGGGGGGATTAATTCAAATGTTTGGAGACAAGTGATCTTAATCCAATGCAGTTCTTGGCTAATTTCCGTCCGGTTGTTGTGCTTTTGCAAGACTCTGCCAACGTGTGGTTTAATGATTCGCAAAGAGAAGCAAGTCAGCAAATTCCTCAACATGTTACTGCTTTAAACACAGTCTGTGTTTAGGCGTAGACGGCAAGATGTTTGTGGATAGAAGGGGAAAAGAAGGGGTGCAGGAACTGAAAGGGATATAGGAGTTCCCCACAATTTAACATTTCTCAGTTGTTGCTGCATTAGTGCAGTACCACATTTTTGTGTTTGTGCAAATCACAGGATAAGTGCAAGGAAGTCTGATATACTACAGTTGGTAGTGCAATCCTATATGACATGGATTTTCATTCATACATATGCACACTAAGGATCATTTGTGGTTGCACAGACATTCTGTCTGCGTGTTATTTATGTACCACCTTTGTGCCAAACACATGGGGAAAAAAAACTGTGTGTAGAAAGTTTGACTGATTACGTACCCAGTGTGGCCAGTTTTGCCTCTTAAAGCCAGCTGTATGTTAGAGGGAGACGTCAAGTCGATTCATGTGAGTCCAATCTCTGAAGTGCAAGTGCAAGTAGAGTCTTGAGTATGTGGGGTGTGAGTCTGGGTCAGACTTCCAGTGTCTCGGGTGCAAATCCACAAGTCACAAGCCTCTGAGTTAGGAGTTTGAGTCGAGTCTCAAATCTTTAGTAGAGAATTTAGCTCGGCCTTGTTATTAGCGGGAACTGCAGTGTAAACTCACAACTCACTCAGTGAACAGTCTGCCACTGAATCATCGCTGAAATGACACATGGCTGCGGTTTAAATCTATGCTTTATTATGAAGGAAAATGAAAGCCTTAATGACACCCCTGTGGTTCAAACATAGTTCTTGCTCAATTCTTACTCCCAAAGCACTTAGGAACTCCACGTTATAATATTGCTTAAAAGAGAATTCCACCACTATTTCAAAATTTCTGTTGAGTCCCTGTAAAAAGAGCCATACAGAGTAAATTCATGTGACATAGTTCATTACAGAGCCAGAAAATCTTTACAGTGACTGTGCAAAACCAGGGGTCTATCCGTAACCGCCAGTAACCCTACATGCGTCTTGTGTCATGCAAATTTTATTTGTAGCATTGGTGATGGTAAAATAGACAGAAATCTGAAAAATGATGTTTACATATTGTCCTACAAAGTCCTGCATGTACGCCTCCGCCATGAATGGATCAAAGTAAGTGGATTAAAATACAGTATATTTTATGCTATAATTCGATCATAAAACTATCACAAAACAATGTGTTATAAATGAGGTAACATATGTCTAACCATTTCATGCAATAACTTTCTGTGAGGGAGATTTCAGAGGCATTCCTCGGATGTGTGGTTTCCATAACCATCATTGTGAACAATCCTGAATCAGCAAATTTCTCTACTACAGAGCATCACACATCAAACCGCTCTGAATGACTTTGTTTCTTGACCATTTAATTAAGTAGAACTTTTTTTAGTTTAAACTTAAATCACAAAACTGGACAATTTAAGTTTTCTTAAGAATGTTAAGTGTCCCTAGCACTGACAGAGTGTGTTGCATGTGTTGCACTAGCCAATGTTCAAACACTTAGATCAGTTAAGAAAAATACGAATGTTGTCCACATTAATATATAATAATATAGATTTGTAGCAACAACAACTTACAATGGTTAGTCGTTAGTTTATAGCATGCATGACAGCTAGCTAAATAAGTAAGCTAATTAACTATACTAACAAATCCTGCTGATGTTCCTTCAGTTCTATTACTTTTGACAACATCAATCTAACTAGCATACTCAAACCTGGCTCCTCTACAAGCTGCAGGAGAACAGCACTGTAATAATGACTGCTCACGACTGCAGCAAAACTAAACGGCAAAGTCACACAACTAATGTTATATTAATTTCCTGTCTAGGCTATAAAGTCATTCCCTGAGAGGTAAACAAACTAATTCAGTGGTTTAATATGAAATGGTTCACTATAGAGAAATGTATTGAGTCTATTGATTTTATTACAAGAGGTTACAAGGTCCACAAACACGCACATGCACATGCACATTCATTAGGTATAACTTCTTGCATCTACACTCAGTCTATTTTATGAGCTCCACTTACTATACTGTATGTATATGCACTTTGTAGTTCTACAATTACAGACTGTAGTTCATCTGTTTCTTGTATACTTTGCTATCCCCCTTTCACCCTGTTCTTCAGCAATCGGGACCCCCCACAGGACCACCACAGAGCAGGTGTTATTTGTGTGGTGTACCATTCTCATTACTGCAGAGGTAGCGTGTTAATGTATATTGTGCTGGTCTGGGTACATCAGAAGCTGCTGGAGTTATTAAACACCACAGTGTTACTGCTGAATTAAGAATAGTCCACCAACCAAAAACATCTATCCCTCAGCGTCCTGTGGGCAATGTCCTGTGACCACTGATAAAGGGCTAGAAAACGACTAACAAACTGTGCAGCAACAGATGAGCTACAGTCTCTGACTTTATATTTACAAGGTGGACCAGCAAGGCAGGAGTGGACAGTGAGTGGACTAACCATAGAGTGTTTAAAAACTGCAGCAGCACTGCTGTGTCTGATCCACTCGCACCAGCGCAACACATCACCACCACGTCAGTGTCACTGCATGATCCACCAGCCAATAATTCCTGCTCTGTGTGGTCCTTTCACAAACTTTTATTTTTCTCTTTTGTATTGAGTTTGTTAATGAATTCACCATTTCAGGGTGCTTTTTAAATCCAGCACCTCACAGGACCAGAGCAGTTAGCATCCAGGCTTATCCACAGTTTGCATGATTAGCTACAGTGTTAATAAACTAAACATTACTTTCAACCACGTAGCAAACGCACACTGCAACCAATTCAAGGCACATTTGGTACTGTGCCTGTTTGTAAAACTTGAGGTGCCATTATTTGACACAGCTAAAAGATCACTAAACTCATTATTCCCCAGTCAGCAATAAATAACACTGCTACAAACAAAAAACAGCAGCTGATGTGGTAAAACAGCTGTATGTTGCAAACTGGCCTAAACGTGGATGCTGCAGTGGCTTTGAAGATTAAAGAGTGTCCTGGAGTGCACTCGAGTGACCATGATGCTTTGCATATGGATGAAACATTGATGTAACAGTGTCACCACAGCGCCTACGGTTGCCACGACAGCACACAATTGCCTCTTAACGATGGTGCTTGAGAGCAGGATGTTACCTCTGAGCGGCTCCTCCTTCCTCCACGTGGGCCACCACGATTCCGTGTGGAGAACGCTTAGAGCCGCGACCGCCCGTAATCTGAATTCCCAGGCCATCCTGCCCCTTCACCATGTGCATCTTCCAGATATGACTCCCCTCTCTGGGCTGAAAGAGAGATAGGAGGGAAGGGTGGAGGGAGAAAGCATAGTAATTAATAAACTTCATCTATCCAACAGTTGTCAAAGGTTTGGGGACACCTAGTTCTAGATAATGGTTTTCATCCATGAGCATATTTCCATTGCAATAACTTAAAGTGGCATTTTGGCCTAAACGCAGCATTTATGTTTTGCAGTATTGTGTAATGCAGCAATTGACAATTTTGTATTGCTTTTTTTTCCAGCAGTGTACTTTCATTACAGTACTCAGCATGCATTGCACAAATACATCATATAACCACAGGGAATCCTGATGGCTAATAAACACTGTGATGCCAGCTAGTGATCTAACACTAAACTGGTCAGCCATCAGCCATATGGCAAATACATTTCTAACAGCCAACTCCAAAACACTTATAGTCCTCCAAAATCGACATCATCTTCAAGATGCATCATCAGAGGGGTTTTCTAGCCTTTAAATGTGAACATCTGGCCCTAGAGACTGTTGTGGCACCGCTGTAACAGCTAAGAAGGCACAACAGATGTAACAACGGTTGGAGTACCATTAACATTTTAAATGTTTACATCTCATTAATTTTTCTGGAAAACACTGCATAACTGAAGGTACAACTGACAAAAGCATAAGCCTGGGAATTATGCCATTCCTTATACATTATATGTCCTCTCAAGCTCTTAAACCACAGTTAGGGGCTTTTAGCCATAATGAGGAGAGAAGTATAAAACCTACTTAACCGTGATCATATCCTTGTATGTACAAGATATCAAGCATCATATTGGCTTAAAAATCAACACAGTTAACAACCTATGGTTGACACTTTAAAGATGCATGACTGTCAAAAACTACTGCTTAAACAGACAGTCTTTTTAATAAAGCAAAGAAAGCTTAATTTGTGTGTTGCTAGAGGTGTGTATCAAGTACTTTATGACCGCTTCGATTGTGGCTTTGCCAATCAGGTTTTAGAACTGTAATTATCAATTTAATTATGGCTGTTTTATTTCAACATCTTAGGCGTTTTGTTAGTTGTTTGTGTTACTCTCCTTACTAAACCAAATAGAAAATGAAACTTGAATTGACTTCAAAAGAAAACAAGGTGTTCCCAAATTTTTGAAGAATGCCATATTTCCTGCACCACAGGTGAAATCTCATGCTCCTCATGGAGGAACAACTAGGCATGGATACAATTACATAATGCTCAAACCAACCCCTCCCCATCCACCAAGCACCAGCTGTTTCGTGGGCTTAAATTAGATTACAGTTGTCAAAGAATTTTTCTGCAGTGGCAATGGCTCATGCGCGAAGAACCGCTAACAACATTTCTGACAGAAACCAAACTCCCACTTCCCCAATTACCACTCATCAGCAAAAGCATCATTGTCTGCTGAAAGCATGTCTGTTACTGCAGCCATGTTTTCAGCAGACACTGATGCTTTTGCTGATGAGTGGTAAAAAGGAAGCATCTCTAAAGCTACATTCAAGGTGAGTGGGGGAAAAAAAAAACTGATGTGTTTTCCATCCTACTTGCTTGAATCCATTTTTGATCCAAACTGCTTCCTCTTTGGAGAGCTCTATAAATAAAGAGTGAGAGACTTTTAGGAGCACCTGCCTCTGACAGCTACTGGAGCCCAAGCCTGCTTCAGCTGTCTTATGCTGTCCTGAGCAGCGCTTCATTAATCTCAGTGTGTCTGCTGCCATTACTGTCACTGAGAGTAAAGGAGCACTGCAGAAGAGGTTTCCAGGGCTTTCAGTGGGAAAAATAACTGACCTGTCCATGCTCTGTATTAGAGATGCACTGCGATGAAACTGCATTTGGCCAAGTTTCATTAGTATGAGGATTGTTTTGGTGGAAACAGATGAAATGCTTTATAACTCACGTTTAGCAGGCTGGAAATTCTCCAGGTGGGGGTGCCATTACCAATCAAATTGTTATTCCATAAGAGCAGCACTTTGCATCAATGACATAGTGTGTCCTTGTTATTCTAAAATCTTGTTATTGCTACTGCCGCGTAACCTACTTCACTGTGCTGCGTGGCAAGATGCACTGTGAGTAATTTAGGCTGGATATGAAACAATACCGGGCCTCATATTTGTAACTACTTTCAAATGTTTAAGAAAGGCACTTTAAAGCAACCTATGTAGAGCACCATGCAGTATCTGGTATAGGACAAAGGCAGTACCACAGTGTCTGTAACAGATTACAGTGGTATAGAATCCTCTAGTCTACCTCATCCCAAGTTAGTCAGCACCATTTTTACGCTAAGGCTTAGCCATACAGACAGCTCTTTTTGAGAGGTGTGACCCTGAACACGTACTACAGCTTCTGCAATCTGTAATCTCCATTATGTGTAAATAAATGTGGTCTTGCTCACAACCCCTTTCCATTAATCTGATGTACTGACCTGGCCTGGACACATGAAAGGAATCAGAATACTACAGCTCTTCTTTTTCATGCTAATCTACTCACATCAAAAGTGTTCAATTATCCCACAGAACGGGGGGTTTCAACTCTCCTTTTTAAATCCCACTCTCACTGCCTTTGTGTCACATCTGACACTAAGACGACGGGAAACGAGAAAGCAAGGAAGTTTGTCATATTTACTTGCAGCAATAAAGCTGCTTTTCAATTACTGTAAGACTCACTGAAATATCAGGCCTATATCCTGCATCAGCCTGCAGCAGCAGCATGAACACGCAGGAGAAAAGGCAACATTAAGAAAGAATTACAAATACCTCAGAGTACTTTAGGGTGCACTGGCTTTGCAAGAACTACCAAGTACTTCTTAAATACTCTTACGGGAAAGAGAACTTTAGACAGCATTTATGGATTAAGATGATTTGCCTTGCCATTTTAGCTGTGCAGGATCAAAGCTTTTCTCATGGTAATACTGAAAATAGAAGCCCATGAATTTTTCAAAGACAATCGCTGTGAGATTGGTCTAAAAATAAGCTGGTTATTGATTTCATTCGGCACAGTGTAATGCTTAGTCTATCTGCTAAAATCCAATGGCATCTGTGTGAGTGCAGTGATACTAAAGCATGAGCAAAGCCTGAGAAAGCTCACAGTGTAACACAGTTGTGCTGGCGGAAAAGCAAACAGGGCTAGGTGATAAAACTGACTTTGGGTTTACACACAAATGTCATTTGTTGCAATAACAACATTGGAAGGCAATCTAAATAAATAATCTTAATAATGTAAAGAAAGGCTCAGGTTTAGTTTCTTTATGTTTACTTTATAGCTTAAATGCAGGGATGTCTCTATGCATTTTTCTGTATTTATTAGAGAATACAGTCAGACCTTTAAGGTAAGACATGCCTCAAGACAAAACTGAAGGTACAACACAGAAACTCAAGACAACTCCAGTAAAGGTCAAGCAGAGCATCACAAACAAAGAGATCCAGCGCCTTGTGATGTCTAAGGGTTCCACACTGCAGGCATTGATGGCAAAGACTAGCTTAAACACAGAAAACACTGACACTGCAGTTTTCATATTTGCCTTTTTTGCCCTTTTGCTTTTACTTTGTTAAAACAGTCATTTATATTAAATGGGGGTAAAAAAACTCGTCCTAAGCTAAATTTATTTGTCAGATGATATTTATCATGATTTATATGATGATTTATATGTAGAGTTTAAAGTGCTGAAATTCTATCCTGTCTTTGTGGCTATGGCTTTCATATAATGAAATGAGAGGCGGACATCAAGTTCAGTGGCACAGTGCACTATCCTGCTGGAATATCCCATTATTGTGGGGGTACATTAAGTCCATAAAGAGCTACAAATGGTCACCAAGCAGTGAAATACAGCAGGCACCAGTCAATTATGTGTTTGGGTGTACCAGTGGACACAACCCATGCCATGAAAACACACCCACACCAGTATGAATCCACCACCAGCCTGCACAGTGTCAATGACTTCAGTCCCTGGCTTCTTGGGGTCTATGCCATGCATGAACCCTACCATCAAGAGTACCAGAGCACACCACATGTTGCCAGTCCTCTAGGGTCCAGTTAGCAGCCTCACAAGACCATGTGAGGCGCTGCATCCAGTGCCTTGGTGTTAAGACAGACACTCTGGTGGATCTTCTGCTCCATATCCCATAGAAGCTAAAGAATGCTGCACTGATCTGTGGGAATGCATGTTGGGCTTCCTGCATTTTATGTAGATGCGATTTCTGCCAGGGTCGCGTGTCTATTGACAGGTTAACAGGAAGTTAAGGACCAAGAGGAGTTCTGTAAATCACCTCAATATAATCTATATAGCATGGCTGGACTGAGAAACTAAATTCAGCCCTGAACTTTTGTCTGTATTTTGACCAGCCCATTACAACAGCAGTGGCCCCCACGAAACCACCACCCAGAACTAAGCCTCTTATTTGCTATTATCATCACATAGTGGACAGATGGTTTATCTCTTTAAAACACATGAGCGTAAACACCAAAAATTCTCTGTAGCTTTCCCAAGAACTGGTGTGACTGCTAGTTAGTTAGCTAGCTAATAATTAGCCAGTGTGTCATGGTACATTAACATTAAGTTAGTCATCTGTACCCTTGGTGTACAAGCAGACTGACTGAACCGGCTAACCCTTCTGCCCTTCAGCCCTGCAGTTCTATGATCTGATATTTATTTATATAGCATACTTTCTTTTCTTTTTTTTTTGGCTAAACTGTCTTTCTTTTTTTTGTTTTTAATCACTCATACCCTCTGGTGTTCACCATCTCTCTTTAATTAGCCTTCATGATTAACCTTTCCTGTTGTTATCATTATGCCTTATTCTGGGGGCAGCTGACCAATAGCCACACACTGAGAATTCAGTGGTTCACTAATGTGTCCAGAGACGAGCACGCCAGTACTCAACCGACACACACTGTTTGTCTAGGGTGGCTCCACTCATTTTATAAAGGCATTAGAAACAACATCAGTAGCCCACTCAGAATTCTTGTTAGACTGCTATTAGCTCCCTCTTATGGACATTGTTAGTACTCTTTCAATGCTTACAAAAGCATGTGCATTTTTTCACATCAGTCAAAAAGGAGCTCAGTGGTGTCATGCAGCATCATCCAAGTTAGGACTGGGCAATATGGCCAAAAAAGCTATCACAATAATAAATAATCGTCCATAACATCGAACATTTATCGAGGGAAGTTACATTGTGATAATTCTTGCTATTGCTTTATCGCCTAGCCCTAATACTGATTCTAAAGAATTTAAATAGATCTTCAGGGCCAATGTCCTCTTGTAGCCATAGGGTCCATCAGGTTTTCTATAAAGGTTCTGGAGATATCCATTGTAAAAGCTTATTGTCACTCATTTCTCACCTGCAATGAGTGGAAAGTCTACAAAAAAGTCTGTGCTGATCCAACACTGAACTTGCTTTAAACTGAAACACTTAAGTCAAAGCTTGCTTTTAACGGACAGCTTGAGAAAGTTAGAACTGTCAGTGCAGGTTGCTGATTGATAAGCAAACAATCCAACTCCTTCAGCAGGTGTTCACATGTTAGCACTCGCCTTTTCTATAGAACTTGGTGGGAAGAGAGGCAACTGTTAATGAAAGGCTGCCGGCGAGGATGAATCACTGACACCACAAGCCTGCATGCTGAAATTAAACAGCCGGATCCCTTCCTCCCCCCACATTCCCATGACGTTTCTCCACACACCCCAAATACAACTATCGGCATGTCCCCTACCAGCACGTGTCTTAACGTTTTCTTTTTTTCTGCACTCACCGATGATGCATAAGCAACCCGCACTGAATACACAAACTTAAACGAGAATAGTTACGTCTGTAGACTAGTTATTACATTACCAAACATAACAATGATTTAAGATGGTGTTTTGTTCATACTGAATTCTCTTTAAATGGGTTTCAAAGTCATTTCATAAGCACATAGAAGCCTACCCCGAAACCTCTTTGGTAAATAATATTCGTGACATGTCTTTCATTACCAAAAGTGCTACACAAAAACAAACACTCCACAGAACGGGGCACTAAAATCCCATAAAAATGTAAGCCTGCTCAAGAGCTTCCAGACAGCTTAGCCTGTGGCTGGGCTTTTACTAAGACTGTATGAGGAGAAACCTGCATTTCATTCTGTCCACCGTAAAACAGGAGACATTTATAATGTTAAGCAGATTCTGGGCCTAGTTCTCTAAAGTGGTTTGTCGAAAAAAGAAAAAGCGTCCAACAGTTCCACAGAACCAAAACCTTCTTGCCTTTGAAATCCCTTGAGATTGGTCAAGATCAAACTGCTAGAACTTCTGGTGTGATCCCTTGGAGTTGCTATGAACAACCGCTAGCACATGGATTCGTATGCCTGCGAAGCCAGAATGGTTATTTTGAGCTAGCAAGCCTCCTTTAGACATCACAAGGCCTATGTGCTTTGGGGAACGCCACAGAGGTTCCTTCAGGGTCGATTCGATCAGAAACATATGCACAGAGCCACAATGTGGGTTTCAAAATAATTACATGATGAGCATCAACCCACTGCTCTTTAGGGCTGTCCAGAAAGATAGTGGGGCTGCATTAGCTACAAACAGTGCAAACGGTGACTGGATTAAAGCATCTGTTCAATGATTTTACTGATGTGGGAGACATTAATTCTGCTATTGACAAATGGCACAGCATAGGACAAAAATCTGGAATTTCTTTAAAATTTTTAAAACAAAGAAAAGTTGGCAGTTAAAATGAAGAAGAAATAGCCAAGATCAAATTTGTAACACTTGTTTGTGACACTGTTCGTTCTAGGTTTATCTCTCCCATATGTTTAGACAACTTTAGATCAGAAGCTTTTGCACAGACTTGTGGAGCTAGAGTACTAACCTTTTTGTACCCATTCAAAGATTCTACATTTCACTCAAATTGTTATGCTGATAATGTCATTTGTGTAAAAAAATCTGTATATTAAATTAGAAAAGTGCAACAGAAGCATTTTTTAGTCGTAGTCTCAGTCTTTGGAACCCACTGTTTATGTTATGTTATCTTGTCCAGTGTATATTTTATTTATTTGGTGTAGACTGTAACTTAAGTTTTGGGTACAGTGTTTGTAAAACATGTATTACATATGCCTGTTACAATTATTACATAATCGCCTGATCACAATTATTTGACTGCAACATACTCCACACCTATGAGCTGTCACATGATCAAAATGTGAATTGTGTTTATCTATTTAGTTGCAATTTAATTTATGCAAATAAAAGAAAACAGAATGGCATGGGTCTCATGAACACAAATGTTATAAAAAAAAAAACTTCTAACTTGGCTCTATAATGCATTTAGACTGCAGTAATGTTTGTTTATTTGAGCTTGAGCTGTGTCTGTAATCAATTAGGAGCTAGACAGTAGAAAGCTAATTTGGTTGTTTGCGGATTGGAATTTAAAAGTTTGATACAAAAAGTATAGTAATTAATCCTGTCAAATATTGAGACCTACTAACACACGTTTGCCTTAGTCTACCTAAACAATTATGACAGACTGTATTGGATATGTACTGGATTTTACTTGCAGTGTGAACTGAGGGATGTCAGCATTATATTAAACCATCAAACTTTCAACCTGTTACCATAATGAGCTGCCTATCATTATTATGGTAAGCTACTATCTAAAGCTATCTAAACTACCAGCATATAAAAGTATTGATTACTCTGCATAACTTCACAAAGCTTTGAAGTGATTAATCTGGTGAAGCACTTTAGTGTGTCCTCTAAGCCACCTCCAATTCTCTATAAAAGACACCAATTGCATGGGTTATTTTAGGTCTATGAGCAAATAAGTGTGCTTATTTGTCCTCCCAGTCACTCAGGTCCTCCCAGTCAGCACAAATAATAAATACACCATCTGTGAAACGTATAATCATCAGATCTTTTAGAAAAGAAGGTTTGTATCTGGGATACTACTCTGAATGACTTTGTAATTTCAGTCAGATGTCCTGACCAGGCACCCCCCGAATCCTAAAACCAAATTAGGGCTAAGCATTCTTTTACTTTACAACACCGATACCAAATCAGAATCTTTGATTTCTATAATAATTCCCAAACCATACTTTCTTTCATACCTTATTTTATTTGACTATATTATTATAAAAGTGTGGCTTAAACCAGAAATGAGTGTAAGGTGCAAAAAGTAGGTATATTAACAGATGGAAAATAAGACTAATCAAGAAGCTCTACAGCCAAACAGCAGTCTAGATTTGGAACACGCAAGAAGAACAATATTATTTCCAATACCAGGAAATTAAAATGTATCCTAAGCATTTCTAAGCTAGGTCATTTGACTGGTTATTAAACTTAAATGTACTACCTGGCTAGAAGGTTCACTGCTTATGGACTCAGTCTTGTAGTTTTCCGACAGACGTGAATAGGAGCGGTTGGGCAAAGTAGCT
The DNA here is from genome assembly GCA_034552555.1 of Semaprochilodus insignis. NCBI lineage: Eukaryota > Metazoa > Chordata > Actinopteri > Characiformes > Prochilodontidae > Semaprochilodus > Semaprochilodus insignis. Next base: position 8,438,822 of record CM067499.1, on the reverse strand, counting down.
GTGCCCCCGACCTTCATGTGATTGGGTATGGTCATTGTGGGACCCAGAACTGGTCTCTCTTCAGTCGGTGTATCCAACGGGGTGGTGGCCTCTGGGGACGTGACCTCCGCCTCAGTGGAACTGTAGCCATTCTCATGCTCAAAGTCTCGACTGTCCCTGCTATCCTTGCTGTCTCTGGTGAACGAGGAACGGGAAATGACACCAAATTTGCGAGTTCGCTTGCCATTCTGAGTGGGGCTGCTTGCAGGCTCAGAAGAGACGCTGCTGCGGTGTTCACTCGGTGTCTCTGCGCAGTTGCCGCTGCTGCCATTGCACGGAGGGAGAGGGGCCTTGCGCTTGATCCTACGCAACATGATCAGGTAGATGCAGCCGCCATTCCAGCACTGGTCCGCCAGATAACTGTACGAAACAGAAGGATTAAAAGTCAGTTTCTCAAAATCTGAAATTTGAATATTCATTAGTTCAGTGGAAAAAAAAAAGAAAAATCATTCAGTGGTTTAAAGCCGTCTGATGTGGCTTCCAGTTATGTTTCTTGTCAGGATTTATGTGATATCACACACAAAATGGCAACCAATAGCTAGTTGTAGGCGGTATAGGGCAAATATTTCTGGGCTAATGAAATAAAACCCCTAACCCTGCAAAAACAGCACTAAATTTTGTTTCACATCTGAATTGCTGCAAGGTTCAAGTTTGCTGTATATTTGCCAGCTTTTTTGTTTGAATTTTCCATTCCACCTTAAATAAAGAGGCAATTACGTTCACGCATCTGTAAAAAATGTAGGTAACTGCTGCACCATTTAAGAATGGAAAATTTTAATTTCACCTTCAAATTTCCCCAAGTCATCTGTCTCACATGTGCCCAAAGACTTGTGCCTCTAAAAGTCATTGCTGGAATTTTGAAAACATTAGACTCACTGTGGTCTATGGCGTGCTGCTCAGCCATGCCTCACTAGTCTAATGTTCATGTTGGACTGAAGCTAACCCAAAAAAAGAATTCCTTCATCTATATCCTTCATAACAAAGTGCACTACTTTAAATGCAATGGACTAGACAACAGGATGTGATCCAGGCACTGTGGCCATTTCACTTTTAAAAGTTAAAAACATGACTGAAACATTCCTGTCTCAGCCACCCAGCTAAAAAGGGTAACATTAGCATGGTTTGCACAATTTCCTGCATTTATTCGTGGGATATCGGTATAAAGGTTTTAACAAACCTGAATGATCCAACATACCTGAACTACTACTATCAACAACTTTCTATTTTGGCTTTAGTTCGAGCTTTAAAATGTTTGGGAATATTTGCTCAAATCCAACAGCTAAACATTTTGAATGAAGTGATACCTTTACTACATAAACTGAACAACATCAATAGGCAGAATCATGAGGTAAATGAAGACTCTGAATAGGAAGGCAAACCTGAGAAACTAACACTCAAAACATGATGCTTTGTAGCCTAAAAGGCTAATAATAACAATTTGTGACATTATTAGAGTATTATAATAAGGTAGCAAAGTATGCTGCTAGCTAATTGACTCAGCGCTACTGCTTAGTTACAGCATCCACATGTACAAGGTTTATTTATTTTCCGCTTTATCCAGTGTGCTGGAGGACATAATCTCACAGATATACATTTCTTAAACATTTTGAAATAACTATGTATACTATCACCTCCTGTCACACTGTACCATGATACTTCTATCACAGTATGTATCACACTGTAAAACTTCTGTCAATATGAAAGTCTTGCGCCCAGAAACAATACAAATATAAGAACGAAGTAAGAATTTGTCATCAAGGTTTGCCATAAACCCTCAAGTACATTCTCAGTAGTTACATGCTTCACATTCAAATACATGGAACTCCATAATCAAGATAACGATCTAAACAATTACAAAAAAAAAAGTTCCAGGAGATTAAGTCTTACACAGGAGCAGCAATAAAGAAGCCATGCAGAACTACACTGTACATAATATCCAGACAACTGCAGTTAAAGGGTCACAAGGGATGAAATGGATAAACACAGTAGGTTCACTAACCCAGCTCCTTGTCATGAGAATCACACCTACTCTTAAGTGCAGCTTGGCATTTTTCCATTGAGTTTTGGCCTTCTTTCTAGAGTAAGCCTCCCAATGAAGATGGACTTTCATAACGCACATTCTAAACAGCCTTATAAAGGCCCTCATGACTGACTGCCCCTGTGGCCACCACTGAAAGGATTACTGTTGCTACATATTAACTTAGACCATTCTAACACGCCAAAAGAACAATAGTCAATCATTTGTGCTGCTTTGTTGTGCAAAGTTCGGGCCAAATATGTAACATAAAAAGCAGAGCTGTCACAGTTACCTGATTAAACTTAATTACTCAATTAAAAAAAAACATCAACTGAACATCAAGTACATTCTAAATGAACCTGCAATAATAAGTTGGAAATTTGCATTGCAGTTCCACAAACTGCAATGCAGTTCCACAAAAGAACAGGGGGGATGGTCTCCCACATATGACAATGTGACTCGCTGCATTGACAACGCTGATGTGATGCACCAACAAAGCAATTGCTTACATATCCAAATCGTGAGCCAGACAATGATTGTGGCGAACAGCTAATGAAAGAACGGTGAGTGCATGTGTGTGTCAGTAGCAGAGGATAAACAAATACAGAGCTGGAGATCTAGATGTTCAACATCATACTGACAAACTGATACACAACAACAAAAAAAGTAGCAGCACCAACACCATTATGTAACGGATCATGTGCAATCTCAGTTCTCCAACCTCTTTATCTTACAGTAAGAATAGCTCCCCACAGACAGATTTATTATTTTGTTATTTTTATGCATTTTTTGCCACATAGTGTTTTTATGTAGTACTTGTAGTGTTTCACAAAAAAACCTTCATTAGTTTACTTTCCAATCAAAACTGACAGTAAGTACAGATAATTTTTCAGGAGACACTCCACTTGCGGGAAGAGAAAGGTTAAAAGAAAACATACGGAAAAAACAGCATTTCCAAGACCAAGTTAAAAATGATTTAAAAGAAAATTGTACTCCTATCAATGTGCAGGACCTGCAAGACGACCAACACTGTCATCTCACAGATAAACATCTCTCAGATCTGAAAACAATCCACAGGTGTTTCTGTCCATCCTTCCACTGTGAGAATATACCTCAATGCTATGAGTCAAGGATGAGTAGCTGTCAAGTTCTTACTGAGAATATAAAAAAGACAATTAAAGACAGAAACTGGCAAATACATCAAAGGCGTTGTTTTCAGAACAATGAACTGATGACCCCAAAGTCCAGACCTCAACAACACTGAATGTATATGGGCTTGCTTATCAGGAGAATAAGAACAAGCAACCAACTTCTGAGGTGTGGAAAAATTAACCCCACAAATTTTAAACATTTCTGAAGGTCTCCTGTGCAGAATAAAGGTTGCAAGGAAAAGGGGGGAAACTTAAACATTAAGGCCATTTATAACTACTCGACAACTGATTAATCGACAGGGACAGGGTCTTAAAAAACACAAACATGTTAGAGCCATGAGAATGCAGACTCTACAGAGAGATGAAAACTGCAACATTTTAGGGGCCTTCTATTAAGGGCACACCATTAGACTCCAAAACTGATGTAATACAGCAGAAAAGTAGTGGCATTAAAGCAACTGTGCACAGAAAGAGGAACACGCCTTCAATTCTTCTGAAGATGAAGCAAAACAATACGTACCTCCATACATCAACTCATTGACTATCACTCATTCCCATAACAGTCTGCACTTACTCTGCCAATATTATGTGCAGGGTTTGCTTTTCTCCAGTTTGTCAGGCTTGCAGTTCCACAAAAGAACAGGGGGGATGGTCTCCCACATATGACAATGTGACTCGCTGCATTGACAACGCTGATGTGATGCACCAACAAAGCAATTGCTTACATATCCAAATCGTGAGCCAGACAATGATTGTGGCGAACAGCTAATGAAAGAACGGTGAGTGCATGTGTGTGTCAGTAGCAGAGGATAAACAAATACAGAGCTGGAGATCTAGATGTTCAACATCATACTGACAAACTGACACACAACAACAAAAAAAGTAGCAGCACCAACACCATTATGTAACGGATTAGCACCAGCTTAAATTCTTGAGGGTTAAAGCAAAACATAAGTATGGAAAATCATTATCTGTCAGGCATTATAATCACAGCGGCTTCAGAAGGCTGACAGTGTAAAAGGCTGCAATCTCCAAATAACTTGATAGATTCTAAGATATAGGACTCTTGTATGTGCTGTAGAGTTACAACATAGAGCTGTATTATGGTTTCATTCTGTATAGTGGCTAAAATTCTTCTTCAGGTATGAGTTTTGTCATAAACATGCTAAGTAACATAACATGCAAACAATGCACATTGCATACATGTTAGCTAATTTAGCTAAAAATCAGGGATGTTTCAAATTCTGTTGGAAACAAAAATGGAAACATGGAAGACCCTTCCTAATCTCTAAGCCATTGCATCTGAAGTAGTCTACTTTGTTTAAGAGGAAGGAGACATAAAGCAACTTAGCATAACACGAAACACAGCATAGATCCGATGATGCTGTGGTCATGGACCAGCTGGTGCTGAAGCACAAATGACTGATCAATACAATTCAATTTACAAATCAATTTTGCATTTACTACCTTGCACAATAAAGTAAATTCAGATTTACTTCAGGTGTTAAAAATCTTTCTTATTAAAAATTAAAGGGACATCCCAGAATAATAAGCCACTGTTAAAGAAATGGGTTTATTTAAAACACTGATATATACTAAAGCCATCAAAAATTTGCACTGCACAAAAAACTGCACTGTGATATAAACACCAGCTACAACATACTCCTGTATTATTCAGCATAGCCATTTATACCAGCCACGCACAACAAGCATGCATTAGTAGTCAGTAGCACACAATGTGGAGATCTGTAGTACTAAGGCAAAATTTAGTACTGGCTGGAGCTGGCAGTACTGTGTCACTGTGGGAGACCCAGCTACTGGGAAAAATTGGACAACAACAACATTCCTGTTGACTTCTTTAAAAAACTGAAAGACATACTAAACGCTAAAATTAAATTATATTTCAATGAAATATCTTTGTTTCTTCTGAAAAATCAGATACTGGATATGTGTCATCTACTCATAGCCACAGATCATGTTTACATTCATGTAGTATGAAGTCATTTAGATATCGATACTCTTTTCAGGCAAATGATGTCACTATTTGCTTACTCAGTGAAACATGCAAATGTAATTATATCCGATGTACACAATGTCTTTAAATGCTGGCAAGTTGAATAATACAATAAAGACAGACATATGTTGGGAAATGCTGAGCCTACAGAGACTGTTTCACAATATTGCTGCAAAAAGACACAGAACAGCGTGCTTGCAAGTAGCATCCAGACGCTCTACAGCTGCCAAACACTTTGATGTAATCAGTTCTTTTGACATAGCTACTCGCTGCTTTCATTCTCTGGGTTGAAGAAAAAAAACCAAACAATCTTCATCCTCCATCTTCCTCTTCATGACCCATTTCTTGCCTGAACTATATGTCCCAGAACACACACACACACACACGCTGAAAGATTCACAGCAAATTAAAAACATGGAATATCAAAACAGGCATGCCAGTTTAGTGTTTAGTGTGCTCTGTGACAGATGACAGTTCACATGAAAAATGGTCTAATATTGGATGGAAAACTTGATAAGCCTTTACACATCTTTAAGTCTCAAATACACGCCACTTAGACCAGCACTGCTACATAAAAGATCTTATCTCACTCTGGAATGCCAACTGTCCCAACAGCCCATACGAAGCACCAAGTAACATTCATAATGCTGCTGATTATGTCCCCAGGAGTACAGAGATGCATGCAGACATGCAAGTAGAAGCAGTTTATACATGCAAGATCATGCAAGAGCTGCTAAAACATTCACCAAATAAAAGTAATGTTCCTCATAATTAGCTATACAACTGAGATTATTAAAGTAAATGTAAAAACAAAAACTAGGCTTTGAAACGTCAAAGCCAACAGACTTATCTTAAATTCGTTGAAACTATCACTATCATCTCCATTATACCACCTAAGGAGCCACATGTTTACTATCACTCTTAAAAGAGGCGGGCAGTAAGAAAGCTTTGTGTCCAGACTTGCTACTCTGAAAACATCTCTTCACAAATCAGCATTCTGATAAAGACCAAACAAGAAGAAAAACAAGCCATTACCTAAACTCTGGCACACTGACAAAGAATCCAGCTGCTGTAAAAATCCAATGGGCACAAGTGAAAGGAAACAACAGTTTCAGCCCTTCAGCTCCTTCACTGAAGCTCAGCCTCAGTTCTATCACAGTGCTGGGGGAAATCTATCAAGACTCGACCGGCCTCAACATGTCCCCAACGGAATGAAGGCCAACGGAACTAAAACTGGCCATGCAGTGTCTTATAGAAGGTTTGACTGGAGTAGCTGGTAGAGACACAATATACTGTTCTTTAGTCAAAACTGCAACCTGTGAGTCTGTAACCAGTCACTAAATGGTTTATCCTGTGCTGTGAGCATCATGACAGGTGTTCTTTGGGTGGGGTGAATAAAGTCTCTGTGTCACATCAAGGATTCAGTTCATTTACAATAATATTCCAACATAGACCAACAAATATAATATGTGGTACATACCATGTCATTTTGGTCTATATCATGCAGGTCTTTGCAGTACACTGAATATACTGTATCATACATTGGAAATAAAGTTTTTGAATGTATTAAGTATACTACTCCCTTACTTCTCGCACAAAAGTCACCATTTTCAATGCTAGAAAGGTAATCAGCATGTTCTTTTTAGTATAAACATTTATCTGAGTGTTTTTTTGTTTTCCAAATATTACAATAATGATACCTAGCACATCACAATACGTTTTTTTTACTGATATGTTGTTTAGTAGCTGGTGAGTCAGATATTTCACTTGTTGGGTTGGATCTGAGAAGTCATAATAGAGCACAAACTAAGCCTCGTCATTGGAAGACACTTCACAGGCAACATTCAACACCACAAGGGGACAAACAGTAAGGCAATACAATACACATGAGTAAATGAAGCAAAACAATTAAGCACTGGCGACATAAGCTTCTAAACAACCTACAACATTCTTTAAGCCCTAATGATAAAGAGCAAGAGTAATTTATTTGGGCATGGCATATCGCTTGTACGCTTGTAGGGGATAAGTGAAAGTTTGCGTTGAACAAGTTTAGCATATACCTTAAAATGTACAGGTTTCACTGTAACCTCCCATAGTGCAAGCACAGAGGTTGCAAGCAACCAATTGTGTTATACAGACTGGCTTTATCAGGGCATCAGAGAACGTAAGTAAACGCTGACATGGCAGATTAGGATGGGACCAAAATCACCTTAACAGCTAATTGCAACATTTTAATTCGATGTGATGACTCCAAAGGGATGCAGAATATGGAACATAACAGTACATCACTGTACTTATAGAGTTAGTTTAATACACAGCACTTTTGACAATACCTTGACACTAAGACATGACTGAAGTCACTAGCATAGCCCATTTAAAAGCTGAAATTAAAACTAACAATACAATGATTTTTATACATTTTACTCACTGTGCTGCTCCGAATTCAACAAAATAGAAATAATTATGCTCTCTTTTAATGAAACAAACAGAAGTTAGTCAGTGTTCTTAAAGTACACAATATCCACAATGTGTTCAGAACTGCATATTGTGTATTACAATAACCAAAATAATCGCAATAACAATGAAACTGTCATGTAGTCACACTGCTGCTACTTCAGCCCCTGCACACGCCAACTCTCCTGGAACTGTGACTGGTCAAAATGTTACCTATCACAAAATATGCTGTGCAGCTGGTACACCATTAGTACACTGACACAATTTCAGTTTCTGCAGACTTAGATTTGGGAGATTGCTCAAAATACCACATTAAGTTTTCATGGACTGAGAAGACTAGGCTTCACTAGGTTTCAGGGTGGTTCAGGTACTCGTTCCTATCAAGCCTCCTGACGCGTTTCTTCCCATGACTGTGTGCCAAGTGAATGGAAAAAAGGGAACATATTCAAAGCCCATGTGCACACCTGGCTATCATATGCTGCAACAGATCTCCCATCTCCGTGAGAAGAGGCCTAAGCAATGCAAAACAGAGCAAGGAAATCATATTTCTTGGTTTGGATTTAGATGACGCATAGCAGCATTCACCGTAAGCCGTCAACCGAGCCCCCAGACGGAAATTCCATTCAGAGATATAAGATTACGTTTGCTCGCATTACCACATTACATTTTTCCCGTGCCCCCATGATTCGGATGGGCCTCGATCATCTTCAGCAGCAGTGCAGTTTCAGAGAAGGGAAAACGTCTGCCAGAGCAATGGCTCAGTGCCTGCCAAATTTCACAGACTTAAAAAGTAGACACTCTCCAGGGTCCCTGCCAAGTAGCAAAAATCAACATCTGTTGGGCTGCTGCAGAGTGCGAGAAAGAGGTTTCTGCTGCGTTAGCCCAGATGCTATCAAATATAACCTTCCTACAATACCACCTCTGGCCCTTGGCTGCATGTGCTTTATGATCATTTGTACCGACACACCTGACCTTTTCATTTACCAGTGGGGGAAAACTGCAGGCACAATCAGCAGATGATTTCTAAAACACAACAACTGAACATGTGTGATCACTTAGCAGCACTATATGGAGCAATGGAGTCAACAGGTCAAGAGAAAGTAACTGTCCTTATATAAGCTTTGTATCATGAATTTTGTGTCCTTTTTAACCTTTTTTGTTGAATACTTGCACAGAAATCTTACATGCAGAAGTTCACACATAATAAAAAAAGCAGAAGTGTAATATTAAAAGAAAAAATATGAATATTTACAACATTATTTTCATGCGTTCATAGATTAAGATGTTGGTCAATTAGTAGAAGAACAGTCCATTTTTTTGTCCATTTTTTAAAACATACTGCTTTAACAAATGGACAGATGTTACCAATATTTCAGATTGGTATGGCTTTTTTTTGCATTTATTGAGCCCCAGAAAGGCAAAATGTTGAGGTGACGGTGGGCTACTGTATTAAAACGTTCAAATTTTATTCTGTTTTTGGCATTTATAAGCCTCTAGAAATTATTGTTTTATAATAGTAATCCTGGTAGTCCCAAGGTTTTTCCTTGACAGATTGGTGTTATGTATGTTTATGTACCAGCATTGGTTTTGGTAGTCAGTCCACAATTCCCATACTGGTGCATCCCGAGGCTCTACTGGACACCAGAACAAAGCACTGTGATTGAGCAAAGTGAGAATATCACAATCAATTAGTATCCAGTAAAAGTAGTTGTAGTATACTGATATCTTTAAATTGGCCATGAAACTTTAAGTATTCTAGTAATAATAGGTAAACTGCATGTGTCATACAAATTTCAGTTTCACCTGATGCCTTCTTCTCAAGTCATTTTGCCTCAGGTTGTTTAAAACAGCCCGTTCTGCCTGAAATACGAGAGCCAATGGAGTTTCCAGAGACCCGAAGCTGTGGCCTGAAGATGTCCTAAAATGCACACAGTATCATTTAGGCAGCGTTTTGTACAGCCACGATATCTGCCTGGAGCACAGAGCACATTTAGCTAGTGCAGCTCAAGAGTCTCATTTCTAGAACAATATGTCATGGGTACGAAATGAGGCATTAAAGAAGAATTTCTCATTACACACCATGTTTCGTAGTTCACTTTTGATCATGTGTCTTAAAAAGATTTATATGCAGCAATTCTATGAATACTGTAAATTTGTTTTTATTGATCTTAAATGCATTTTTGGTCAATTCTGTAGGTAGGTATACTTAAAAGCATCTGAAAAACATATCCACTTCAAAAATAAGGAGGGGTCAGGATTAGATACAATACTAAGGTCTAAGTCAGGGCCTAAATGAAAACTGTGCCATTTGAATCAAAAACAAGCTGGCCCACGTCTTAGCACACGGACCAAACAGACTGAAATTCCTCCACACGCTATAATGACAAATCTCTCCCTTTGTGAAATGACAAGAAGAAGCAGGACATAAAAAAAGCTAAGCTGCACTTTGTTAGCTCACCAAGTGAATGTCACAGTCACAATACTAACGAGTCTCAGAGGAAAAACACGAGGATTAAGATTAGTAAGTACCTTACAATTTTATTGTATGAACTAAACACCACTGGAAACATGTTAATCAGGAAAAACAGGCAGATTAACGTGTACCAAAAATCACCCAAGCTGATTCTGAGGAAAAACCACAAGCATGACACCCCTAGTATAGCAGTTCCACAAATTAAGTATGCAAAAGCACAATGCTGAGTCATTCTGAATTGGTTAAAAGAGCAAAAGTAGAACCACAAAGTATATTTAATGGCTGCAATATTTAAAGGTTAACAGCGATGGAGCAGTCCACACCTAGACCAGGTGCAAGTTAACTCACTACTTAAAATTTCATTGCAATTTAGCTTTTTTTTTTCTTGTCTATTGCAGCTTCTTAACAGCTACGCATTTAGACTAATAATAGTGTTGTTTCCTCACAGTTGAAGGATAAACAAACATCTTTTTCCCTCAGATATGAAGCAAGAGTGGAGTTAACGGATAAAAGCTTAAAGTGCTGTTTATCTGATGGTGACGGTTTTTGGGGTCTACCAGGTCTTGTACAGTTAAATGTCCTGTCCTCTCCATATGGAAAACCTGGAACAGAAAAATCAGTATCTGGAAAAAAATAATTAACTGGCTGTTTTGATTGGAAACTAAATAAATGAAGAGTAGGCTCTATTTATCAGTTTAATCCATGTGCTCCTGTCACCTGTGCACTGACTCTGTGGAACATTATCATATGAATTGGAGTATATTAATTAGATTTTATAGCTTGATTTTGTCTACACTGTGTGCATGATCCTTGGATTTGCATATAAATTTGTGACCTACATTCTTTAAAGATACAGGTGCCAAAAATACCAAAGAAGAATGACTTTTGGTTATATAAAGAGTGACTTATTCTTTGAAGTAGTGGTTCTTACACCAGTACTTTGGAAACCCCAGACGGTTCACATTTGTTGTGAGTTGCTTTGGAGCAAAAATGTGGTCTGTCTTGGGGTCCCTGAGGACCATTACAGAAATCACTGCTTTAAAGAACTATTTGGAGATGTGCAAGTGTACATTTTAAAAGACTTCCTATAATATAAAGGTTCTTGGTGGTTCCCAATGTTTCTTTATAAATGTACCACTATTTATTTTTGAGAATGTATGTAAATGTGTTAAGGGAGATACATAATAAAAATCCTCATGGAATCTACTGAAGGGTTTGAACCTTTTATTAAAGGGGTTAAAACATTATTTAGAAGCTTTTTAGGTGAATTAAATGATGCATGATAACTAAGACTGCAGACTGTAAGGCTATTTTCCTCATAGTGGACAATATGAAATACCTACATTTATAAAGTACCATACCTTAAAGAAAGAACAGGCATTTCCAAATGAAGGGTTCATTTTCAGGAGGCCCTGCAACAAAAACTACCAATATGACAGGCTACACAATCTGGTGAAAAACGATGAAGTCAAATAAAGTATTTTGCAACTTAATATGAGCTAGAACAGATGCAACATTGAAGGGTAGTGGTACTGTAGCCTTGCAGATATTTGAAATCAATTCCAAGAACAAATTTTACGGTCTTGTGCTTAAGTGTAATAAGCATTTCATTGTAAAACCAAAGATGGGCTATATCAGACCACAAAATGAAAGAAAGTCCCATGCTTCCTCAATGCTCTTACAAACAGTTTTAAGAAGTCACCAAATCCAGCCCTCCTAAGCGTGAGTTTCACACTAATGCATTGTCATTAAAGGTGTCACTATGCAACATATTACACTGTATCGATTTCTAATGCAGCGTAGTAGTGATAGTATAGTACTGCAGCCACACACACACACGTGCACTCTAAATCACACCTCACACACATATCCATATATATGCTGCAGTGGTTAAAAACCACTGCACTAACACACTAATTGACACATTACCATGCATATGTAAAGCACGTTACCAAACTGAGAGACCTCTATATAATTAATTTTCTGAACTGTCATACAGCTAAATAGTAATACAACTTAACATAAAGCTGAGACTTCCAAAAATCAACTCTACAGGGCTCTTTACACAAAACCTTTTGAATTGCATATCTGACTCCAAATTTTAGATAGAACTTTGGTTCTCACAATACTCATAAAACTGCAAATGAATTCCTTTCCTACTCATTTTGTTGGCAGCAATGTGGATATTTTGGAAGATTTTGTGAACACTGCATGCACTCAAACCCTGGAAGGAGAACGCAGCCAGTAAATGACTGTGTTGCAATACAACAACTTTTGAACAGATTTGTTTTTATACACGTCTGATATAACAGAGAAAGAAACTCTGGTCTCACTGGCTAAGGATTAGAATGATGGTCCAAAAGAAAAAGAAAATAGTACAGAAAAAAGCTGAATACCTGAATAAAACACACTTTTGTGTCATCTTCCATGATAATCAGACCTGTCTGACAACACTGAGTGAAGACAGCTACACAAAACACAAAAGATCATATTTGCAACAAGCCTGTAATAGAAACACTTCCATGTGTTTTATGTAATATTCATCAGAAGAAGTCTGAATGTGACCTGAATACGTGCTCACTGACACGCATATGCATTTCAAGCCCTCAAAGTTCTCAAGTTCAGGGAAAGGAAAAGACATCCTGACTTCCACTTCCGTGTCAGACCATATTTATTATCTGCAATCAAGATTTGCTGTCTGCTTAAAATAACTGCCAATGTCTGTTGCACTGGAAGATTTACTTCCAGTAGGAAGTACAGACATTTAGGTTACAACAGAACAAGCTGGAGTCTACAGGTCAAACCTTATTTCCCATAAGCTGATGCCATGACCTGGACCAGCATTACACACAAAGAGAGACAGCTCAAAAAAAAGGCAATGAATAGAATAAGAGTGGAATAAAACCAGCTAACTTTGTCCCTTATTTATGCACCCGGGTCCCTAACTAGGGTCCCTTATTTATGTACCAGGGCCACTATTTATCAAACCTCAGGATAAGAGTATGCAATTTCCATAGACAAGCATGGACTGTACTGAGGAATGCTATGCACTCTCAGTATGCCAGAAGCCAGTTTGTGAAATTTCTATCCTGCTAGATCAGCTCCAGTCAACTGTAAGTGCTATTATAGTGAAATGAAAGCGTCTAGAAGCAAAACAGCTCAATCATGGTGTGGAGACCACACAAACTCAGAGTGGACCAACAAGAGCTGAAGCGAGTAAAAATCACCTATCGTTTCTCGCACTCACCAAAGAGTTTCAAAATGCCTCTGAAAACAACATCAGCACAATAACTGTGTCAGGAGCTTCATAAAAAGGGCTTCCATGGCTGAGCAGCTGCGGAGAAGATTAAGATCACTATGTGAAACGCTAAGCGTCGGCTGGCGAAGTGTAAAGCATGCCGCCTCTGAACGCTACAGTGGAAACGTGTTCTATGGAATGTCCAGTATACTACTATTATTATCATTATTATTATTATTAATAATAATAGTAGATTAAGCAGACTCACTACCCCTTTCTTTGTGGTTGAGAGCCTCTGTTCTAAAGACATGTGCTTCCCTTGGGCAGTCAATGACCCAGTGCATTTTTACACAGTAAATGCAAAATCTTTGCCTAAACTTAGTTCCAGCTAACGTCTTTGGTTTCAAAGTGTCTTTGAAGGCACGGTGCACTGATTGGTTTACTTATTAGCTGAAGACTTACATAAAAGACCACACAGACTTCCAAGAAAACTGTGAGCATTGGTCTGTGGCCCTAAGTCAACAGATTTCATGTTCTTTTTTTTTTTAGACAAATGCAACCAAGCGAAATGCATTTATATGTGAGATTCTGAAAATGTACCATACGTCTTTAGATTCTACTGAGCAAGTACAGCATGTAGTAAAGGCATCCCAAATATGCCGGAGATCTGAAGGAATAATCTCACTCAGCATTCTGTGTATGCACAAGTTTACGGAGGGGAAATGGTGCCCACCACAAGCCCTCTGTGACCAGACAGAATATCCTCAGTTGGGGAACAAGACATCCACCCTCTTCAACTGCTAAATGAGTGTTATATAAACAAGCTTGTGTGTGTATGGGTGTGCACATGTGTGGGTGCGTGTGTTACTTGAGGTGGGGGCAGGTTGGGGGTTGGGGGGGTTCTGGCTTTGAAAACATCTTACCAATACGGTGGCTCTGAAATGCCAGCCAGCATAAGGTTCCTATTATCATATCGTGAACTGAATGCAATTAGGTACACAGTGCACTTCAGAGCCGTACAACAGATAGAAGCTGTGGACTTCTCAGCTTCATACTGAAACATAATTAAGCGCAGTTAAAATTTTTGCTAGTGACTACTTGTGAAACAGACATAATGAAGGCAGAAGATCATTTTAAAAGAGACAAAATAAAAAGATGTTCCATTTTGGCACCACTGCCCAATTCTCCAACTCTCTATGCATTAATTTAAGACCAATCAGAAAGATACAGTATATTAGGGTTGAGATCTATCATGTGCTGTGCCAGTTGTAGCAGTATCTAAGCTAAGCTATCTTTCATTCTGGATCCTCAGCTCTGCTATATAAGGACCGACTCTTCAGAGTTTTTAATGCAGGCAAAATAGCTCATCACTGCTGGCGGCACAAAACCTTCAATCTCCAGAAAGATAACTTTACAAAAGAAGGAAAAACAAACATTACTTATAATGTAACTCAATGGGACATTCCTTACAAACCATCAAGTGATATCCTTCTTTATCAAGTGGTAAGTGATATTTCATCTATTTTTTGTGGTACACATCTGATGCAGTCTGAGATACCGTGTGAACAAAGGCCGCCAAAATTGCACTGGTCCATCTCAACAGAAATACATATCAGATGGAGTGAAGGCTAAACAAACCCTCAGTGCTCTAGTGCAGGGGTTCTCGACCTTTTTTAACCTCATGGCCCATATGGTTATAACTGGAAAGCATCACAACCCACAAGAAACCAAAACTCAACCTTTTATGTAAAACTGTTTTCATCCTTTATTTAAGTGCTGACATCAACAACAACTGTTGACTCGTCTACTGAAGTGCAGAGTGAAATATGGACTTCCTTTATATCTGTCTAAAAGCTTTCTCTGTACGCCAATCCCCATGACAACAATCCACCTACGTATGCTATCATAAGTTTATTTATTTATTTATTTATTTTGTTGTGGCTTTGCAGACCATCTCACAGCACATATCGATGGCAGTCGGCAGCTTTCTTATTCTGTGCAACATGTCTGGCTAGGATGTAGCTTTCAGGGCACACCTGCCCTGTGATGTTATAGTTTGATGCTTCATTTCAAAGAGTCAAACCCTACTCCACACACTTTTGGGTTAGCATCATTACCACCAATTCATATTTGATATCTAGGTTGTACTTGAGGAGGTTTTTTTTTTCTTTTTCTAAAGAACTACGTCAATTTCTCCATCTTTGGTTAGCTACTTGTCTGAATTAAGTACCGCTGCATTGATGACGTTTAATTTGTCTTGAGTTAATTCTGCAAGATGTTTTTATTTCTGTGTTCCTATTAATGTCTGTAGTAATGTCTGTAGTTCCTATTAAGGTCCCTCGATTTCTACTCATGCTATTTTTTTTTGCCTCCCCCCCCCGAGGATGGACCTGCGGACCAATAGAGGGGGCTTCACAGCCCACTGGTAATCCGTGGCCCACAGGTTGGGAAACCCTGTGCTAGTGATTAGTAAAGCAAATATGACTGTGAAAGCTAAACAATGCTGAACAACACAACATTTCTGACACAAAATACATTCACTACAGAAGTCTGAGAGCGCCAAAACACATTTATCAAAGCAAAAGCCATTTAAATCAGTAAAACAGTAATTCTGCTCACTAAATTTCAAACAGCTTGTCAGATCAGGCCTTTCCACCATGCAGCACCAAATACCAGGATGATCTTCATTCAGTAACATGTTATTCTCTTTTACGTTTATGGTATAAAATATTCTCTGAAAATTGGCCTAGTTAAGTATAAAGTAAGCATTCAGAGAATTGTTGACCAAAATACAATGCTTCCAAAGAAAAGACAAAACACGGCCAATCACAAGTTCAATGATACCACAGCCCGAGTCCACAACGACATAAACATAAACATAAACAAGGACCTGACAAAGTGGCCCAGAACAGCCTTTCTGGGATTACAGTCACCACAGAGACAGATGGTCCTTCCTCTCTAAACCAGTTAGTGCAATGGAAAACAAAAACATGTCGGTTGTTCAGGACTTCCGACTACAGTCGCATGACCCACACACAACCCTTTGGTTTAAACTGAACTGAGGCGAATGTGCTACCATTGTATTCTCAAAACCACAATTCCCTTTGGGAACCCACAGAAATTTGGTGATGTGCTCCTTTATACTTTACACTAGAAAGATACTTATTTTCATTTCATGTCGCACTAGGAATAAACCTGATGGATTGGTTTAACGGGTGAGAACTAATCCTAGTTCTGGACCATGTTTTTCTTGCAGTAGAAAATTGCCTTTCAAAGTGCTATGTAATGTGCTATGCCAAGACTAGGCCTAATTGAGTTGATAGAAATACCAGCTCTAAGACACCACTAAAATCTTCAATCTTAAGAGCAAACAAAATGATTTAGGTATTATTTAGCCTAAAGTTTAAAAACAAAGACATTTATTCACATTGTGGTGCAGCTAACACAAACTCCACTGTACAGGTGGACATGTTTACAGCACTGAAGGACTGCACAGGGAACAAGTGGGGTGCTTTGTGATTTGTCATCCTAAAAGGTGTCTGGACAGTTATGCCAGTGGTTTTGCCTGAAAAGTGGGCAGCTCATAATAAAACACTTCAGATGCTGTCAAATTGGCTTGTTTAGGCATGATAAATGTTCCAGTTTCACTGCATCCTTTCAATTAGCCAGGCTTTCATTCAAACACTGTGCAAATGTTATGTACATTTTCTACAAATGTTTAGCAGAAAAAATGTGAATTAAGCCACGTTCACAGCTGAGAGACACTGGGCAGGAAGATCAATGGCCCACCTAATGAGTGCTGAAATCTCTGTGCCACCCCAAAAATGCCCACCATGATGATGCTTGATGAAGGTGTTTTTTTCCAGGTCTTTTCTATTCGGGATTATTTGTACATTTTCACCTATTATTGGACAAGGTTGAGCTGGAGACAATGTTCCTCATTCTTTGTCTTTGTGGTGTGAAAACGTTTTTTTCAGAGAGCAGGCAATGGATACTCTTTGGAGGTTCTTAAAATGCACCAGAGAAGACATGAAACTATTCACTGATAAACAACATAAACAACAAAAGCTCACAAATGAGCTTTAACACTAACACAATGTTGAAAGCAATCAGCTAGTGTAAAAGCCATAATCTAGTGAAAGCTAGTGTGACCCCCATAAATCTTATGGTAAAATGGGCAAAAAGACTAAAACAACATGGATAACATGCTAAGTGAACACAAAAGAGACTGGATTAGCCTACTAAGTACAGCAGAAACACATGACAACCAAAAAGCAAAGTTATTAACAGCTCTGTCAAAACTGCAAATAGGACAGAATCATATCTCTTGGGGAATAACTCGTTCTGTCTTACAAAAAGGAGAAATCGGTTTATGTTCATTCACACATTTGAGCCTGTGACATGAGATTTTCAGCATCCACTGTAAGCATGGGCAGGACGCCGATATCCCTCTTTGTCTGGTGCTCCACATGAGCTTATGCGACTCAGAGATAAGTAGATTTATCTTCTCCGCTTACTCACTACTCTCTCAGAAATAGAAGGCTTCCCGTCACAGTGTGTAGCAGGCCACAATATTCACAGCCTATCAATCTTGACTAACTCTAATGTGAGCAAGCAAATTCTTCTCCATGAAGATGCCAATGTCATATTTACAATGACGTGCTTAGGTACCTGTTAATCGGTGTGAAAGTGCAGTATCACTTATTAATACCATATTAATTTTTCCCTTTAAACATTAATTGCCAATGACATAATGCTGGCCTTACAGAACTCACTTACTACAGACAGCATTCAGGCTGCGCACAAGACCATTAGCAAGGATTGACCTACATTTTATAGAAAGCAAAGCAACAGGTTCTCTTCACGTGACCTGCATGTCCATTTGTAGAACAGGTGTGCCAGGCACTCTGTAGCTCAACTGTCATGCAAGTCAGTGAACAAAGTTCTCGAATGAGTATACAGCATATTGTAACCATGTGAATCTGATGTACAGCACTAAACTAAACTGACAGTGAAGGCAGTATTATGTACATTTGTCATGTTTGGCTGGACGTGGTGTGTTGTAGCAGGCAAAACCAGCACACTTCTAGTTTTTAGTAGTATTTTGTTAAATGTTGCCAGTTCTTTTATCTCTTCCAGCTTTTCAATCCTCAGAAAAACTAAATATTATGCCATGAAGTACTTTAATGGTATACGTTTGCATATCACCTCAAACTCTGAAATGCACTAGCAGATAAATCATACAAAAGAGCAAAATCTAATGTGTTAATGAATAATGGTACGTCTGTGCAAAACATGCACACAGACAATGAGCCATTAAACCACACAGTACAGGGAGCCACTGGACCACAGCTTCTACTGTAGATTCACAGCAAACAGGGGAACTCGACTGACTTTTCAAGCAATTCTACATAATTAAACGGCGGAAATGGTAGCAAACTCATTCAGAGGGGTTAGAATGAAAAGCTCTGTTCTAGAGAAGTCTGAACTATTCAGGGTGGTGTTGATGGGAACCACACTTCTGAAGAGTTTAATGCCTCTGACAGCTCCCTCACAGAAAGTTACTACATAAAACTGTTTGATGTATGCTGCCTGATGTGTGACACACTGTTTTATTATAGTTTTGTGATAACGTTTTGTATTAAAATGTTTTAATCCACTTATTTCAATAATAGAAATATACAAACTCAGAAGGCATTAGATGCAGAAGTTTACTGGTGGTTTTGGACAGTAAATAAAACGGCGTTATACGTGTCGCAGATATGCGACCTCGTTAAAAAGTTAAATGAACTCTTTCACATAAAACCACTCTGAATTACTCCTTAACTGCTTAAAGAAATTTTGAAACTTGCTGGACCTCCCCTTTAACACACTTCACCCAGAAAGAGAGCGAAGGCAACAGTTCAGACAGTTCAGGCTGAATTCAGCACCGCCTGAGATGGTAGCGGTTATTAATAAAGGTTTCCTACCTCGAGTTTTCACCTCAGCCTCATCATCTCCACCTGTGTGACCCCCGCCAGCGTCTGTCTGCCGCGCCGCGCGTGAGACTTCAACCGCCAATCATTTCGGGTCTCGCGCGTTCGAGAACGCGCTTTGGGCTTAAGGCGCTCGCCTGTAAGGAAGAGGATTTCTAACGGCTAACAGCTTTCAGACAGACTCGCACCTAAAACTTCACCGCGACGGGCGGTTCTTCTCACTCCTCGGTCACTCGACCCGCTATATTCCCTTCAGTGACTTGACCGTCTGCAGCAGCATCTTCTGAGGCGAGTTAGTCCCTTGCGCGAATATCTGAACTACAGAGTCAGACTGTGCTGCTCCTCGTCCCGTCCCGCCCCGCCCCTCCACCCGAAGCACGGGTTCTCTACACCCCCTGTTCTCGGACGCCTAGGATGCACATCGTTCGCTCAGAGTTCAGAACACTGAAATGATATACAAAAGAAAACAGAATCATTTTAACTCGCTCGGCTTGATAAAACCGCTCAGAAAAACAAGGGTGTTGCAGGGTGGTGTTAGTTGAAGGGCAATTCCACTGATTTCCTAAATTTCTCCAGAATTCAGTGGCTAGGATATAAACAAAGTAATTCATTCTGATTTGTCAAATAATGATTTGTCAAATAATGAATCTTTAAAGAAACGTATCAGTAGGGATTTTCTTTGGGGGTGGGAACCAGGGGTCCCAATGTATCTGTGAACCTACATGTGTCAGGAGTCTGTATACGTGATGCTGATGATGGTGACATAGCGGTCAATCCGAAGAAATATGTTTTCTTTGCCCTAGAGCACCCGGCATGTGTCCCTCTTCCATAAGTAGATTAAAACCTTTGTCACACACCCACTGCAAAACAAATCTCATACATGAGGGTGTATCATGTTGCAAAGACACCTACTACAGTTAGCATGCTAACCAGCTAGCTCTGATCCTTCCTGTCTGGTTATTCCACATTGCACCTGAAGTGATGATACAGTTACTGTAGCGTTCAGTCGAAGTCCAACATGAAAGGATGAAGATGAAGCACTGCTCTGATGGCCTTTTCTTATGTTTATCTATCATGTTGAAGGTCCTCCACCCGGTTAGATCATTTAAGGACAGACAGATAACTAAAGGAATCATGTTGGCCAACAACCATTATCACCACTGCCACCCACTCCTGTTCCCACTCCTGTGCCTCCATGTTCGACAGCAACAAAAACCAAATAAAAGAAGTGATATAAATTGTAGCAAACCAACGAGGTGAGCTAATCCAGTGTCCTGTTAGCTTCTTCATGTGCCAAACGATGAAACTAGGCATGTGTCGAGCAGCAATGCATCAGCCCAAGGAACACGGGAGCACTGTACCTTGTGTACTTTGGAGGGTTTCTGAGAAATGCAGAGTGTCAAATGTAGTAGTCTCAAAGTCCTTCCTATATTGCCATCTATCTCTGAAAGGCCTGTATTGCCGAGTCAGAGAGCTGTCTTCAAAATAAACAGCCACTGGAGTTCCGCAAACTCCTCATTACGTATTCAAAACAGTCTGAAAGTGCTAATATTTCCTCCACCTTTAATTCAGTACAGTTCCACTCACTGTCTAGCTGAGAACCAATCTCCATATTACGGGCAAAGTGAGGAGGAATGAAGGTAAAACTCTCAAATGACTTGCAGCCATAAAAATGTTCTACGTTAGTCCACTGAAGAGGAAAAAACAATACAAGGCTGTTCCAGGTTTGTTGAGAGACGTTTCCCCAACTTGTGAGTGCAGCTGGACTGGTGAAAAACAAGGTGAGACTTAGTTTAGCCCAGCAGTATGTTAAAGACAGGGATACTTAAAGATATCATAGTAGTATCATGAGATAATTCCTCAGACTGCGTTTTGCTTGGTCTCCCCATTTCTCTCACATTTCCTCACAACAAAACGAATCTCCATTTGGACAGAAGGAAAGATCTTTAAGCATCTTTTACTGCTCGGGGGGAGAAGAGTCTCCACTAGGATGAATAAATTATACAAACAAACAAATATCGTAACTGTCTCAACTCTCCACTGATATAACTTCCATGAGCAGCACCTGAGTTTCCACTGACTGACTGTCTCTTCTGCCAAAGTCTCCTTTCATTTCGGAGGACATCCGGTCTCTGGCGGCTGTCTGGGCATACATTCTTCACATAACTCTGCAGATTTTTGTGGGGGAAAATGTCCTGAAGACACTAACATCATTCACAACCCACCCCAGTCCATGCAGTCCTAGTAAGTGTATATGTATAGGAATAAAATGGACTGGAACAGCACTGAAACATCCAATGAGGTCTGCAAGTAGGAGCCACTGGAGGGTAACTGGCTCTGCACTGCAGCATGCTGGAACCAAAATGACCACCTTTAGCACAGCAGAGGTTTAAAGGCCTACATTTGATTGTAGAGGTGGCATTTGCATCTGGAATGCATTAACATGAGGACCACAGAAGCAACAGTGATAGTAAAGCAGGTCATCAAGAAGAGGAAAATCAGAAGACATTGATCAAACACATACACAAAATATTTGTTTACCAATTTATTGCATCACTGAGAAAAAAAGAACACACTGGTAACAGTAGCACACAGCAGGGAGACAATGGAACAGCACAGTGGTGGATGACTAAATAAGTGTTCAGTCCTGATAACTGCTTAATCGAAAAAGCATCAGGTGTTTAAAAGAGTGCTAGTAGCGTGACCTTCGATATCCATTATCATCACTGCTGCACACTCCCTACATGAATGCATGTTTGGCAGCAACAAAAAGTAAATAAAAGAAGTAAAATAAATAGAAGTAAAACAAAAGTTAACATTTGCACTGTTTTCCACCGCTGGAGACCCTTTGGCCAGTGAAAGGGATGAAGTTTGATGTCGAAATTGCTATGTTTCTTCTAAACATGTTAAAACTGAGGAGGAAGGTGGAAGGACTGAAGATTTTCTGATGATTTGTTGCCCCCTGTTGTTTGGAGTATGATTTTGACAGGTTGCATCATCTTACAAATCACTCCATTAGGTCTCAAACTTGGATTCAATATCAAAGTCAAATTTATTGTCTCCTATTTATTGTCCTCTTGTAGGAATCCAGTGAAAAATACCTACAAATATGCGGCACTGTAACCTCTTGACCACTGTCTAATTTTAAATTCAATGTTTTAGAGGGCATCACATTAAAAACAACAAATGTATAACTGCGTTTTGACTTGCAAGAAGTTGCCTGTCTAATCCTATATTGAATAAGCAGGCCTTTAGAACACATCTATTTTAAGATGACAGCGAATTAAATGCAATGCAAAAACTGCCTATGAAACAAGATTTGTAGTTCAATTTAAGACTGAATACTTGCATAGTATTTAGGGTCATTATGCAATAACAGTTAATTTTGTTTATATTTCAAGTGTCACTTTTAGCACTTGAAATGCAGGCAGAGGGAGGAAAAAGCAGTGCTGCTTTTGTATGTTGCAATGTATGTTTGATAATACTTCTGCTGCCATCTAGTGGGCAAAGACCATAATTTGTTATTGACTACTAGTGATCACCCAGTGTTTGCATAATCTTCCAGTTATCTAGACAATGATATACTTTGAACATAATTGCAAAATAGGACATTTAAATAACGTAGACGTTCCAGACTGTTCTGAGCACATTACAATTAGCTCTTATATATACTCCTGGGCAAAAAAAATGGACCAAGCCCAGCATACAATGGTTTTACTGATTGTTTTATCCTAGTCCAGATTTAAACCCTATACAGAAAGTTTTGTCACATATTTAACACAAACTAACCTGGCAACGTTTTTTAACTATTTGAAGCCATCACTAGCGAATGGAACAATACTAACTCTCCTTTCTGTAAAAGACTATCTGCAAGTTTCATTCCAATGAAAGTCTTTTATCTCGTGTTCATTGTGGCCACATGCAGGCTTTGAATGTCACAAAGCTTTGAATATCACAAATGTCCTGTGCGAGAGGGCTAGAAATGGAATTTAAAAAAGACACAAAGATGTTTAAAAGACACACTTGCCTCTGTTTTTGACCAGACTGCTGGTGGCGCAAACAAGAAAAGTGTGACTTCTCATTTTTACTTAATTAAATTGCGATGCAATTCTAGGAAGCCACAAAACCCTGCTGTAGGACACAAATCTGGCAGCAGAGACTTATGGCAGCACATCCCTGTATTGATGCTCAAAATCTTTACAGCCCTTTCCAAAACGGCAGGGCTTACTGTCAACAGCAAAGGAAAGATGCTACTGCATGATGTCAACACACAGCCATAGAAGGAATTTACTTCTGGTGTCGTCTGCGATCCAGACTGTAAGATGGGGATATCCGGATTGCCCTGCCTTAATCCCTGTACCATCTGTGCCCAGGGAGATTTGAAGGGGGTTTCCTGATTATCGCCTCGCTGTACAGTATAAACTGAGAATATTAGTGTATTAATAGCAGCAGGGCATTCATCAGTAAATGATGGCTAACAGACCAGCACCACTGAAAGAGTTTACTAATTTGGCACTAAAGTCTTTTTGGGGGAACCACAACAGAAGAATGGTTTCCAACCCTAGTCCTGAAATAACCTTGCACTGCACATTTTAGCGTTCTTCCCATGCACACCCCCACATTAAGTCAGCGAGAGCATGTTAATTCACCGATTTGATCTCCTGCTTTCTACTAATGCTAGTTTTCTCAGAGAAATTTCACAAATTGTACAAAATCTCTTTATAATTACATGGGTAAGTTATTCAGAGTGGTTTAATGAGAAGTTCTCCACTCAGTCAGAATAGTTCACAATGGTGGTGATAGGAACCAGACATCTGAAGAATCTAATGCCTCTAAAGGCTACTTCACCGATAGTCACTAAAAGAAACTGACAAACACACTGCCTGAAAAACAGTTATCATTTTAAATGACGATCATTTTAAAGGAGCAATTTGTAAGATGACACAGCCAGTCAAATTCTCACACCAAACAATGGGGGGGCAACATATCACCACACTATGCACAGTCTTCACACCTCCCTCTTCACTCCTTATCAGTCTTGCATTCTTTCACCTGTCCATACGTAATCTAAACAAGATTGTTGATCATTTCAGTTCATAAGTTTTGGGGCTGAAATGAGATTTTCTAAATGGTGGAGAGTTACATGCTTTATAAGGCAAAATAAGAATATGTTTAGATTTACTGCCATTTCAACATCAACAGCATTAAATATAAAAACTGAGATGTGTACGTTCATTGATTGTATTGGATGGTAAATGAAATGGCTATATTTGTGCTGCAGACATTGCAACATCTGGTTGACATCACCACCACTGTAAAGAACAATCTGTAAGGGAAGAGTTGGTAAGGTCCTCTACAACAAATCATTTCACAAGAGGCCAGTCTGAATGAATTTGTTGACATCTCAATGAATGAAATATCTCAAAACAAAATGTAAAAATGTACTTCACCTTTAACATCCTCACTGCAGCTCTTAAGATTGTAAACTATGACATGCCTATTTTCAGCATTGATACCCATAGTGTATCAGAGTACATTTACTTTTAGTACCCGCTGATAGAGTCTCATACCATAATGACTTACTTGTAAAGTTAGTTTAGTGTGAATGAGCGAAGTACTTTAAAGATCAATCATTAAAATCTAGCTGGTTTAAGCTGCATTAGCTAGCTGTAGTACATTAGCTAGTGAGGACTGAGTAGCTCCGCAGTGGAGAAGTGCAGGTTTTGTTTCACAACAGAAAAGCAGCAGTGACTGTACGGAAACACCCGTCCTGCTGTTCCAGTCAAAACAGCACGCTGCGCACCTGAGCTGTAGCTGGACACAGGCTGAACTGTACACAGTACCACAGTGCTGTGTTTATGTAGCTCGGCTACAGAAAAAGAAAAAAGAAATGTTTATGTTGAGGTTTTGAGTTTATTTAGAAAAGGACTTTGAGACAGAATATAGGAGGGGCACTGAAGTCTTGCTGAGGGAAGAGAAAGACTGGCTATGTTTTTAGCTTTGAGCTAACACAGGCTATGCTTTTAGCATCAAGCTAGCTAAGTCAGTCTGTGTTTTCTCCTCACTGTTTCTGACTCTGCAATAAATTTAATTCAGCCAAACAGAGTAAAGTTGGCATATAAGGAAGAAAATATCGACTTTTATCAGTTTCACTAGACATGTCTCCACCCGTATTGGAGAAGCGGTTGTGAATCTGCTAGCCTTGTCTCCACTTGTATAGGGAAGCAGTTGTCTCCACCTGAATTGGGGTAGAAGTTGCTATTTTGTTCATGTGTGTTTATAAACGGGTTAAAATCTCAGGGTATCCTCTGCTGAAAGGAATCTGCAAAGCCAAAATGTTTAAAGTGGCCGACGACTTTGTGTCTGACCTCAACGGAGTCAGTAACATTTCTCTGTGTGACCAGATTCTCAGATCCACTGCCAGCTTGAGTCACACACCAAGACAGCATTGTTTCATCTGCGCAGCATGTTTCCACCTCTGCATAGCAATAATGATGCAATAATGCATCTCCCACATTGATTATTACACCTCCCTCTTTATGTTCAGAACTTGTTCAGCCAGCACACATCACTTCCACACTGCATCAGCATCACTGGTTACCAATACCACCCTGCATCCGGTACAAACCTCTCCTGCTAACGTTCAAAGCCCTTCATGGTCTTGCCCTCCGCATGCTTCACTGAACCCCTTCATCTTTACTGTCCCACACATTCCCTCAGATCTTCTGGCAATGGACTTCTTACAGTCCCACACACAAGACTCTTGTCAGAAGGTGACAGGTCATTCAGAGATGCTGCTCCTAAACTGTGGAACACTCTGCCACACTCTTCTTTGTGGTTTCTCTACCCTCTCTTTCTTTAAAACTCAACTTCAAGGCTTCCTCTTTTCTTTACAATGTTCTTCTCCAAGTCCTAGTGGGTATTCTTCGCACCTGCATGGCCAAAAAACCATGGGCAAATATTGCAAAACTGTGTACACTTGGCTGAGGTGAAAACATTAAGTGATAGAAACAGATATTTTGAATAAGCTCTGTTCATCATCTCTGAACACAGAGGTCTGTGAGGTCTCAATTCTAATACTGGATCTGGATAGAGGTGCACTTTGTAGTTCTCCAATTACAGACTGTAGTCCATCTGGTTCTCTGTATACTTTGTTATCCCCCTTTCACCCTGTTTTTCAACGGCCAGGATGCCCACAGGACCACCACAGGAAAGCTGTGTTTTTTGGTAGTGGATCATTCTCAGCACTGCAGTGACACTGACTGTGGTGTGTTCTGCTGGTATATGTGTGTCGGACACAGCCGGTTCAAACACCTCAGTGTCACTGCTGGACTGAAAATAGTCAACCAACAGCATCCTGTGGGCAGTGTCGTGTGACCACTGATGAAGGACTAGAGAATGACCAACACAAATTGTGCAGCAACATGAGTTATCCTCTCTGCCTTCACATTTACAAGGTGGACCAGCAAGGTAGTAGTGTGCACAGTGGGTGGAAACAGTGCTTAATAACTCCAGCAGCACTGCTGTGTCTGATCCACTCACACCAGCACAACATACACTACCACCATGTCAGTGTCACTGCAGTGCTGAATGATCTACCAGACAAATAATAATCTGCTCTGCTATATACTCGACTATTAATGTAAGGGATAGTGACAGATCTACTCCACAACATAAGTGTTGCAAATGTGTAGCAAAATGTGTTCCGTATAGCACTAAAAACAGTCCTGCTATTGTCAACATTAGAACCCTTATTCCTGTTAGATGGAGTGCACAGTGAAGACTCTACTGGACGTGAGCTATACACATTTGGAGCGAGTACATGCAAGTATGCTAATTAAAACGGTGACTTTGCAGAATATGCTGATACAGCAATAACATGCATTATATAAGAACAGAAGAGGATTCCAACTGCAATTGTATCAGTTCAGTTCACACAATACCAAAACCCACCAGGTTATTTTCAACAGATGTTTCCGTAAACTTTTTAACCACATCTTTTGTTTGACCCTGTAGTGGCACCCACCCATCACAGCTGTCATTTGAAAAGATAATTAGAAGCCCTTATTCAATCCATTTCATCTAAGAGGTGCCTTATAATGTTTTGTCGTCCCACAGTCCTGCAACCTCCACTGTGGGAACATCTCCTTGATCTCCTGACTTCAGAGGAGTTATGGTTTCTTCCTCTTTAAGCCATGGGAAAAGTGCAAAGTCAGACATCACTAATGCCAGGGAAAACCATGGCAAGCTTAGCTCTCATTCATCCAAGTGGCAAAGACGCTAACCACTGCGAGCTGGCCCATGGAGGTAGGACACAGTGGGGAGCAGTATCAGAGTTCAAAGCAAATACAGAATACAAGTGCTAAGTCACTGGGGGGCTTTGATCTTTAACATTGACAGAGAATAGTCAAGTTTTTCAGCCACAGTATGGTTCTGGAGGAGACTCTTAGCTATAACGTGTGGCCAATTTGTAATGCATTCTTAATGGTGGTTTTGAGATGACGGATGAATGGATGGATGGTATGATGTGATTAAGACAGTATATGTATTTGGCTCTGTACATGCCTGTAAAAACAACTTCTGACAGTAAATGTGTCAACCAACAAGTGATTCATTTTGGTGTTAGCCTTCATTTAATTTCACCTTGGTTCTAAACTGTTTCCTGTCAGATATTTGTGGTTTATTTAAGCTACATTCAAGGTCCTTGGAAAATTCTTTTCAACAACTCCTAAATGAGCAGTAGGTTGCTCGAATATGCTTGGACTTTGACATTTATGTTAAAGTTTGAGCTTTAAAAAAAATCCTTGGCGATTTGAATCTAGAAAAAAAGCATCTTGGTTTCTAGACCTTTTGCCTAGCTGTACAGTTGCTGCTCTAAAAAAAGGTTTCTCTCACTGACCACGTAGAAAACACTTTGCATGGGCTGCTTGGAGGAGCGCCACTGAGCTTTTTTCCATGCTCTCCAGACAGATGCTGAGCCAGGTTATAAAATGGAGAGAATAAAAAATTCTGAGAGCCCAAAATTACAAGAAGACACATTAAACTAGGAGAGTTTTTTGTGGCAAGCTCTTTTCAGGCCTAAGGTTCTGTACTGAAGCCATTAACATGAAAAGCACTTGATGAAAAATAAAGTCTTCATCTGCTGTCTCTTTTTTGCATTTGGGACCTTAAGTCCAGTGTTAACAGCCTTGCCTTTGGCAGAGTGGTCTCCTCCCCAAGGCTCACTTGTGCCAGACCTTCTATGGGAACATGCAGCTACAATGCTAGCTACACTTCAGTTTACCCTGAGGGAGCAGTTAAGGCAGAAATGGACAAAGTATTCACTTTCTGTGATGGTGCTGCAGAGTTTGTTCCAAGTCTAGATCCAAGTATCCAGGCTCTTAGCGCTAACGTGATGAATGACAAGAGAACAGTGGTCGCCAAAAAAAAAAAAAAAAAAAAAAAAGATTCCTGTGGTCAGTTTTTAGAGCTAGACGTCTTAGACCAGATCCCATTTTGTCCAGTCTGAAAGAGAGCTGCCTATTATATCCTTGATCTAAATTGAGACAGGAGAATTGCAGTAGCATAGCAGCTGTTTCTGCATTAGTTTTGTGAGCTTCCTTACTTCCTTACTTCTGCAGGGACCATTTTTCCACACCTCTAAAGTTCAGTCTCAGAAGTCGGTTGCTTTTCATAATCCAAGTTATCCCAAACACATTCAGTGATGTTGGTGATCTGGATTCTGGAATCTGCTGTTCTGAGAAAGTCAGCAGCTTCTTTGTATGATTTGCTATTTTTTCTTCTTTTTTTATTTATTTTCTCTCAGTAACAGCTTCATGACAGCTTCACATCCTTTCAGATTTATAGCTTTAAGTTGTAAAGTTGTCCTTTTACAGCAGACGGATGGACAGAAATGCATGTGGACACATTTTCAAATCAGAATAAGGAGCTTGCACAGTTGTCCCATTTTCTCTGTGTTTAAGCTTACTTAATGGTAATTAAATAAATGAAGTGTCACATAAGAACGTGTCTGTTGACATTTTACAGTTAAGGGATTACCAGCTTTGCTGAGCACAGCAAGTTCTTGAATTAAAGTATCTTGATCTTAAAGAGGCTATAACTTCATCAGTGTGCTTATGTTTCCAACACTCAGCCACCTGTGTTCTCAGGATTATGGCTTCGCCTCAAAAGAACCCAGACTTAAGCAACATTTATTCTATCCACAGCCAAAACTGTTTATTTAAGAAATCTCTACTGCTGCTTTTCCTCAGCAAGGTTTATTCCACCCCATCAAAGTTCTTAATGTACGCTTCTCCGGACATCAGCACTGCTAGATAAGAAGCATAAAAGATGCTGATGTTACAGAACGTCTGTCTTTCAGGCTGTTTTTCTGTGTCTTACAACACAAGTAAGCTGATTTAAGACCCTCTGGGAAACAAATCATAACCTTATGTCAAAGAGAAGATGAGATGCCTTCATCTCCAGCACACTAGTGCAGAATTGCACTGTTTGCGTGTCAGTTCCCAAACACAACTGCTGTGTTGTGTCTCTCTCGGAGATATCTTGCCAGGAGCAGCCTTTCCTCCACTTAAGAAAATGATACATCTGTGAAGACGACTGTAAGTCTTGGTCAAAAGCTTGCACCACTCCCAGGAAGCTCCTCCCTTCCCACATTGCGTCGTCCGTCCGTCCGTTTGCACGGATGACAGGTCTGATTTGGGCCATGGTGAGGGCACAATCTGTGCGTCCTCAGCAAAACTTCCTATTGTTTACCAGCAAGACAGATCCTCCCTAATTACAGAGTATAACTGCTAGGACCAAAGTAAACTACAAAAAAGGCACACTAACAGGCAACTGTGCTCATACTGGTTAAAGATTTAATGAGATAAGGACATTGCAATTTATTCCTAGTAGCTGTTGGATCCGTTAGTGGCCATTTTATAGTTGCTGTGGGTATATCACTGGCCGTGGAGCAACCAATTAGACAACCATTAAAAGAGTAGAGAAGCCTAGATGCCAGCTAGGAATTTGTGTGCCAGCTCCCATGGTTTTTGTTTTTCACTGCCTTATGATTTGGAGATCGTGGTATCCAAGTCTGTCGAGAATACTGTCGAATACTAGATGAGAAATCACTTTAGAATTCTATTCAAAGTATGCAAGTTTTTGTCTAGACGATCAACAAAAAACTCTTAGCATTCCAGTTTTTGCCCAATTCCACTGCACACATATTTTCCACTTTGGCCAGACAAGGGTAGGAAAAAGCAGTTGCGTGTAATCTCTGTCATTATTCCAGCCATTCCCATTGAAGAAACAATAATTTATATGTTATGTTTTTCCCATGACCAATTTGTTTTTGTTTTCGTTTGAAACTGAATGACTAAGGCCAGACAGTGAATACTACTTCAAATGGAAAGTCACAGTGGAGAAACAGTCTGCATAAATGATGCAAATTCTCGTGTTATAGTGAGGTACGAACATGGGCAGGGCCCTAGTCCAATGGCCAGTTGCACCGACCATACACAAGTTCAAAACACAGAACAGAACCAAATAATATATAGATAAACCTGTGGTGTGTACAGTCAAGCACTTAACACCTTCTCTGGTTTAAGCTCCTAAATGCTGTTTCACATTCAAACATGTTTAACTCATTTTTCCCCATACATGTGCATGAGACACTGGCCAAGGTCAGTAAGTATTATTGTGTTTTATGTTGTTGTCAGTAGTAGCAACTGTCAATGTATTTTCTGGCTTGGTTAATGCAACAAACTATAAGACTGTGCTGCTAAATGATAGAGCTTACTGACTGCAGCATACTGCAGGTGAGGCTAGTGAGCCAAAAACATGACTTTTTCAATTAACTAACCTAATACTTTGTAACTACTAAGCTAAATGCTGTGTGCTTTAACCTACAGCTCTAAGCATCAACCTTGTTTTAACTCTGAACATGAAGCAAACACCCACAGTTCCAGTTCAGAGAAACACAGCAGAAGCATCTAAACTGTTGCTACTGCTTTGTCGATTAGCCAGGTACCATCATTAAATAATCTGCACATCCAGTTGCTGCAAAAAAATGTTAAAGAATAAAGAGACAATGGCCAAAAATAATCTGTTTGATTCAGTTAAGCTGCATTCCCTTCTATGTTTAAAGTCAGCACAAGCTACAGTCACATTTGTAGACTGGCTCTGAACATTCCTCATTAAAGCGGAGTATGCATTAGTTAGTTGTTACTAGTTAAGAAATGGATTCCTGCTGCAACTAAATTTAGTAAAATCATAGTCTGAAACTAACTACTGTTAACTAATGACTTAGTAAAAACTTTACACACAAACTAAAGTACATTACTGAGCCGGACAGAAATGGAGTTAGTGTTCCTTCACGCCTTCGATGATTAGAACTGCTGCCTGAATGAGTGAGTACTGAGTATTGAAGAGAGTGTTGGAAACTGTATTCCAGAGCACACGTCATTACATATTCTATAATCTGCTCACTTTAAATCAGCCATGTGCCAGACCTCAGTCAAGTTGGCAAAGTGAGGACATAAATGATGACAAAAGATCAGAGAACTGAGGTGATACCCTGATAAGATATTAGAGCAAAGAGTCTCCAACATGTTTCAAATATTCAGTAACAGTGTCAGCACAGCTGGAATGGATAAGTCCACATAAAATGTAGAATGTAGGACCAACCCTCGTGACAGGTCAACGGGTCGAGAACTGAAATGATAACTTACTCCAGCATTTCTTATGAAACATCTCCAAACGTCATTTCAGATGTTTCAAACTACAGCATCAACAAGTCTATGCATCTTTAGATGTATAAAATATCCTACCTGGCTCCAGTGACGTCCACGCCTACCATCAGCTGCCCATTCAGTGACATCAGCTCATCCCGCAGTTTAATATCTCCACAGCGTGCTGCCGGGCTTTTCTTCTTTACCTCAGTCACCCAGATGCACCCTACATCCAACACAGGGCCCTTATCACCTTTCCTGCGCCTCCGCCGCCCCTTCTTCTTTCCCTCTGGATCCCCAAAAATGGGAATGTTGCCAAAGCTGAGGCCGAACTCTGGACCATCTCCATCAGCCTTGCTCAGACAGACCGCCCTCACCTCCGCATCCACTTCCTCCTTGAGCAGAGTACCGTTGCAAGGAAGGCTCTCGCACTCAGTAAAATTCAACTGGATGTACTCCACCAGTTTGCGGATAGCGGCCTGGCACAAGGCAATGCTGCCCGTGTTCTTTTTGAACTCATCCTTCT
Source organism: Semaprochilodus insignis (assembly GCA_034552555.1). Taxonomy (NCBI): domain Eukaryota; kingdom Metazoa; phylum Chordata; class Actinopteri; order Characiformes; family Prochilodontidae; genus Semaprochilodus; species Semaprochilodus insignis. The sequence continues at coordinate 8,406,225 of CM067499.1, read as the reverse complement.
GGTCGTGGTCCCCGGCATGAGCGCTTAGCCAGCTCTCCAGCAGGGGCAAGTGGCTCAGTGCATTCTCTTGGGTGATCGGCATCCTAGCTGCTGGTGCTGGGCCTGCTCAGGCCTCCCCTACATGGTGGGCCAAGGTTCTACACCCTGGTTCTGTGGGGCAAAATCAGATCTCCATCCCAGCCAGACTTGCAAAATCCGTGTAATGCTCCTCACAATTCGGACCTCCAGAAACGACATCCCCTGCTGTTGCACTTGGCCTACAGAGTGCCATGATGTCATTCAGAAAAACAGACAGAGGAGACAGAGGAGAAGATAGAGAGGAGGGCTTTCTACACTATGAGGGGTAACGAGAGAATGTGTGCCATTAGCCAGTCTGCATGGTTCATTCCAAATCCAATTTCCAGCTGAATAAAAGCGAAAAATGCTGGAGCACTGCAAATAGCAGCCCTAGGTCCTTATTCCCAGGCGCCACAAACACCTACAAAAAGAGAAGATTGAACTGAAATTAGAACACATTGAAAGATGCACCATAATCACACAGACATTTAGCACCCTTTGGAGACAGATACAGCTTGACTGTTTACACACTAAACTACAATAAATATCAAAACCAGTGGCCAGATGTTGACATCAGAAGGTGGAATGTAATCAGCCATGGCATTTAGCTTCCTTTCTCTGACATTAGAACACGTAGGAAGACGCACCATAATGGCAGGCAGTTACATTTTAATGTCTTACTCAGCTTGACTGTATATGTTAACCTGACAGTAAATGGTCAAACCACTGGCCAGATGTTACTATGGTGCAGCTGAAGCTCTTTTTTAGCCTGACAGACTCGCAAACCACATTTCTGACATTTTTAAGTATACACTGTTGGCTGCAACCACAATCAAATTGCTACTCCGGGTTTGGTCTCAAAATAACACACCCTTGTGGTGATCGAAAGCTACATATACACAATCTAAGCTCGCACACATGCCTTGCACACAACTATATGTTTTTATAGTCCATCTGCGTTAATGGAATCTTAATCTGACTTAAGGTTACGTGTTTGAAAAGTGTTTTCATGTAGTGCATCAGCAATATATCAACATTGCATTAAGTGAAGAGATTATTGAAGACAATGGTGCTAAAAACACACATGCAAAAAGGCATACACTACAAGGGCATTCAACTATTTTGTCTATAGTTGCCCATATGCTGAATTTCAATACATCTCACATCACGTACCATTCAAACATACTCTTAATTTTATTAGTACTTAAATGCATATGTGCAATGTTCTGAGACTTATGACACTTATGCCATATATGCAACATGTAATGCAATCAAAACATACAAAAACAAACAAATACATTAAAAAATCCAGGAAAATAACTTCACAACTTTTAAACGGAATCAAAGCTACATGTGGCACATACATTACCCCAACTGAATCTCTTTTTTCTCGTTGTTACTTTTCCATTTATGAGTATAAATGCTGCAGCTTGTGTTGTAGCATCCCGTACCAGAGACAGGGAAGCTTGGTGTAACCCAGACTCACCCCCAAAAGGACATGCCTATAATAGGATTAGCACCACCCCTCCCTCCTGTCACTTAAAAAACACAATGACCCCCCATATGACATCCCTGATGTTCCACTTGGCCTGCACAGTTCAGTCACATGCAGCCTAACCTAGTGAATATTTTAAAGTGATTTTAAACAGTCACATAATTCACTGTTGCTAATATCTTTAAACAATCAAATAAGAACTTTACATAGAAATCTTTTTCTCTGACAACAAACACATTCAATAAAGCTACCTGTATTCAACCTCAATCTAACAACAACAACAACAACAACAACAACAACAACAACAGCCACTTCCATCCAGTCTTTGACATTATACACTGTTTGCAAACGCCCAGAGGCTAATGACATAGAAGAAAGCCTATGTCAATTACACCATCCTCTTCATCCTCCTCCCCGACAACGCTGGCAACTTATTTTCATTTAACTGACCCACATAGAGAGCCCATGAACAGGGATTAAGGACCTGGGTGTGCTCATTGATATACATTGCACTACCAGTATTATCCCCTTCAGAGACACAATGATCTAAGCCTGCATGGCATGCAATGATGCCGCTGCACCAAGTCCACTCTTAAAAACAAACACTGCCAAAAAGGGTTCTTTGCACAATGAAGTTAACATTAGTGTTGCTTTCCATCTCTAGAGACACTATTGGTGAGTAAAGGGATGAAGTTTGAAGCTAAACTTGCAGCATTTTAGACTTGTAAGAAGTGAAGAGGGAGGAGGATGGATTATGCATTTCTTTGTTTCTTACAATACAGGTGGACAACAAACTTTGTGGTGACATGTTGCCCCCTATTTGCTTGGAGTTTGAACTGCATCATCTTACAAGTTGCACGTAGGTTTTCTTAGAACCAAGCCAATAATCTCTCAGGTGTGATGATAAAATCATAAAAAAGAAAACAATTTTTTAAAAAAACTAAGCAAAACATACCTTTAAACTGATGTTGAAATAGACTGAAATAAAATCTGCCTGGACTAGTTCTGATCATAAATAAATTAAATAAAATAATAAATAAATAAATAAATAAAATAAACAAACAAATAAATAAAATACAAATAAAAACAATAAAAAGTTTACTTTTTATTGACCTCTGAACGAATTACTTAATTGACGTCTGAAAGAAAGAAAAGAAGAGAAAGAAAGAAGGAAACAAAGAAAGAAAGAAAGAAAGAAGGAAAGAAAGAAAGAAAAAGAAAGAAAGAAAATAAGCCTAATACCATGGATCAAAGACATCTGCTAGGGACATTAACATTTGCTCTCTAGACTGACAAAAAACAGTGATACAGCTTTTTCTTCTGCATAAGGATTACATTTCAGGAACAAATACCTTTGCTGTCGCCTTTTTCATTCAGTCCAAACACTGAGGTAATGGAAGTTAAAAATAAAACCCATGCCATTACCTCAGACAGAGTTTCAAACACGAACACAAATCCAATACACACGACTCCAACAATGGCTGATCCAAGAGCATTTGTCGTACTGCAAGGGTGGTCTTTCAGAATCACATTGCTTTTTCCATTAGGGTTAAGTCTTTCAATCTTCTTGCCATTTGCTAGATCTTTGCCATGCATGCTGCTTTTCTGTTCCTTGCTTCGGGAAGTTTTCTAGAAAAGTTATCTAAAAGTGAGTTGCTTTGAAAATCAATGCTGCGGTTAGAAACTTGGATACCAACTGTGGGAGCAAGAGTTTACTTTGAGTTTTCTAAAGCAGGCCTCACGATACCCCTGCTAATCACAGAGAGCACGACCGGAGCAACTTCGAGTAGGCCCCCTCCTCCACCCTATGGGCTTCAACTTGTCACCACTACATAATCTACACTTTGTCATTATGGGTTGGCTCAAGCTTTGATTTCATCTCCTTTTTGATCTGACAAATGTAGTTCTAATTACATAAGTAATGGGCTTCATGGTTAGCAGAGCTGCCAAAGTGCTGAAATAGGCACAATACTTCATATTTGTATTCCTGTTATGATCATGGCATACAGTGTCCTATTCATCTGTGCAACTATGCTATTTTTAATGCAGAACAGGATGTTAGATAATGAGAGGCAAAAAGGGGTGTAAACAATCCAGCCAGTGTAAATATGCCCTAGTTCACACGATCCATTGCGAGGTCTCCAACAAAATAGTTAGTAGAGCAACAAATTGTCATTTCATAGCGAACATAAAATTAGGTCAGGATCTAGCAGCATCAGATCCCATTTAAAACACTAGATCTATCTATCCATCATTTGGAAGAATAGGTCAGTGGAAATGACTCTGGATTCATCAACACTACTGTCTGCGAGTGGTGCTTTGTTGACCTACTATTACATTTATGTCAGTAGGCTGAGGTTAGTGGGGGCATTCATGTTCGGTCAGAGGAAAACCCCAGCGCTTGCTGCTAATGCTAGGAGTGCAGATGGCTCTGGCACAGACTGAGGGCAATCTGCTCAGGGCATGGAGTGCTAATCCTGTGCAGAGTGGGATGGAGGGAGGAACCCCCAGGATTCCCTACACTCCAGAACTAGGGGCAAGTGGAAGGGGCAGTGCCAGACAGCAAAACTGCTTCTGGTTAGAACACAGACATAACTTACTGGGGTCTACGTCCTTCACTGTGGTTAATTTATGGACGATATTATTATCATCATGCTAAATTACAGAACAATACTGACCAACCACATGTTTTCTTACAAAGACTAAATTTGATTTAGTGCAGTGTAAAAATAACTACTCATAGTTTTTACTTCTATTCATACTATTTTTTAAATGTGCCATTACTGCTTTTTCATCCAATCCAATTTATGTCACTTAATGAAACTAAATTCTGTAATGCATATTGTGTATAAATTAATTTTAATTTTATTATACTTAAATTAAGTATTACAATGTTGTATATTTGCCATATTGCCATATTTCTGTCGACAGCTATCCTGACGAAATCTGGAACTGGGACACCTATGCTCACAGAGGCTTAATCCTACAAAATGTCATTTATTTATTTCCCCCATGTGCTTATGATATTTACGTAGGGTTTTGTAACAAAAACAGTCATATTTAATTTTTATATAAACATTTTCTAACCTCTTATACCCCTCAGAATTAAAACTGGTGTTTCAGTTTCCTAAATATCAGGATTATATCTGAATAAGGCCACATATATATGCAAGTGCAAACGCAGCCAAGATGCATATAAAACAGATACAAATCCAGAGCCACACCACTTCAGGAGCCGGTCTAATACACATCTGAGCAACATGCTACAGCAGCAAAAACATATCCATCTCTCCATACACATTCAACAAAACTCCAGTACAACTCTTATATTCCCATGCAGTACAGTACAGGGCACGTGCTCAGAGTCTGAGAGGAAGATAATCAGGGAGGACACACATGGTTAGCAACCAGACTAAACAAAATGCTTTATAGTAAGACAGACACTACAGAGTAAAACTAACAATAGAGGCTGAACAGGCAAATAACAGGTTATCAGTTGCCATGTAACATGCAGATGTGCATATTCCGTCCCACACGGCACTCAGATTTCAGTCCGACAAAGCAGAGACACATTTGACCAAGTGTAAATGCATGTGGCTAATATCTTATCAAGATACAAGCCTCACAAAGTGACAGGGTGAAAACAGGGTCTTAATGATCTCAATCCTGATTGCCCACCCTGTATTTTGCCTCATTCACAAAGCAATCTAGGATGAAGCACTCTATATATCTTCTATGGTCAGAGCTAAACTGTTGAATACGCAGATATATGAATAAATGTGGTGGCTTCTCTGATTCTGAGCTGTTTGTGCAACTTAATTTCTATATATGGACTGTGAAGAAAATGGCACATTATAACAAATGACCTCATAACAACAAAAAGAAAGCCAAACCTAGCAAGGCTAATAACACTGATGCATAATGCTAACTATTGTACCACTTTCAAACTAGTCCATTTTTCTACCTTTGAACTTCCATAGCTGGGTCAACCAAGTTCGGTCTCATGTGAAGTGGTGCATAAAATCAAAAATGTGTGCAAGAATCAGACCGAATAACGCAGTGGTCCATGACCATAGCTTGAGCTCAATGTGTCACTTGAGGGTGGTCATGACATGGTGATGAAATTCTCATCCCAGCCTCCATTATTCAGTCTTATATCAGTGGAAGCACTGATAAGGGAATTCTGGGCCAATGCCATAACGTTCAAGTTTAATAAATGCATAATCAAATATTGGTCTGATATTTTAGATATCTATCAAATCTACACATCGGTCTGATGCTGCTAAACATTTTATTATTTTCTTTCCTGCCAATAAAGCAATGATTATGATATCATACACCTCTATTTTAAGTGAATGTGTGCATATGTGTGAACTGACAGTTTGATATTATAACATTGTGTATAGTAGCTGAGAATAGTAATTACTACATTAATTCCCAGCATTCAATACAACTGTGCATAATTATAATATAATTAATGATTATGGCTGTGTTGCTACGTAACATTCATAACAAAGCTTTCTGCTTTCTAAAGGACCACAGCAGCCTACTCCGGACTGTGTTGAATGCCATCTTTAAGAAGTCCTGTGATTGCTTTTTGATTTGTCTCTGTGAGAGACATTAGAGCTTTTGTTTCTGAACACTGGGAACTGTAAACTAACAGACCTAACTATTTGTTTTGGCATGCAAGTGAATCATTATGGGCTTAACATTTAGATGCTGGACAGTTTTGCATAATGCTCCTTCTCAACAGTCACACACGTATTTAATTTCTAAAGGCCACTTATAATCCACAGTTCAGTTCAAGGAAACAAACTTTGACATGGCACATGAAGTATAGGTGAACAGTGTGGAAACACAATATGAGTCATGATAGTTACGTTTTCCTTCACCAAACCTAGTGGAAAAGACTGATGTCCTATTTTTAATGAAACATACAGTGGGTCAGTGTTCTGTCTGCACTGGCAATGTACACAAAATGATCACAAAAGCATGTTGTAATGTAATTTTTCATGATAATGGTAAATACCCCTAGTATGAGCATCATATTGTAATGACATAGGAATTTGAACGTGATACTTGTTTCTGTTGTTTCCCTTTATCTCATTAAGACTAGCAAACATTATACAGTTAGTCAAACAAGGGGTAGGACCAGTTACACGGAATCAAGACAGCCAACATTCTACAAACCATTAATTAAGTAAACCAATGTTTGCAACTGCAATAAAAAGTATTTATATACAGCTTTCTGTCCGCATTACAAGAAGTTACTAGCATGAGTCAGTGGTGTAAACATTCGGTCTCACGATTTAGAATTATTTTTATGAACATAACTGTGACTGGAGAAACTATGTACACATTAGTGGAACATATACACACAGTTCTGTGGCTTCTAAACCTTGCACTGATAAGCTGAACGGTCCCTCTCCTCTTTTGCCTGGAGGACACGGGTTTCCACCGTCTGACTGTTAGCCAGGACCCTAACAGGTCTGAGACCAAAAGAGTGAGTATGATTAAGCAGTAGACGACAGATCTGCATGCTATGCAGGATATCCGAATGGGTTGAGTGCCACTGTCTGCTCAGTGTAAGGGAGTGTGTTTGGCACCCTTTGTTTCCCCTCCACAGTGGCCTACATGCCCCTCCCTCCTCCAGGGGGCCATATGGCCAAATATTACTAAACCCCCAGTTCAGCTCACCCAAAATGCCACATGGCATGCTACCACTACACATCCTACAGAGCCCTTTTTTCAAATGGCATGCACTTCAACAGGAAAGGAAGATTTAATGGACTGTCAGCCAAAAGTTATATGGTTACAAAACATTTAATGGGTACATCAAAGCAGGTAGCTTAATGCATACGCCTTAATGCTAATTGCTCATCTAATGAGAATGGGAGTATACAAATAAAGGAATACAGTGTACATCAAAGAGAAGCATTTCAAATCAAGAAGACTCAACTAGGAGTCATTGTACTATTTTCATAACCAGTTTTCATAATTGGTAATTCAAATAGTAATGAAAAAAATCAGTCTGGAAAGGTAGACTCGTATAGCTGCTGTCCAAAGAAAAAACTTGTATCACCAATATGGTAACTTTACAGGGGAGGCAAAAAACAATCTTTCTTTTTAATACAAGTGATTTTGATGCATTTCATTTGGTCCATTTGCCATGAAATTTTGAAATGTTGTAAACTACAGCTGCTGTGCTCAAATGATCCAGAAAAATAAAAAACTGAAAAAAAGGAGATACATGTTTTTCACTGAGCAGTAACAATATGTTCATACTTTTAGATACGCTAAGTTTTAGGTAAGCTAAGTAAAACTAACAATCAGCTGCCATCGTTTTGGTACTGGCAGAAAGCACTTGTTCATTTAGTAGGTGATCTACTAAGATCTACCAATGTAGCCAACAAGCAATGAAAGCTTACAGCCACCAGAAATATTTTTGCTTATGATGTTTCTGACACTGTATGACATACAGTGATCTATAAAAATGAACAAAATGTAGGTTTCAGGACTGCTGTTGCTACTGTCATCTATACATGCATGTTGGTTCGTTTTTAAGATATTGTTTAAATTAGGCCAAGTACTATACTTAAAAGCTGCAAACTGTCTTAAAACTAATATACTTGTTGCCCCAAACTAGCCCGATGACTGTCAGATCTATGGTAACTTTTGCACAAGATCTCCTCAGTAATTCCAAAAGCAATTTCAAGGAGTTAACACTCTAATGCCAACCCACCTACTAACAAATGAAAGTAGTGTCCAGATTATGTAAATGAGACATTCACTAATAGACATTTCATTCCCTGTTCACTTTTTGACAGGTACTGGTCCTCAACATTTCTATGGCTGCCAATAGAACAGAGTTCGTGCTTCAACTGGAGTCATGCTGTCTGCCACCTATTGCACACCTGTCTGCCTACTGAGTCATGCTGATGGATGCCTGGGGAAAAAAAAATCTCACCCTTTATTCAGATGCACTCACTGTACCCAGCTCATGAGTCAACTGCCTCAGTTATAAACAGTCATTTTTGTGTAATCTACATCAAACATCTGTCTTTTTGTCCCCAGAACAGAAAAACAGGTGTGCATCTTGCTCACCTTTAGCAATATTCCAAATACTGCAGGTTTTGGATAGAGATATAAAGACCACAAACACTGAAATTAAGAGTACCACAAGCCCATCTGAAACTATGCAGTGTGTTCAACCTAATGTCAATTACGTTTTTCCATAAAACTCACTTGAAACATAATACAAGTCAGTGGGCAGGTGCTAAATCATCTTCCCCTTGGTCTTTATTATAAGTGAGCTCTAAACCAGTGGGTTTTTCTATAGGACAGGCCTGAAGAGCACATTACAGGATTCAAGCACTTGTTGATCTTTCCAAAACTTGAAGACTGAAAAATCATTCAAAATCAGACTTGAAATAATGATATTTCTGTTTCCTAATTTTAAGTATGTGCAAAACTGCAGTTCAAAACAAGCTGAGCACATTAATAGTCAGGCTGAAGCCCAGCTGCTCGTACACCCTATGTTAATAGAAAAGGCTGTGACTGCCCCCTTTCATTCGAATAGACTATTAATAAACTATTAAACTATATATATATATATATATATATATATATATATATATATATATATATATATATATATATATATATAT
>CM067499.1:8385267-8396667 GCA_034552555.1 Semaprochilodus insignis | reverse complement strand
CAGAATATATATATATATATATATATATATATATATATATACACACACACATATATATATGTATATGTATATATGTAACTATTATTTTATTTATCATCACAGTGTCAGTTCATTTTATCTTGCTGCATAGATTTATTTTCTTTGGCTAGTGTGTCGTTTTCCCATCATGGACAGTGGCATCATAGCAATATGTAGGAATCAAGTCATAGCCAGATGGGGAGAGTAGAAGTTTGAGAATCTTGAGGAGCTACAGGCTTATTTGAACACGAGGAGGTCCACCGTAGAAGTGGCCTGGTACCAAGATCAGAGGACATGGTGCAAGGCAACAGTGCTACTGTTCCGTCTCCTCATCCACATCCACACTCATCAACAAGCAGGTCTGAGTCTCCAAGACAGATGGTAGACAGAGCTTAGGTTGAATAGTATTTCAAATATTTCTTTCTATGTTCAAGTTTAGCCTGTATTCTGTGTATCTCAAATAGAAGAGTGACTTTGATTTATTTTAATCCCAGTATTATTTTTCAAAACATCAACTTCTCCTAATGGAAATCATGATGCTAACATCAGAATCACGGCATCTGCTGGCAAAGTTGAGCATATGGCCCTCCATGTATAGTGAGCTCATCTCTAGGGAATGATTCACTAAGCAAACTCCTAACAGAGTAAAAAAACAGTTTGTAGCATGTGGGGGTTTGATTTAAAGTGACAACACAACCAACCCCGCCATTCTGGTACTCAATGTCAGTGAATGAATGGCTGTCTTAAAAAAATATAGAGCCAACATGATTTAATGTTCCCCATGGGGACGTTACCAGCATACGGGCCAAACTGAGTAGTAGGGAAGGGCTCATCTCAAAAACAAAAAAAGATCAAACCAAAGAGCAGAGCCAAGAGGGGTCATTTCCAGCTGAATATGCGAAAGCCACAGGGGGTGGCTGGAACAACAGCGAGGGACACACACAGATGTCAGAGGTGAGCCACTGTAGGAGAAAAAAGCCTTCATTCAAGGCTGCGTCCTCAATGGAGACAATGCAGGGCACTTATGGTGGGCTCTCATATGTAAATGATGTCCTATGCAGGCACAATGCACAGACTGGCTATAAAAATATACAAGTGGCCCTCGCCTCATGAAGCACAATCTTTGATTTCCAGTTTTATGATACCACAAATTCTCTCTCATAGTTAATGTTTGGAAAATTCACCCCAGTAGGGTAACATAACAGAAAAGGATGAAGAGGCACTAGGCACCATAAAGACAGTTGATGTGCTGCTCTTTCAAAGAGCCAATCAGCATGAAAAAACAAAGCAAAGGCATGTACCAGACAATCATCATTGTTTCTTTGCCATCTTATTTAGCTGTAAGTGCAGTTACCAAGGCTTTACCTGACTTTTCTTTGTCAATCAAAAGGCCTGATTTTCAGTAAAGAGTTGGCTAATTCTGGAAAGAGGCCGATTAAAATTTCTGTAGAATTGATTCATTAAGGAGTGTGACTCAGAGTGGTTTGGTGTACACCATTGTAGTGAATCAGAATTGTCCACAGCAGTGGCAATCGGTACCAGACATCTGAAGCATGTAAAGGAATGGTCTGCTGGCAAAAATCAGACAAACACAATTTTCCACTTATCCCAGATGTAGCTGATCAGCCACGACATCTTTGATGTTCAGTATCCATATGGACACAATAGATTGCATTAACAATCTTTTGTCTCTGATATAATCTTGAACTCTTAGCAGGAAGTATATGTTGAAAAATAGAAATAACAGAAATTATGGATGTAATTTAGTGCCCACACACCTGTGTAACACACATACACATAAGGAGGAGCCAGGTTCTGCTAGAGACTCAGATTTAGCACAGCACCTGTTGTAAACTTGCTGCCTGCTACTTTCAGCTAGATAGTGTGACTTGTACAGTGTGACTTGTACATGTCAAGTCATACTGTCGCCGAAACCACATCTGCGCAACCTTAATGAAGACGTGGATGTGGTCTGACTGGGTTGAGAGAGGTTTGGGGATGTTTTAAAAGAAAATATTTGTGTGACTATTGACTTGTAGTGTTAGCAACATTGAACTAAACTAGACTAGCACTAAAGTAGCAAAAGTTGCATCTGGGATAATTGGAAAAATTGTGTTTTTACCAATCCATTCCTTTAAAGGCAGTGAGTTTCTCTACAAATACAGTATGAAAAATCTGTGGAATTCCTATGTAAGATTTTTTACACAGTTTTTCCTGTGTTACCATGATTTCCATGATGACATCTGCACAAATCATGCACATGAATAATGTTTTCAATAAAATACAACACTTAAAGAAGCCACAGAATGTAGAAGTGTATCGAAATTTGCACAGATGCATACTTAGAGTTTGTTACATAGAATGGACACACCATGAACATCAAGTCATCTCCTCCTTTAAATACATTTACATTTACATTCAAGGCATTTAGCAGACGCTCTTATCCAGAGCGACTTACAACCGTGCTTAGTGTTCCATTGGATAATATTCCAGCTAGTACAGGAAGTTTAGAGCCTAAAACTCACCATGCACATGCACATCCAGCATGGATCCAGTTCCAAAATTCAAAATTGTTATATAACAATCTCGACTCAATATTTACTCCCCACAAAATGTACCAGCTCAAGTTCTAATCCAGGAAAACAAAAATCCACCTTCCAACCCCAAAAAGCATGTGTGGTTTTATCTTTGTTTTGCTGGATGAAGTAGATCATCTTAAACTGAAAGATTCATAATGAGTAACAGATTTAATTTGTGTTGATGTTGAGATTGAATGCAAGTAGCTAGTATAGATAACATTAACTACTAGCGGGCTCCAAGTAACTAGCATAGGTAGGTAAACAGTATGACTACCTAGCTTATTACATGAAGGTTATTTTCCTGTCTGTTGCTTCTGTGTGATCTTCATGGTGTCTCGCTTTAAACCAAAAAAGGGAAAACAACTTTCTAGGGCCAAATCATAGGGTGTAAATGGGCAAGTAAAACAACCACATCTGAGCATGTGCCACCTTGATCAGAGAACAATTTAATATGCTGAATAAATGCATTCAGTGGCTCCTTTAACATTATATTTACTACATGTTCCCAACTTAGATTTGCAGGAATATCTACCCATCTTCCTATATCTGTCTAGCTTCAACTGTAATTCACATATAAATGAAGAAATAAAGAAAAACAAATCTACAACCGATTCGTCCACTTGGGACAGCACCTGCTAAGCTTTAATTTCTTCGGTATTACCAACATGTAAAGGGTTACTTCTATTTCAGCAGCGCCTGACTGCAGATGTAAAGGAGACACATTTTTAATCATTACATACATCCTTTATGAGAAAGAAAAAAAAAACACAATGGGGGCTTCCTTTTAAGACATGAAGAAAAACAATGACCTCCATTGTTTCCTTATGGCTCTGTCCTTCCACTGCAAAAGCACAAACTAAGAATAATTCCTCCAACATATCCTGAAAGACAACAAATAGAAATGACATTCACTGGGATTTCCCCTTCAGAATTTCTACTACTTGTCAATGAAAAAGAGAGAAATATGTGGGAAAATTGGGATAATGATAATGAATAATGTGATACTACCGCATGATTACAGAGCATCAGTCAAGTTTCTCTGTGGCATTCTTTCAGGGCAGAACTTCACCACAAGCAGCGCAAGGCACCATTTAAAAGCAATACATCTATTTATAATATCAGTCCAGTTTTTCAGTGAATGATCTGGTTGGTGAAAAAGCTGGCCTTTACGATGTAGGTCAAAGAGCTAAACACACATTTAAATAAAATGAAAATTTGTGATATGCCAAACTTCCCATTTCTCTGTTATTGCTGCAAAAGAAAGTACATAAATGGCAATCAAATTTACACAAATATCATATCTTAAGTCTAAAGTTTGCTTCTTTGGTGCTATGAGGCTGCTGTAGATAATTATATGTATCCTTTAACTGTACGTCTACAATTACACATTGTGATCATGTTTAAAGTCGTCTCAAATAACTTGCTCATGTGGTTTCTGATACTGTTATTTATAAAATTAGAAATGTTCACTGCAGAGCTACTAACAGTAGTACAGTGTATCTTATTTATCTACAAACCTATCTATCGACAAACACATCAGGCCTTAAATGGTAAATTTAGGAAACCTCTGAAAGGGTTCCTAAGGTCATGGTTAGGGTCACCAAGGGCCATGCAGGATACAAAGAGGAGAGGATTTTTCAAAGGAACGCACTTGAACGCACTGCCCCAAATTAGAGGTGTTAGATGTTATTGAGCCCATTATTAATACAAATGGCAACACTGATAATGTCATTTCCACAATGCTTCTGGGAAAATGTTCTATGAACACATGAGACAAAAGTAGAACTTTTTAGTGCAAATGCACAAAAAAGTGCACTGCACACAAGAAGAGCATTTGTGTTTTGGAATAGCCAAGTTAGAATCCTGACCTTAACCCATCAAGGTGCTGTGGTATTATCTGATGAGAGCTGTGCAAACAAGACATCCCAGAAAATACTGATAAACTGAAACACATTTACGGGGAAGAATGGCCCAAAATTCCTTCCCAACATTGCAAGTCTTATTTTTAGCTACAGGGATCATTTGGTGGTGGTGATTGCTGCTAAAGGTTGTTACAGGTACAGATTATTACATTCAAAGGTTTGTTTTTTCTAGACTGCACTTTGGATAATGACTAAATGTGCTCTATACAAGACATGAAAAGTACAACTGTTTGTGTGTTATTAGTTTAGTTACATAACGTATGCATAAACTTTTTTTTTTTATCATCTTTGATTGTGACTTTCATAACAATCAGACCACATTTTATTAGCAATTAATGTAAAAATCTAAACACAACTAAAGGACTATTTTTTTACATAAGTGTAAGCTTATATTACTCAATAATGCATTACTAATGCTAAATGTCTTTTGTCAAAAAAGGAGAGAGCATTCCAAGAACCACAGTGTCTGTACTGTGAGTGGGTGGATTGAGTGGACAGTGATAAAATACAGAGTCAAAGCCACCAATCACAGCACCAGGCAACATGATAAAACCTCGCATCTGGTTTACATTAATTCTTCTGACACTACTGCACACTAAGCAAGGAAGTGTTACAGCTTGTAACATGTGTATGCATGAATACTGTAACTTCTGTATACTAGTCAAATACTGCATTGCTTCTGTTACATGTATATTTATTCACTAATTCATGACAAATCAAACTACATGTCAAAACAAACTCAAACTTGGCAGGTGGTTACCAGGGAAGTGTGTATGACACACTACTATCAGTCAGATCTTCACTGTGGGTGGATTTCATGTTTGCCACCTCTGAATCTTCAACTGTGAAAGCGCATTTGTGTCTTTTCACAGACACAGATACAAAATGAGATCAATTTTAGACCATGCATCTGGGTACACACCAAGCTGACTCAGCTACACTTTCTGTCAGCAATGCATTTTGGACAAGACATGCTTAGAAATTGCATCCTGGCATTTTCAGGCCTCTCCAGTGGTGTCAAGAACTCTTATTAAAAAGCAAGCCCATGTTTGGCCAAGTTCCCGAGTCTTTAGTCTTCAAATGCTTTTTTCTATCTTTGTTTAGACTGTGTCACTTGTGTGTTCCTTAAAATACAGCCTATTTGTTCTTTTATTGTTACATGTGATGAAGAGGAACGTGTTGCATGAGATGTGAGAGGGGTTCTGTGACTCTCTGGGCACTATAAATGAATTAAACTCTACTAAGTAAGTAATGGGCACAAGACCAAAGCAAGGAAGCACAGAAACAAGGGGGTGGGGGGGCGGGTTGAGGAGCAAAAGTAGAGGCCTGTGCTTTTTCAGAAGTTTACACTGATATAGCAATCTCTTTCTACAGTAATCCAGCCGGCTACTTCTTTGTCCAAACAGCTGGACAGCAACTGGCGGAGTGTGTATCTATGTGGGTGCGACGGTTTGGTCTAGTTGAAGGTCAATGTAATTTATTTACACAGTGCAGGAAAAAATGACTTAGAAAACTACACAATGTTAGTATTCAGAATGTCCTTACAACATCTTGTTAACAAGTAATGCTGAGGTAAATCAGGGAAGTAAAGCTAGCTGGGGTTCAGTAGAGATTTAATTTTGAAATGTATAAGGTCCTAAAGATTTACTGACCCACAACTGGCAATGTAGGTTCTGTGGCTAAATCACTGCAGGGTATTCCTACAATGTCATACCTATAACATACCTCAGGTAAGGCTAATAGCTTGCAGGAAACACCTGGCTGCTGAAATTCAAGAAGACCTTTGACCTTTTTTGGGTTATTTTGGTAATCAAAATATTACCTTAAATCCCTTTCCAACACTTGATGCCAATCCTATAGCACTGTAATTACTGCATTAAGCAAACATGGGAACATGGAACTTAAACAATGAAAAGATTTTTTTTTCCTTCTAGCACTTACAGAATATACACAATGTTAATTTTCATGCATTTCGTACAAATTATTATTTTTTGCTGAAGAGATTAGATATGAGATAAGCCACTTGAACAAGAAACAGTAAAGTCAAAGGAAAAAAAAGTGAAAAAAATAATAGTTTTCAGAAAAGTTAGTAAACAAAAAAGAAGAATCCAACAAAGAAGCTACAGCTGTTCTCAGAAAAAATGGACTGACCTCCCCAGATGCCAGATCTGAACATCACTGAATGTGTTTGGTTTCCTTGGAATGTGAGAAGCAGAAAACAGAACAAACGTATTCGACTGAACTTGAGAGAGGCTTTGAAAACCTTAAAGCAGGTGGCCTAAAACAGAATGAAAACTGTAATATAGGTAAAGGGTGGACACCTAAAAAAGAAACATTTGATAATGCATTTACTTGTGGAGGTTTTTGTGCAATTTGACTGGAATTTAAATAAATGAGGAGTGGTCTCTGACTTGCGTGGGATTGTTCTGTACTTACCCACAGATTCCAGACCACAGGGAAGTCCGTGAAGGTTATATAAGGTCAGCGTACACGGGTTCTTTCCCCCCATGGTAATTTCTGAATGGACATACTTACTCAGTTGAATTAGAGAGGTTGCTTGTTTTGCTGGTATTAAGAAATTCCAGCAAACTAAATGCACTTCCCAAAAGTATAGCTAAGCAAATGTTCCCAATCTTATAGCTTAACAGGATAAACAGACATGTAGAAACTTCTGTTTAATATGAATGTAGCGCATCCAACAGCTACAACAAAAGCCTAGAATATACACTAAAACTTCCTTTGGGCAGACTCAAAACTTAGAAAATGCAACAACAGGGTACTGAGCATCAGCTCTAAAGCAGTACCTGCAGTGCTCAAGATCTGCTCTCCTGTTCTACTCACGGTCAATCAAACCTATAGATGTGCTTCTTCTGTGGAGGGTCTGATCTCTCCACAGTGCTGTCCCTGGATAGATTAGCAGCGTGGTGCATTCTGGGCAGCATGCCATTCCCTAACTCACACTTACTGCTCTGCTCTCTTATCTGCCTCCTGTCTCCGGAGGTTCACCATCTCATCAGTACCCTGATTTTTCTTCTCTCCACAGCACACACATACATCACTGCTCACTTTTTCCACCATGTCTATACTGAAACAGGCACAATATACAGTTTGTTGGGTTTACATTAATACTGTTCTTTTCAATATCGTATTTGAGAATGCTGCAATATGCAAATAAACCCTCTAAAAGGTTACAGGTCTTGTTATGTTCTCCTGATACGTTTGTGAATATGTTTGGATTAAAGGAGACACTGATGCACTCCAGCACCCGTAAACAATTTTGGTCAAAATAATGCAGGCTAATCTTTAACCACGTCTATCTTTGGCCATATCAAGCCAAATCCAGTGTGTTTTGATTACTAGGGCGGAGCACATTTGCAACAATATATTCACAGGGTTTGTCCATACTGTCCAGCTCATCCCTTGTTTTTATGCCAATGGCAGCAGCAAGCATTTGGAATTAAATGTTTGCAAATACTGAAATGGAAAACGGGGCTGTCAAGATAAAATAAAGTTTACAGAAGTCTGTTTACTGTAACAGATCCTCGCTTGGAAGTATAAGAGATTAGGCCATTAGAATGAATAGAATAAGCCTGTTCATCATACAGTTTAAAAACCTGACTACAGAAATACAAATCATCACCAGTTTACAGGGTTTATATATACACAAGCCAAATATCAAACTCTCCAAGTAACAAAAAATGGCCATCATTTGTTTAAACTAAATCCCTTTAGAGAGATGTGAGGGATGGGTGCTGTCAGCATCACCTAATTGTCCTCACGAGTGCATCACATGACACATTTAACGTAGAGAAGTTAGATGACTACTGGATACACACATCTGTTTGCACAATTGAATCCTACCAAATCAGTCACTTTACACTTCAATAACTTCAATAACAATAACTCAAACAAAGTTGGAGTAGTTCAGCTATTTCAGGTACTGAACACTTCTGCTTTGCACTATTCTCAGAGAAACATTACTTACTAGTTTTGTGTGACTGAAGTTGATCACACTCCATCAATCAATCAACATTTATTTATATAGTGCTTTTTACACCTAAACTTGTTACTCTCTACAGTGCACTTGCAAGGAATCCACTTTATCCCCCTTTCACCCTGTTCTTTAATGGCCAGGACCCCCACAGGACCACCACAGAGCCGTCTGTACAGTCTGTTTTTGCTGCAGTCTGCAATTGCAGAACTATGTAGATATGGAGAGCTGATAAAAGTGTAAAAAAAAAGGTAGGTGTGCCAGGAAGAGTAAATATAATCTACTTGGGTAGAAGCAAAAGTTATATTACTTGAAAATACTCAACACAAGTACAAATC
This sequence comes from Semaprochilodus insignis, assembly GCA_034552555.1. Taxonomy (NCBI): domain Eukaryota; kingdom Metazoa; phylum Chordata; class Actinopteri; order Characiformes; family Prochilodontidae; genus Semaprochilodus; species Semaprochilodus insignis. Next base: position 8,387,819 of record CM067499.1, on the reverse strand, counting down.
CAATAAAAATGTGCTTGAGCCCATGTGACTATGTAAATATAACTAGTTACTACGCGATTAAAGCAGCAATATGCAAGATGAAACAATCTGTCAACACAGTCCCTCTTCCCCTTCTTCACTCCTCCCCCAGTATATAACAGTCACCAACGTTGCAAGTTCAGCATCAAACTCATCCCTTTACTTCACATGACCATCTCTGCGGTGAAAAGCAACACCAGTGTCAACGATACATAAATGTCTTCATAAAAATGGATTTTCTTCAGATCCTGTTAATAATTTTAGTCCATTCTGGACTATTTAAACTAAAAATCTTACACATATCTTTAAAAAGATGGTTCATCCTGGGTTATTTAGTATAGGCAATGGTTCTACGTATATGCATGCTTAAATGGTTCTTTGCATGGTGGAAATGGCTATTCAGATTGATGGAGAACATGCTGTACATAGAACCTTCCAGCAAATGGTTGCATGTAGCACCAAAAGGGTTCTGCTCTTGTTATGACAGAAGAGCCCTTTTTGGTGACACATAGGACCTTTTTCCTACAAAACATGTGGTTCTAAATCGAACCAGTACATTTACTATCTCTTTATACATATAGATATTCACCGGTGTTTTTTAGGTACCAACTTTTGTGTGACTGTTGATGTTCTCCGAATAAAAGACTGTGATGTGACTGAGGTTCTCATCTGAACTATTTTGTCAAGAGTGAGCCTGTTAAGTTTGCTGAGACGTGACTGGACGTACAAGGCCAAAGGACATGCGTTCAGACAGAAGCAAGGGGAGCTACTGGACAGACCTCCAATCTCTGCCCACGGCCGTGTCCAGCGCTGCTGTGGAAAAGCTGAGGCGCCGTCAAACCACCACAACGGTGAGTCTGTTCCGTCCGAAACGAAGCGAAGCGAAGCGAACCGAACCAGAGAGCGTAGCAAACACTACCATACACCACCACTACCTTTACTAATTCTGCCAGACTCGTCGTTTGGTAAGAGGCTGAAGTTAGGTTTTCTACAGGGCAGCTTCTTGTTGGAATTCTCCCATTCCACCTTAAATGGTGCCGCCTCAGGCTCCAGAATGTAACTGCTGCACCATTTAAGGTGGAACGGGAATCTTCAAACCAGAAGCTGCCGAACAGTCCTTTAGGTGAGGAAAAGACTTTAAATGTTCCAAAACTACTAACCAAGTACCGAGCCACAGTCTTAATATGAGAAAAAGCATTTTTCTGCCATATTTGAAGATTTCATAGGTTTAAGTTCGTGGAAGGAGAGATGGCTACTACATCAGCAAGACGAATAGCTTTCCTCTGGAAAAGGAGGAGGGAAACACTCAAGTACCCACTAATAGTTTCTTTTAGCGGTTTCTGAGTTCCAAATATAGCTAGTCGAGGGTACTGTTGGAAAGTAGCCGAGAAGACCTACCNCAACAGCAAGACGAATAGCTTTCCTCTGGAAAAGGAGGAGGGAAACACACAAGTACCCACTAATAGTTTCTTTTAGCGGTTTCTGAGTTCCACATATAGCTAGTCGAGGGTTCTGTTGGAAAGTAGCCGAGAAGACCTACCTGTTCTTTACTTCTCTTCTTTTGCAGTTTGTTGCCCGGAACAAACCGTGATAGCGGGCAGGCTGCTGCTGCCTCACGTTCCCCCACCGATTCAAAATAACGGCTTTAATCCAAAATCACAGGAGGAGGAGGAGGAGGAGAACTCCCTTCAACCGTATACGGTCTGAACGCTCAGCCACTCTTCCACAGGAGGTTCCCTTCTTCACTATAGTATATCCGCTCGTTTGTTCCCAGTCTTCCTCACTTAAAGTTCCTTTGGTGTGAGTGGCACCGCCACACTTCTCTACTCCTCGTCTGCGGAGGGGCGCAGCAGAGGCGCTTACCCGTGGTCGGGTCAACACGAGTGTGCTGTGCCGTTTGGTGGCCGGAGCGGGTGGGCGGAGTTAGCCTATCACAGATGAGTTCACTATCCAATCAGAAGCGAACTCCCGCTGTAAACACAGACCCCGCCAGCCTCGGTTTGCAGTCAGGCTGTATTTCACTGTGTGGATGGCTGGCTGCCGTACTGCACTGTGTGGATGGCTGGCTGCCGTACTGCACTGGATGGATGGCTGGCTGGCTGGCTGCCGTACTACACTGTGTGTATGGCTGCCTGCCGTTCTACACTGCGTGGATGGCTGGCTGCCGTACTTCACTGTGTGGATGGCTGCCTGCCGTACTTCACTGTGTGGATGGCTGGGTGCTGTACTACAGTGTGTGGATGGCTGGCTGCTGTACTACACTATGTGGATGGCTGGTTGCTGTATTACACTGTGTGGATGGCTGGCTGCCGTACTACAGTGTGTGGATGGCTGGCTGCTGTACTACACTATGTGGATGGCTGGCTGCTGTATTACACTGTGTGTATGGTTAGCTGCCGTACTACACTGTGTGTATGGCTGCCTGCCGTTCTACACTGTGTGGATGGCTGCCTGCCGTTCTACACTGTGTGGATGGCTGGCTGCCGTACTTCACTGTGTAGATGGCTGCCTGCCGTTCTACACTGTGTGGATGG
>CM067499.1:8357831-8380803 GCA_034552555.1 Semaprochilodus insignis | reverse complement strand
CACTGTGTGGATGGCTGGCTGCCGTACTACAGTGTGTGGATGGCTGGCTGCTGTACTACACTATGTGGATGGCTGGCTGCTGTATTACACTGTGTGTATGGTTAGCTGCCGTACTACACTGTGTGTATGGCTGCCTGCCGTTCTACACTGTGTGGATGGCTGCCTGCCGTTCTACACTGTGTGGATGGCTGGCTGCCGTACTTCACTGTGTAGATGGCTGCCTGCCGTTCTACACTGTGTGGATGGCTGGCTGCTTTACTACACTATGTGGATGGCTGGCTGCTGTATTACATTGGGTGGGTGATTAGCTGCTGTACTACACTGTGTGGATGGCTGGCTGCCGTGCTTCACTGGGTGGATGGACAGCTGCCATACTACACTGTGTGGATGGCTAGCTGCTGTACTACAGTGTGTGGATGACTGGCTGCTGTACTACACTGTGTGGATGGATGGCTGCTGTATTACACTGGGTGGATGGTTAGCTGCTGTACTACACTGGGTGGATGGCTAGCTGCTGTACTACACTGGGTGGATGGCTAGCTGCTGTACTACTGACTTGACTTAAAGGCTTTGTTTTCTTTGGCTATTGTCTTTCTTTGTGGGTAATTGAGGCAGCAGTGTCTAAAAAACATAGTGGCCAGGTCTGATTCATGTGCTAAATTGGAGGATATACCTACAGTACCCGTCTAAAGTTTAGACACAGCTGTTCATAGAAGGTCCTTTTTTTAGCATAATGTTTTGCTCTAGAATAAAAGTGAAGACATTAAACTATAAAACAGCAATCACCTTAAAAAAACTCCAAAATGGCAACTTTACAGGAGGATGAAACAGCTTTCCTAACTTGCAATGGAGGTTGATATTAGGGATGGGCAATACCGCTGATTTTCCATTTCATCCCAACCCAAGTAATGCCAAGGCTAACATGCCAGTTCCGATACTATGAAGCTTGTGATTTCAGAAATTAGAGTCTCTCTGTGCTTCTTTATTAATAACATAATTAGTTGATATAACAAGATTTTTTTTTCTAAGCAATTTTGGACTGTTTTCTGTCTCTAACTCTACCTCTTGGACCCCCTGATCATCTCAAAATTATAAAAAAGCAAAAATATGAAGAAGTAAAATTACATTGGGACAGGTTTCACTGCTAGAGGTTACACACTGGTCCTTTAATGGGTAATTCCGCTGATCTTTCAAAATCATTTCTGTATGATTTATGGTTGTGATGTAAAGAAAGTCACTCAGAGTGGTTTGATTTCTTCACAGTGGTGATGACAGAAAGCAGGGATCACATGCCAACAAAGCCAGTGAACCTGCACGTGTCTGCTGAGTTTTTATATGTGTAAACCTATCATAAAAAATTAATCTCAGGTATCAGACAATGTTTTCACAACCATTTTGTGGAACAAACGTTCTGTGAGGTGCCTTGTAAAAGCAGAAAACAGTTTGGATGTTTGGTTCATATCAATACCTTGGTGGAAAAAGCGGAAGTCAAAATAGTAAATATATACTTGAGCAAAAGTCATGATGTAACATATTCACATATAAATAGATACACAATTAAATGTTCTAATGCAGTTTAAAAGTTAGGCCTTTTTTGGTGATGTGGTAACACAGTAGCATAGTTATGAGCGCTTTCATTTTACACTAATATGAATTTGATTGGATGTTTTAATATAAACAAAAGTAAAACGTGTTGGAACATGGCTGTCAAAAATAAAACACAAAAAACTGAATGATATGTAATGCTACTGTATAGGTCTAACTGAAATAGTAAAGAGTAAAAGACATCTTTGGAAATGTATTTAAAAGTGTTTATTTTTATTAATACTGTAATAAAAAATTGTGTGAAAAAAAATGGCCGATATGGCAAAAATATAACATTGTGATGCATCAAGAGTAGGATATTTATTTTTTCTGACATCTCATCAGACAGTTGGAACTGTTATGCCTGTAGAGTCTTCAAGATAAAAGAAAATCCTAACCTAATTAACCTCTTGGACCCCCTGAATGTCTCAAATTTAATACTGTAATTGATACTGTAATAAAGTACAGATCTTCCAAATTCCAAAACATTACTTAAGTATAATATGATCACACATATTTTAACTGATATTGACTGAAAAACAAAAATGCACTGCGTTTGAATTAATCACAGCTTGTACTCTGACCGTCATTGAGTCCAGAGCTTTCTGTGCAATTCCATGTTTCATAATATTCCAGTTGTCTACCCAGCGAGTGTTGAGATGTCACAGTATACTTCACCTTTTCTGTTTTCAGATCTTCCCACTATACGATCGATGGGGTTAAGGTCTGGTAAACATCTGTTCAAAACTTTGACTCTCTTTGACATCTAGATACTGGAACCTATCACCTAGTTGTCGGTAATCTTACATTTGAATGAGAGCTCTTAAAACATCTGCAAGCAATGTGTAATGAAGTGAATACAAATCAAATCACAGGCTTTAACTGCGATGCAGAGTACAGTTCTTGACATGCTTTACTCTAGTACAGATTAAACATTGGTAAAGCATTCTTTTGGCAATCCCCTCTATCTAGATCTGTCTGGGCATGATGAAGCTGACTGGAGGCTATATATAAAAACAACGTGTTCTGGCCTAGAGATTCTTATTCAAACCAAAACATTAACATTAGTAAACATTAGGAAAACTATTTCACTTGTACTTGGTCAGATGGTTACAAGACCTGATGATTGTGCTCACCATCCTCTGCACAGCACAATCATCAGGCAGAGGAGCTCATTCAGTGGCAGACTGCTGTCCCAGTCCTGCTCCACAGACAGACTCAGAAAGTCTTTTGTCCCTCAGGCCATAAGACTGTTCAACTCCTCGCAGTTCAGCAAAGGGAAAACTCTGTGACACTCTTTCATTCCGGTCACTACAACGGACACACCCCCATCTCTGCACACACTCCCTCCTAAATGCCCTATATCTATTTTTTATTGTCTTATTCATTTTGTACTACTGTTTACATATTTTGCACTGTTTACTTATTTTGCACTGTGTACATATTTTGCACTGATAAATTATTTATATTACTGCGTACTTGCACTGTCAGTATGGCTGACAACAGTCATCTTCACATTTTGCACTATCTATATGGCTGACATCAGTCATCTCAATTTGCACAGCAAATGGTATAATGGTTACACAGACACTAAGGACTCTATTTTCATACTTTCATATTCTATATTGTATCTTTGTCTTCATCTGTATTAATCTTGTGCTTCTCTTGTTACTTCTGTGAACTTTGTATATCTGCTACTGGATGTCTGAATTTCCCTCTGGGATCAATAAAGTATCTATCTATCTATCTATCTATCTATCTATCTATCTATCTGAATTTGGCAACCTCTGGCTTAACTCTTCTCAAGTCTGTTTGTTTGTGTTCTTCATAAATGTCTAGATATAACTTAGATGCAGGATTTGTCTGTGTTGTAAATGTTTATGAAGTCCTTATGAAGAGACTGTTTGAGTCATTCTCGTTTAAAATATCACTAATGTCATGAACATTTCTTCTCAGATCAAGGGTATCCCCCGAAGCCCCACACTCTCTACTCACACATTGCAATATAGCTTTGAAGATTTGATTGCATTCAGCCACAAAAGCATTAGAGACATCAGATGCTGATTATGGATGATTAGTTTTGGATTCCAGCTCAGCACAAAAGTATTTGATGCCGTGCCAGTGCTGCAGAAGTCCAGTGCCCCTGTAGTTGCCACTTGGCACTGGGCATGGTGACCTTAGGCTCATGTGCGGTTGCTACAGAGAGTCTTGTTGTATTAGTAATGCTTTTCCATGTAGATTACACAAGCTGCATGCAGTTGAACATCGGTGTAAGCAACAGATGCACCTTAAAGTTGTTGAATGTACTAATTTGAAGAGGTGCTGGATGCTTTTGGCACTTAAAGTGCTTCTCAAAAATGCATACATCAGTAAATACAATTAAGGACATGTACAGTTATGACCCCAGCAGGGTTTGATTTGGGAGGGATGAATGTGCCTTTAGATCATTTACAGTTGTAGAGTGAGTGAAGTAACTCTGACAGGCAGTATTGCTTTCACAGAAGGCTGAACAGTAACTTGTCAAACCATTTTTGTCCCATTAAACATCCATTTATCTGCATAAGAGAAATATGGTATGTAACAATAGACAGGAGAATTGTTAGTCATTCAGTCTTTCTCTAAAAAGGTATACATTGTGTGTGTGTGTGTGTGTGTGTGTGTGTGTGTGTGTGTGTGTGTGTATGTATGTGTGTGGCATTCTTGTTTAACATTGGTGTCAGAAGTAGTACAGGAAGGTCAGCAGAGCTTAATGAAGTGTCATGAAGAACAGGCCAGAAAAAGGCCTTTAATGCTTTAGAGTGACCCTATACAGCAGCAGTCCAGGCTGAAACACTCCTTATAACATCAACATGAATGGGCGGGGCTAAACTGCTGTGGGTAGGATAAGCAGCTGTATGGTATTGCTGTGGTTATCAAAACGTCAAAAAGCAAAACAAATGAACACAAAACGGGTTGTTTTCATATATGATCCGTATTTGACTTCGGAATAAATAATAGGATTTGACAGTGAGGACCGTTTGGCTTTCCTTGATTTGATCTCCACCCATGTGCATGAAGAGTTACCACTTCAATGTTTCTACAAACTCCAAACTCCAGACAGCATTCAGAAAAGTGAGTAGTTGACCAATCTCACCTTAGACAGCCGTGGAACTGATGCCCTTCACGTTACAAGATGATGCTTGTGGACAGGAACTTTTTCAAAAATGCCTGGAATGGTGTATGTATGGAAAGTATGTTAAGGTACATTTAAGCCCCCTAGGCTATAAAACCTAAATATGTCCAAATTGCTCATTTGCATAAAGGTTTACCAAACACCACTGATTTTGTTATTTAACATGCAGAATGACTGAGGTAGTGTTTTTGTGAATTGTGAATGCAGATAAGATACTGGCAACAAACCCTCTGTTAAAATACCATACCAGGCATTCAAACCTCAGGTATAGAGGAACTGAACATGCTAGGACAGAGATGTCTCCATACAGCCTATGGCGTATGAAATATGATTTGGTATGTATGTATATGTAGTAATAGGGCTATGTTACAGAATACATGGTGCCTGAAGGATCTAAACAGTTGTGGTGACCACTTCAGGAGTTCAGTGTCCAAAGTTTGCTTCTCTATATTTGCACGGCAGCTGCAAGTCTAGTGTAGCTAACAAGTGATCTGGGACTAATAGCAAGCTGTCAGCATTGCAGCATTTCACTGGCAGTTTCTTTTGTGCTGTGCATTGCCCTTGTTCTATCGTAATAGCATGATTCCTTATATACATGCTTGCAGTGACTGATCTTTCTTGAGAAATCCCTTTCTGCATGCAGTGAAGCTTGAAATGGGCTGAACTGCAGAGTAAACATGTTAGAATGTTTCATGACCAATGAAACAATCTAAAATTAATTCTCAGATTTAATATTAATGTATACTGAAACAGAACTCGCTTTCTTAAGGCATGTATGGACTGGGTCTACTCAGGTTCAACACAGAAGCTCAGTGCCTTGATCTTCCTTATGAACAATGGCAACATGCACAAAGGCCTTATTGCTCAATTTTAATTCTTGCTCAGGTGTTTCTGCATTGACGGTTCACGTTTGGGTTCGTAAGTGACCCGTAGAACCAGAAAGTGAGCATAAACCAGATGCTTTCATGCTTTCGCAAGCATTATAGCCACTAACTGGCTAACTGCTGCAGCAAGGCAGCCAACACTGCACAGAGCAATCAAGCCTCTTTAGAAAATGCCTAGATTCACACGTTTCTGCACTCGTTTGCAGTTGATTTCTAAATCATTATTTCTTTTTTTCTTCTCTTTTCATTTTGCACTTAACATCTGTTTTTTAACGTTCACTAAAAAAGTATGTGTCTCTAGTAATTCAAATTGCTGTCACTGTTTGATGTTTCATACGTCGCTCTGAATCAGGTTCAATATGAATGTAAATGGTGGTAATATGTGTATTCAGATCTGGTGCTTGTCTCACTAAAGTGGTATATTAAGAGCTGCAAATCTTGCAGGCTGCAAATCCCACACTTGTTTTGATTGTGAACAGAAGGAGGAAGCAGCTTATGACTCACAGAGTGCCGGCCACACCTCAGCACATTTAAATTTTTGGCAAATAACTGATAAAAATGTTCTCAGTAAGATTATGAAAATCGAAACATTGGTTCCAGATGTACCTTTTCTGAACAGCTGACTTTGTAATAAACACATAAAAATGTTTGTGAATGTTTCAAACACTGAAAATCTGAACACAAAACATGTGTTTACCCATGCCACCTCAGTGCGTCAAAATGTATTATAATTATTAGTAGTAGTAGTAGTAGTAGTATTATTACATGTACACTGACCAGCCACTTTATTAGGTACGCCTCCTTGTATATTTGTCCATGTGGTGTTAGTGTGTGGTACGAGTGGATCAGACACAGTAATGCTGCTATATATATAGTTTACGGCTAATCCTCCAATTCCTTGTTCAACATGTCTGTGTACAAGGGAATTCAGTGGAACATTTAGCTAGAGCCTCTATAATATGCTTCTAGGCACAAATTTGTTTATTATTGCTGGCACGCTTTCACCCTGTAGCTTCCACTTACATGAGCTGCTGTTGAGCTGAACTAACTTCATCTTACCTCCAGACCTTTCTTTTCATTTTTAGGCTTACTCTTTTCATACGCACAATAATTAGAATCGTGAATCATCTATGAATATTGTGCTCGTCCTTCAGGTTAGAACATTGGTAAACTTCACACTCTTTTTGTTTCCATTTCACTCAAACACAGACGTGTCCTGAGAGCCATCTGTTGAGCAGATGTTGGGCAGATCATGTTAGGCCTGTCAGAACAGCCCAGGCATTAAACAGAAAGGGAGAAATCCACCTCTTCATATAAGCAAGTCTGCAAAATCCTTGAAGCCAAGATGAACCAGTTAATATAGCATCATTTGTAGGGGAACTGAATTGGTTCTGGTAGTTACTCACTGCGCTGAACTAACAGTGGGTTTTACGGGCTTAATATCCCTTGCGTTTTCAAATAACAGCTCTGAATGTATTGTGTCAACATTGTTTACAGAATGCAGTCTATTCATTCCCCAGTCTGTACAGATTTGGAAAATAAGCGGCAAAAGCAGCTCATTTTCAAATCATTGTGGTTGTCAGGAAGGAATAGCCCACTACAGTCAAGCCCACCCGTTCGTGTTAAAGTGGTAATGAGGGCCGTTACTGAAGACAGTGTGTAGAAAGTCACTAAAGGTTGTGCTGTTCCTGGCTGTCAGGAAGCAAACGTATAAATGCAGCCTTCCAGACATCAGTCCACACTTCTTCTGTACACAGTGTGCCTCATAACATTGGTGAAGTAGTGATGTTTCGTTTGCGAATGTGTGGCTGCTTGAGCCAGCTCTTATAGGTGAACATTGGGAGTCAGCTCTCAGTGAAAAGCTGATTTTTTTCTTTTCTTTTTCTTTCCTTTTGCAAATTAAGACAAATCAAATGAGTTAATCCTATGACACTGTAGCTGAAAATCACAAGCCTTCAGGATATACATGGAACATACTGGCTCCGCCCCTTTACTATCCCCATCCCCTGATGCTTTTTGTGTTTGCCTGATTTTAGCCATGCTTCCAAGCAAGCCTTCTGGTCTTTGACCTTTATCTGCCCTTGACTGGATCATCTGATCGCTACATTTAAAAATTCTACCAGTGAAGCTACCTAACGTCTGACTCCATTAGCAATTTAAGCAACAAATATAATGCGCAGTTCATTCATTTATCAGAGGGTACACTAAGGGTTTAATGGAAATGACATGATGGATAATATCACTAATGTGGCTAATAATATTTTAGGAACTAAAAACTGGAACAGTGCTACATACTGAAGAGCCATTTGGGAGCGGATAGCGCCAAATCTTATTTGCGAGCTGAGCCAATTGATCCGACTCACTGAAAAAGCCACACTGCCCATCAATATTGAGAAGCTATTCAAAACGACCAGTCAAAACAGAGTCAATTTACATACATCAGTCTAGATAGGAATTGGGGACCACTGCAGATATCCAGTATTTGTCATGTACATACTTTCCAAAACCAGGACTATTATAAATTAAGGTTTATAAAATGTAGAAGATGCAGCTAAGTCTACCTCGATTGGCATTACTGAGAAATACAACACTAGTTTCTGTAGAGTAACTAATTCAGTAAAACACATAATCAAATACCGGATCATAATTCCAGTCAAATTTTAGCATCTGTCTGATACTGATAGTCTTTAAGGATCCTGCACCCTTCCTCCACCCAGAAGGATAAGCGGCTTAGAAGATGAATGAATGAAAGAGGGAATGAATGAATATTGTGAACTTCTGAGACCAAATAAGAGATTCTTACTTGTAGGAAAAAAATATAAGAAAGATGTAGAATCTGGGTCCTTAATTATATATTTTTATCTGATCCGGTTTGCCATCCCAGAGTTTAGGAGTTATATAAGGAAAGTGATTTATCTGAGCTATGAGTGATCTTGGGAGTTTGCAGTAAGCCTGCCTCTGCTGAGTGAAGTGGTCTGGATAAGCTGTAACATTACAGTTATATATATAACAGGCACAAATGATACATGAACACAGTTTTGCGTGACTGATTGTTTTGGAATACCTGCATTTACTGATCTACAGCTTCAAAAAGATACGAATAATAGCATTAACTTTTCCATGTAAGCGTGCCGGATAAATAACAATGTATGTAAATGTAGTAACAGTGTACTGTGACTCAGACAGACCACACATGCGGTGATCACACTCACTTGTTAACTGGCCACAAGACCGTCTTAGTCACTGGAGTAGCGGGAGGAGAAACGTGACAGGAGGGCTGAATCAGGTGAGTTAGAACTGGGGAAAATGTGCAGTTCAGGTGGGAACACTGATCCATATAAATCATGACTGCCCTGCTCTTTCAGGAATGCTTAAACATGCTTTTAATCAGGCCCATTGTAGGGAAAATAAACACGACTGAAACATTTACACACATCTCGGAATCCGTTTTGAAGTGAAGTGGGATTTTACATGTTCAGGCAGACTTCAGCACAGACATTGGGCCAAGTGTATTCTCCTACATGCTTTATCACATAGCCTTCTTATAAAGAAGCAGCTTTGGCCTGGACATGTTCACAGAGCATATCTGCAGTAAGGCTACTAGTTAGGTAGCTAGAGTGATACCAGTGTTACAGAGAAGACATATAGGCGAGCACTACCAATTTAGGGTTCTTCCTAGAACAGATGTTCTGTTGATTGAAAGCTTCTTTGGAGAACCAAGGCTGGTTCTTCTGTGATACAGTGCAAGGAACCCATATGGTACCTTTATTTTTGAATACTTCTAGTTCATTGTGTCTGTAAACGACTGTAGTAGGCATGTGCCTCACCATTACTGAAGCCAGCACAGTACGCTTCCCAGTGCGTTGCCAAAGAATCAATATATTAAAGATACATATGAAACAACTAATATTATATGATACGTTTTACCCCGGTGCAATATGGTGTAAATGTATATGGTGCTATAAAATTCAGTATGAACTCATGACTACACAAATATATGCTTTTTCTTCCTTAGTTTTTTTTCCAGCCAGTAAATCATAAATGAACTAAAAAAAAGTGCTATTTTACTTTAGAAATGTGTTAAGCAAGCACTTTCTGTTTGAGTTCTGAAAACCCCTTTTTTACGCTTTTACAAGTCCTTTGTAGTGCAACAGCACAATTTTTAATCTGAGTGTTCGGATCATGAACCTTTATGCTGATGCATTGTTATGAATCCATAAACCTTACCATCCCTACTGTACAGTATCCACTTTGTTTTAGTTTAAAGGAGAAATATGTGCAATTTTTAGTTTAAAACTTTCTACAGAAGGTGAAGAAATAACAGTTTTAACAGTCAACGATGTCCATGTATCATGTTGCAGAGATATTTACTGAAGTTAGCATGCTAACCAGCTAGTCCTGGGCCATCCTGTCTGTCATACCAACTTGCAAACGAGTTAAGAGTGGTGTTGCTTTCCACCACTGGAGCCCTTTTGCCAGGTAAAGAGATGAAGTTTGATGCTGAACTTGCAACATACCTTCTAGACTAGTAAACAAACTGTAGTTAATGCTAAGCTTTTTGCTGATATGTCGCTCCCTATTGTTTTGAGGATAAATTTGTTGCATCATCATAAAGATTGCTTCTTTAAAATGATCAGATTTGACTCAGAAAGACAAACCAGGACACTAGTAAATTGCAGTTTAGGCCTTTTTTAATGCACAAACGATGTCAATGGGGTGGTAACCTCAGGTCTTATGTCTTTAATACTAGTTGGAGACTGTAATGGTACCATATTCTATTTCTATTATTCTTTGTGTTTGCTTTAAAGCTTTTAGATCATGTGGTTTCTGCAGGCCTTTTATTTATTTTTTATTCTGCTTTAAGAAGAGATTACTTAGTTGTGATTATCCCCGGGTAAAAAGAATGCATTGAACCATCATGTCATAAGGTACACAGTTGTACCTCAAGGCCCATGTTGTACCTTTGGCAAACAATGTACATCTACATTATTTGTACCTTGGAGGACTAAAATCTACCTGTGCAGCGCCTTTTTACTGACAGTGCAGTTCAGACCTTTTTGTGTCTGCCTTTCAAAATAACTGGGAATTCACTCTGGGTGGGAACTGGGAAGTCATATAAATCTGTAACTGCTGTAATATATCTCTCGTAAAACTGCAAACAATTCTACTGTAATTATTTGTACATTACAATAAACATTAACAAACAGAGCATATTCAGAGCTCTCAACAAATATTGGCACCCCTTCTTCACAGTGGTGGTGATGGGAACCAGACGTCTGAAGAATTTTAATGCCTCTTAAAGCACGCTCACAGAAAGCTATTAGACAAAGTGGTTATGAGTGCACGGCCTGATGGCCGAGACTCTGCTTTATGCTCATTGTTAGGAGCTCTTGGTCTAAAATGTATTTCTTCACTCTAATCATGGACAGTTGCATGCAGGGAATTATAATGGGAAAAAAAATCTATTTTATCAACATCACATATGAATGTGTGTAGGTGCTTTTGGATTATGAATAAAATGGCTATATTTGTATAGAAATCTCACTAACAGTAACACTTGTAGATATTGCAGAATGTCTATACATAATAAACATTTCATTTTCAACGGCCTAATCATTGCTGTGCTTCTTTTCCCAATACTCATGACTTCATTCCAAACAGTCACAATGAGCCGAACCTGCATCTATCATTTCCTGCAGTCTGCCCGCTCGTCTGACTCACTAATTGATCATAAAGTGAAACCTGGCTGTAATTCATGCGGTATCTCAGAGTGCCGGTGCTGATCTAGGATCAGATTTCTCTCTGGTTTATGGTGATCTTTGTCTCTCTGCACTGCGCCGCTCCAGAAACAACACTCCTAGGCTGGGACTCTTTGGGACTATGGCCTCAGGCTTAACCACAGCCAGGCTGGGCATGGAGAGTGGATCACTGAAAGCCTCACATGGGCTTGTTCATAAAGCGCTAACAGTTTCCAGGTGTGTGGCAAGACTCCACTCACCAGTCGGGCAGAAAAGGCCGTCTACTGTCAGCAGAGCATGTTCAAAACCAGCTGCTTCCATGGGCTAGTGTCTACCCACAGTCAAGGGAAGAAAGCAATAACACTGGCAAATTACTGAAGTAATGTTCAGTTGCTTTTGGCAAGTACGCCTACGACTTCAGATGCATTCGACTCAGAGCTTACTGTGATGAACTGGGCCCTCACAAAGCTTGAAACCATAGACTGTAAAGTTGGAGTGCGTGAGTGGCCGGGGATATATTTGAAGAGCACAGCTGCACCAAGGCTACCAAGACTAAGCTTGTTACTGAGAGACAAACAAGCTCCCACTGGCTCAGCCTGGCACATGTAGTTCACTTCTCTGCACAATTCCGTCATTAAGATGACAGCTAATCCACTTTTCTTTCCTGGATGTAGCACCATTTCACCATCATCAGCATTACATACAAAAACTCAGAAGACTTGTGGAAGTTCACTGGTCATTTTGCATAGTAAGTAAAAGAGATATAACTACCATGGTGAAGGAATTTGAATCACCAAGTTTCTCCAAGTCTTCTCTTCCACACTCTTTAAGAAAAGCTTAAAAACACATACAAAGAGACACAAAACAGGAGGAGGGGGGCATTCTTGCTCTGTTTATTGCCACGTCCAATGTTTTTGTTTGCCCACATTGTTGCCTTGTCTCTCTTTCCTTTCACTTAGATGGGTGGGATGGGCGGATAGGGTAGTGCTATGTTGGGAGAGGGAGGGACTGTGGCTTATTGGGGGGAGTTGGGTGGTTGCGGTACCACATTGCCTTATATCTGCATGATCATGAATAAATGGTGAACTGTGTGACACAGTTTGTGATTAACAATGAAATGGAAAAGGAAAAAAAACACATGGCCAAAGATAACTTTTCCTCCTGCAGTGTTTCCTATGAGTATTTTGAGTCTAAACAGGCATTCTATTTGCTGATTTTAGGAAAAGACAAGTTTCAGGTCTAACCAGCCGACTCCTGGGACAGGGGTGAGGCTGATGACGCAGGGCAACACACCCACTTAAATAGACTAGAGCTGTATCCCTTTTCTCCCCTTTCACTTGAATAGGCATGCATCATCGTGGCTTACCTAATGAACAGTATCATCTTTGTTGTAACACACCTGATCTGATCCAATCAATCAATCAAAAAATTAACAACCACTTCGTGACAGGGGCAGGGGGTACACCAGGACCAGGGTTGGTAACTCGTACTATAGAATGGGACATCTCACATAAAATGGCTTTGAATGACTGTTTAAAAAGTCTCAAAAAAAAAAAACTTCATAACTTTCTAACTTCAGAACGAATCCAAAAACTAACCACAACTGACAGGAAATAATATATGAGGAGCACATCTCACAGAGAAATAAATGACAGATGAATGGGTTTCTGAGGCACTTCCAATACCTTTGTTTATTTGGTAAGAAGAACGTGTACAGATATGGGCCCCTTCATAGTGACGTCTACAGCTACACACGATTTCAGCCTTCTCCCCCCCCAAACCTTTGCTACATATAAGAACAGAAGCAGCTAGCTACTGTGAGGCAAGCATTAATCATAACCATTAAATCAAAAGAAGAAAAAATAAAGATGGCATGTATTAAAGTATTGCTTTAAAAATCAGTAAAAACCAATAAGCTGACAACAGAATTAAAGTCATGCAACATGAACTAGAATGTGATGACTGGTCAAATGCCTCCTCAGTAGACTCCGACAGCACACAAAATAAAAGCATTTCAAAAGTTGCCTCTGCTTAATGCAAGCCTAAAAGCAGACAGGTGGTAAATAGGTGGAAAGTCATGTAAATACAAAAGAATCTATGTACACATTAAGCTGGAATGTGATCAAGCATTCTGTAATGTCATGCATCCGGATAGCGTGATCTGCCTTCTGTCTCATCTTCCAAACAAACAAAAATACAAAAATAGACAAATTCACAACAGTTAACCACACAAGCGTGTGAGTCACATTTAAAATGGTCATTTAAGTTTTTATTTTTTTATTATTCATCAATCAAATTTCAACAGAGAAATACATAAACATGGAAACTCGGGGAAGTAGCAAATTGCTATATAGACCATCTTACAAATCTGCATTAAATGACTTTTCACTGCATACTCCTACGGATGCCATTTAGACCTCTCTTTCAGGTCCTACACAGCTTCAAGACTAATTTAACGCAACGCAGTTCTATGGATTCAACAGTTAGGTGGAGCTCCTGTCTGCAGGAAGACAGCGTTATTGTAAAGATACTGGGTCGAGAGCGCCTCCATGTGGAACCTTCTTTGCACTTGAAAGTGAAATGAAATTCCCTTCTTCCCATAATGCAAGTAAAGGATGGGGAAAGAAATAAAAGCATGTATCCCTCACATTTCCCTTAGGGACAAAAACTTTGATTAAGGTTAGTTCATTTGATTGTTCATGAATGCCATGTCACGTTGAGGAAAAGCTACAGTACTTATTGTAACTTGGAGGTTACAAGTCCTGTAACCAACTTCAGGCACATAAAAGTACAGAAGTGGTGCTGTTTAACCTTAGCATATGCATCAGGAATCCGTAGAGTAACAGCGTTGAAGTGGGGCAACCAATGCAAGGCCGCAGAAACAAAGAGGGTGAGGTCTGAGAGGTAGAGCTCATAGTGTTAGTGAGGTGTTCATGGAGAGCAAAAAAATAAACAAACCTTATATGCTACTTTTCAGAAATATAACCCCGGGGAGAATGTATTCCTGTTTAAAATAGCCCATCATATGGAATAAGCAATGAAGAACCTAGAGGGTTACATCACTATATGAGGGGGTTCTATAAGGAATTTTGTGGGATACAATTTCATACTAGCATTCTCTTCGTTCTCAACCAGGGAACTTTAGACAGCACCCGAAGAGCCAGCCTTTAGGGTCCTTTGAATAAACATTACTTCTCCTGACAGACCTGCACAGTACACATGAAGGCCTAGAGTGCTGCAATTTAGTTTCATTCATACAACCTGAAAGAGCCATTACTGCCATTAAACTGGTACAGCTGCATGACTGCAGCTAATCTTGTGGGTTCACTGGAGCTCCACATTTCTTGGTACAAACTGAGACCATCAAAAAAATTACTATGGAACCTTAACATTATTCTATACAGCGTCTCCCCCCGCCCCCATATCAGACTCTCACAGTATGCAGATACTCCAGTTTTGTGATGAACAATTTTCAGGGAGTGTACATTTTTCTCTCAAAACATTGAAATTTCAATAGTTTCAAATAGTGGGGATAAGAAACTGATTCAAACTATATCGTTCTAAAAACGGTGTAGGTTATATCTTAGTAACCAATCCAAGCCATTTTAGGGTCGCCTTTTCCATTAAAAACAAAAACAAATCAAAAACAAAAAGCCCACTTATCCAGATATGCAGAGGGTAAAGATTGTGCCTGTGGTACATGTTCAGACAGAGAAGAAGCCCCATGCATTCAAGTGAAAAATAAAAACGAAAGAAAAAGGGAAGGGATAAGGAATGCTTTCCTTTGCCCCCATCAAGACTGTGAGCAATGCAATGAAAAATCTTGCACAGAACACAGAAGGGAAGCAAGTTATCAGCAAGGAAAGAGGGCGGTGGAAAGCGAAACAGAGACAGTTCTGCAGAGTTATCGTCCATTTCTGATACACTGGAACAACACTTTCTGCATTTTTTCAGTAACCAGTCAAAAGTTGCTGTTTTCCATTGTTGTTTTCATTTTGTTTCATTTTTAGGGCTTTGTAGGTTTATCCTCATTTGGTGAAGGCAGCCACCACGGCCCAAAGCAGCTCGTTGCTGTTGGTCTTCATGCTCTCACCCTCGGGTTCCAGGTCCAACAGCTGCCGTACCCTCTTCATGGCCAGGTCGTACTGGTCGTCTAGCAGTGGGGCGAAAGCGTTCTCCAGCACGTCTGAAGAGTGGGCCAGGAAGATGAGGGCCAGCAGGCGCTTATCCATGCGGTGAGGGTCATTTACCCACTTGTCCAGCACGGCCTCCTGCACCTTCTTGATGAGCCGTTGCTTGATGTTGTTGTTGGTGAGTGGGTGTGTTGTCATGTCAAAGAGTAGGAAGTTCTGTTTCTCAGTGGTGAGCACGCCTTTCTCCACTAAGTTCTTTGCCAAGCGCTCACGAACGTTCCGAAGCTGGTAGTGGAGCTTCAGTGGGTTCCACGTTTCACCTTCAGGGGAAGAAAGCCCAATAATTCAAGTATAAATTTAAAACAGCATGAGGTAAATGGCATTACTGCTAGAGAGTGCTTTTCCTCTGTAAAGTGTCACAGTAGCTTGAGCATTTTCATACAGCAAAAGAGAAGCACAGTTTAATTAAACAAGAAACAAAGTTAAGCATTTTCATTCAATGGAAAAGCCAAATAGTAGCTCTGTTTTACACATGGTGAATATACCTTTGACTTTAATTCTGAACATGTTTAAAAAGTGTTTAACAGTGGTGGCAGCTCGTTCTTCCAGATGAGTTCATCTCAGTCTGTGACTGTTCAGCTTTCGACAGTGAACAATTTCCTGCAGATCAAATAGCTATGATTTCTGCAGAGGAGCCTGTGACTGATTTTTTTTTTTTAAACCACCAAAAAAACCGGCAACAATTTGTCCCAACCCCACCACGTACATGTTCCAGTTCACACTCACTGCAGAGGTCAAACAGTATCTGATATTTAACATATTCTATTCACAAATAAATTAGAATACGTTCTCCTGAAATAATCAGGACTGAAAAGGACTCTCAAATGGCAGACTTCCCTTTAACCAGCTTATTGTGGTGTATTGGCCTTTCTTAAGAACACACTGATCGTCTGAAGGCTCTGCCATTTCTGTAACACAATAATGCAATTTGTGTATTGTTTACATAATTAGTTCCTTTGTGACTATTTCGAACATATTTATTACTTTCCTACTGATTATTTGGCTACTTTTCCTTTTTGGTAATTACACATGCTGGTTACAGCATGCTTAGCATAATTTTATAGTGACTATTTATTAACAGGATTTTTCTACATGTATATGTTTTCCCACTCCTGCATGTACTGGATTTGTCAATTTAGACCAATATTATAAAATGTAGTCCTGTGCCACAAGATATTGTGGTGGGACTCACATGGAGTCACACAGGAATGCACACCTTTAATGCAGAGTGTTATTAGAACAAATCAGTGCAAGTAAACTATAGCATGCTCACCACTAAGGAGCTCAATCCAGCTCTGTACAGTCTCTGGGGGCTGGGTCTCTTTAATGTGTTTCAAAGCCTCATCCAAGAGCACGTCCCCTGTCGGAGCATCAGACTTACAGATGACCTGTAAGGGGAAAAGAACAAAAACAGAATATAGCACAATAATTCAATTTAATAGATGTTAGGAAAGCTCACAGACATGCACCATGATCTCAGTGGATTACCATTCATTAACATTTTGAAGGAGGAAGAGCAACAATGAATAAGTCATATTTGAAGTCATGATACAGGTAGGACCGTACAGCATTATTAGACTTAAATGAACAAGGACCTTGCTACCGCTCTGTGTGAGTGATTAATTTGAGAGAATAAATACTGAAGAGTGCCCTCCTGTGGTACACTAGTATATAATACGACTGGGTGTCAAACTCTGGAGGGAACAGTCCTTATACTTATAAAGTCAATATACAGATAAACTCTGCTTAATTAGATTAGCTTAATATAACTTAATTTAATTCAATGTGTTAAACCATACATGTATAATGAAGTAGAATGATAAACTCTGTGGCACAGTGTGACACTCCTCTTCATAATACAACCTCCTTAGGTGACTGATGAGCATTGTAAAAACGGTTTTACCGTTAATAAACAAAACCCAACATTCCATCCTAAATTAGAATTTCTCAGTTAGTCTTGAAATATCCTCAAGACACAAAACACTTAAACAGTCGGGATTCGGCACAGGTAGAATTTCTCACAGGCTTGTATCTACTGAATTAAGTCTTTACTCTCATGCTTCTGACATGCTGTCAAACAACAAAGGCAAGGGCCTTCCAATACTCTTAAAACAGAACTCCATTTCCCCACACTTCATAAGCGACTTAAGAACTAGCTGTATTAATGGAAGACAGCAGGAAGTTCTTTAACTTGTACTTCTATAGAGTCAATGTAAGTGAACAGGAATACGCAAGAGGGGAAGAGGGGGAAGGTATCAAGAGGGTTGGAGCTGGGCCGGGGACCCAGACTTTTGCAATGTTTACAGAGATTTGGCAGTCTGGTTTAAAAAAAAAAACACCCCACCTTTCTGGCAAGCAGGCTTTTTCTCCTCATGCCACAGGCCTCCAGCTGTAGCCTGCCTCGTAAGGCCAGCTCAATAAGCATGCAACCCCGCAATCCTGAGGAAATGCAGTCATTCCAGAAGGAAGTATAGCCCTGTCCAGAGACGCAAACAAGAGTGCAAACAAGTCACAAAACAGTGTGTAAAATGCACATGCATTTAAACATTTGGTGGACAGTGATTACTTCAGTTATCATTTGACTCCTATTCTTCAACATAAGCATTTATTCTTTCCATCAAAAATAGCCTAACTAAGAAAATGTTATGGAGCATAGCATTTCTGCATGACACTATAAAACGTATTTATCTGTATCAGTTGTTCTGAAAACAAAACACACAGCATTACAAAACAAAAAAAGGGTAATTCCAAAGCAGTTTCCATGCATAACGCCACTGGTTTCCGATGCTACCCCTTGCTATGTCATGTTTTGCAGTGAGCTTAGCGCGAGGTAATCTTCTTTAACAAGGCTACCTTTGTGAAGGCCAAGCCACCTAGTCCAGAGAAACCACTGTGGAACAACAAGCTTCTTTCAAGGCCCTGGCACCATAGCAGACCCTTCACACATACTGTGGAATCTATGTAGAAAACTGAGGACACTTTACTGAAAGCATTACTTCGCTCATTTGGTTGTAACGCCTTTCTAAAAAACAGTGCATGTTTCCAAACAGCATTTACTAGCTGCTATAAGACTTATATATTCAAAGTGATATTATAAATCAAAGTGAATGCTCGTAGGAAACATCTGGATTTTGGCACTATACAGAAGTGACATTCACACTATCTAAATCAAGTCTAAAAACTTTCTTTGAACTCAGCAATACTTTATCCTAGTATGAATAAGTTGAGATACTTGTGTTTTCACTAAAAGCATGTGTGTGTGATTTTAAAACGAGCAGATATTATTCTTTAAAATTAAGAAGGTAGCCAAAACGACAGTAACATGATTATCGCCTATATACAGTGTATTTACAATTAACAAGCAAAACCCATTGTTGCTGTGAGTCCTTGATGTTGATGTTTATTATACCAGTCAAACCAGTGACTGCCGTAAAGGAATCCTTCATGGTATAGTCACCCTGATTATTTTTATCATTTGATCCTGCTGACCCGCCTCCGTCTCAATCAGGCATGGTTATAGTTATTGAGACTGCTAAAAATCAATGTGCTGCAACAGCCAATTCTAATAAGTTTTAAAGACTCAACATACAGTAACCGTTATGTAAACTGACAACAAGCTCAGCTGAACATCCTTCTGAAATTCATACTTCAGATTTCTTCTACTTGACTCTGAACTTACTTTCTTTTCTGTTCCACAGCCAACATGTTACGTGATGCAAAGAACTACTACACACAGTCCTAGTCATACTTTGTCCTATGCAATCACATAACGCGGTAATAATGTTGCAGTCAAGGTAGTTCTTTACAGTATGATTAAGATGATTAATTATATGTCCAACTGAACTGTTGTGTTATTAATGACAGATGTTTGTGACTGTCTCAATGGCAAATGACCACTGCACTCCTCACAGACCCTTTACAACATAGGGTGTACAGAAAGGACCTTCCGATTTTCCAACTGCGATTTTCAATCTTCCTTTTTTTCACTAATGTCTGGCAGAACATGCATAAGTAAGAGGGATGAACAAAAGCAAAATACTCTTTCCTGGCCCTCGTATTACACATGCTTTAAAAGACTCAATTAAGTGTATAATCTCTCTCACGGTTTTTGTTTCTAAATATGAAAGTTGCCAGCTCCTAAAAACAACATGGTGTAAGAAGACTCCAACTATTTACTTAATTCATTGATGTTACACACTGTTGCTGTCAAAAGGCTAAACAAGTATCTCCAAAACAGTAACTTTTTGGAGGAGGCCAAAAATCTTCTTTCCTTTCAATGCAAGTTAAGGTAAAGAGATTTTATGCCAAGTAAATCCTGAGCATTTGTATTGTTCCACTCACCATTATATTTTCACACAATGTAAACACTGCACAGTTTCTCCTCATAGTGCATGAAATCCTATCAACTTCATCAAATACCCAAGCGATTATCTTTTCACTTCTACAAAGAACTCGGCTCTTTTGTCACCAAGTATTGGGATCATATGCAACTAAAGACAGGACACATTCCATTTTGACTTTGCCACTATAACCGCACCAAGTTCAAGATATGATAAGTTACTATGTGCACAACTCTCAATCAGCCATGACATTACAGGTGAATACAACCCCACTGTTTAAACTCTCAGCCTTTTACGGTCTGGAGAGATAATATTCTCTAAACGTGGTGTTATCCCCACACGTTTGAATGTTTTTTGCATTTAAACAAATTTTACTCCATCACTTTGAATTTTTAATGATAACACTTTGGGACGTTGATTAAGCCAAGGCAAACAAAATGCAACCGAGACTTGAATCGCAAAGACTCAACATGCATACCTCTCTCTCATCAGCGTAAGGATCGGAAGACAGATTTAGATGCCTGTTATCCGACAACAGAATACCTGTCTGTGAATTTGGAATTACTTCAGGTCAGCTGCACAAAACTCTCTTTACTCTAAACCTGTGCTGTTTATACAGCTCTTGGTCAAAAACCTTACGTTTTTAATCATGTCTTCTGTCTAGTGCTGCATCAGCAGACAGTAGAGGCTGTATCAGTCTGTCAGATAAAAGTTAAATCTCCTTTTGGGAAAGCAGGCAGTTGCAGCAATATATCCTGCACATCAACTCTCCTCCACAAAAAAAATGAGAACAGGAAATAAGTTAACTCTTACCACTTGGGAACTCCTTGGGAAATTATGTTTTTGAGGGTTGCACGAGTATTCATTTAGCAAGTATTTAACCAAAGTGCATTTACCAGTAACATATATTGGTGTGATATTGGTGAAATCAAGCTCCTCAAAGTCTTCCAATTTTGTTTCATGGCACGCCTCTCTTGTAACCAATCACGGCCTTCCTCGCAGAGTACTTTTCTCTGCAGGGTTCTGGCAGCTGGCATGTTCACTACATGGCGAGCAAAGCCTCCATGCGATGTCTGTGGTTGTTTGATTCCTCTACAATTACATCATATTATTCACCAAAGCCAGGCGAACGTCATGTCTGCAAGTATGCTGATGCCTTAACTCTTTTCGAAGTTAGCTCTTAGAAGAGCCATGTTTCTGACATTGTTCTGACGCACAATGCTATGCTATGCGTTACTTTACTCAACTATATAAAACTGCGGTAATAAGACTAAATGTCCAACATGCGCAAATATCCCCTGGCGGGTTTTGGGTGATGACGTTGCTTGTTTAAGAGACAAGCTAACCCAACTTGTTTAAAGCACAGTCTCTGAATGGCTGCAAAACCAGTCACACACTTGCTTGAATAGGCACATTCATGCAACCTTTGTACTGTCCAGGCTGATGTAGCTTACTCTGAACATTCCCACCCACTTCAGTTGTCAGCATTAAGAAACCAGGATATGACGGTCAGGTGAAATATTAAACCTTAGCTGTGTGACAGCCAGGGCTGGCAGGTGCAAATGTTTAACTTTGCAGTAGCATTCAGCACTCTGAACACTACTCCAACCAACTACTGGTAACAGAGCCGGCGTCACTGTTTAGTGATCGGTTTCTATTAGATTTTCCAAGGCAAACAGAGTCAGGAAGCATGAGGGACAGATCTCCTTTCTTTAGCGATACAATGACTAAAATCAAGTTTACTTCAATTATTTAAAGCAGCAAATTCCTATGCTAAATGCAAGTTGATCTAATCGGTGGATTTACTCAACGACTAATCTTGTTTATTGTTTTGTTTGTCTTAAATGCCTTGAATAACCTTAACATTGGCCTTTACAGTGCTGAAGGTTCACCAAGTCAGCTAGTATTAACTCTTCCGTGGTCAGCTTCCTGTTCGGATTTCCCAGTTCCACCTTAAATGGTGCAGCAGTTACACCATTTAAGGTGGAACGGGAAGACTGGAACAAGAAGTCAACTTCAGCCTCATCTGTTCTACCTCAAGTGACGTGAGAGCTGACTTGGCACACTAATGCTGTTAGCGAACTAGCTAGCTAATGTGGCTAGTTTTGTGAGCAAACAACAACCACAACAACAAACTTTGCAACGCAAAAACACAACACAGCTAGTGTAGTATATATCTGAGTTTGGGGTCATGTTAAGAGCTGACGATAACTTGAGCTAGGGATGGATGTCAGCGGGCACAGCTAACAATTGTTGCGTTCAGGGGAACAGCTGACGTCTGTTTTTCTCCAACATACAACATAAGCCAAGGAGCAGTGACACTAGTTTTGCCCTCTAAAGAGTAATTAGCAGTCTCTCTTCCTTATCTAACTATGTTCAGTCCAGCTAAACTCCTTCATTTCGCCTATAAAACAGACTGAATTCGATTCCGGTGGCTAGCTAGCTGCTAGCTAGCCAGGAACTGCAGCTAGCCAAAGTTAGCCAGCTTGATGTTAAGCTAAAAGCGAACGAGAAGAAAACTAATATATGTATAACCTCGCGGTCCTTTAGCCCCAAAAGCAACACCTCCTCCATAAGGGTGAGTCTGGTTTCTTTAGAGTCTCCGCCGTCATCCTCTTCCTGCTCGTCTCTCCGGGGCTCGTACTCATCCTCTCCCGCCAAGCTCTTCTCTCTGTCGCAGGCGGCCGCGCCGCGTCTCTGCACCAGGCCCGAGCTCCGCTGGGTCAACGAAGTCATGGCGAGCTGAAAGGCGACACGAAAACACCACCACCACCCTCCAGCACAAGCGCCGTCCGAGCCTGCACTCTCCTTTATTTAGTCCGACACATACAGAAAACGGTCGTCGAATGACAGCTGGACGCGAACACGCCGAAGGAAAGGGGACCGAAATACTCGGAGCGGTTAAAACCTCACCGAGCTTCTCCGCTCGGCCGAGTTCATCAGATCTAACATGGCGGCCGGGCTTTGCGTCAGCAGTGGATGTGGCATCCTGAGGCTCACAGGTAAGAAGAGTTTTAAACGAAATACCTTTATATATCACTTTATACAGAACTTAAATCAT